>CP139507.1:227583182-228051454 GCA_021014915.2 Artemisia tridentata subsp. tridentata
ACCTAGGTGAATGGGTATTTTGGGGTTCATTTTGAGATGATTCACTTGAAGATTCAGAAGTGGGTGTGTGATGGGAAGCTGTTGGGTGTTCAGCTTCTTCATCCTCAGCAACAGCAGCAGCAATGTTTAAAATATTTTGGGACAAAGGAGTTATTCTCCCAGAAAAACCAGTCCCATTTTTCTTTAAATAAGAAACATTTTGCTTGTTAATGCAGGAGTTGGTTCAATTCCTGTATGTTCCAAAGGTTCTTTTAATTGACTATTTATGATAAGTTGTAAAAACCTTGGGTAAATATAATGTTTTCCAGAAATATTCTTTTTCAGCCCTTCAAAAATCATAGCCGAAAAATTGTTTGGTTGGCCTGTGGCTAGGCAAACCAAAGCTAAGGCTTGATTTGCACAAAACTTATTCCACCCAGTTGTTTTAGGGCTAAGACAATGTATAAGTGTGTGAATAAGAAATTTCCAATAAGGGCAGAAAAGGCTTTTGGAAAACTTAATTTTGTCATTTTTCTTTTCATACCCTAGTTTTGCAAGTTCCTCAAAAATAGTAGCTGTAGGAAGACAAGTTGTAGCTTCATCATCTGCAAGACGATGAATTCATCTTACAGATGTTTCAGTAACAACTATACTTTCTTCATCTACCGTACCAATTAACATTTGTTCCCCATTTTGAGTTTCAGCCGTAACAGTCGACCAAAACTGTCGCATGTGGGATTTATATATAGTTGGATTAACTGTTAATGCATACCTAATTGAAGTAGCATTAAGAAAGTCGATGACTTCAGTAAATCCATCTGCCTCTGGGACCTTCTGAAGAAAAGCTATCTGATTGTGGTCGGCGGAGTATTCGCGTCTTGTCATCGTGAATTAGGGTTTTAATTTTAGGGTTGTTGATCAGATGATAGAAAGATGTGTTAGGGTTTGAATGAGATTCAATTTTGGGCGCACAAAGTTATTGGTGAGATCGAATTTGTTTTTTATGCCGTTTAGATCCAATTAGGGCTTTATTCGCGCCAATTTGCAAAATGGTACCCCCACTTTCAAACCAAGCAACAGAATCAAATAGTTTCAACTTTGAGCAGCATAACCTCAGCAGCAGAATGATATGCCTAGCAGCAGAAACTTTTGAACCAGCAGCAGAATGTTTTCTGAACATTCCAAACATCTTTTTCTCATCAATCAACCATTCCCTTGTGACTTATCCTGCAAAAGATTAGTCCAAAACCACAAAAACACAAGAAACAAGATACCACAACAATCACAAGCATTTATAATACTGAGCAACAGAATAACCAACTAGCAGCAGACAACATACAAATAGTGCAAGCAATAGAAACAACTTATTTGATCAATAACAGCACAAATCCTTACACACTATTACAAAAACACATAGAGATAAGATTTTTGATTTTCAAAGATTGATCATTCCTATACTAGCAATTAAAAATTGAAATCTACTCACATCAAAACCTTTAGTGAGTAAATCTGCAACATTATAGTCAGTATGTATTTTAACTATTTGAATTAGCTTTTTCTCATAACAATCTCTTATAAAATGGTGTCTTATCTTTATATGCTTTGTTTTAGAGTGAAAAATAGGATTTTTGATGATACACATGGTACTGTTATTATCAATATAAATTTTGGTGTTCATAAAGTTGTACCCATAATCCAGCAATTGGTTTTGGATCCAGAGCACTTGTCCACAGCAACTAGAAGCAGCCACATACTCAGCTTCAGTTGTTGAATTGGCCACCATAGTCTGTTTCTTGCATTGCCAAGAGATCAACCTATGTCCAAGGTATTGACATCCTCCAGTGGTTGATTTTTTATCCATACTTGCTCCAGCATCGTCACTATCTGAGTATGCTACCAAATCAAAAGGTGAATCCTTAGGATACCAAAGACCCAACCTAGGTTGACTCCTCTAGTACCTAAAAATCCTCTGCACAGCATTCAAGTGTGAGACTTTTGGGGACACTTGAAATCTGGCACAAGCACACACAGCAAACATGATGTCTGGCCTTGAAGTAGTTAGATACATCAATGAACCAATCATTGATCTATACAGATGAACATCAACCTCTTCCCCATCTTCATCCTTGAGCAAAGGCTTGTTGATCTCCATTGTTGTCTTGGCTGGTTTTTCATCAGTAAATCTAAATTTCTTCAAAATATCAGCCACATATTTGTCTTGGCTGATGAAAATCCCATCATTCATCTGTTTAACTTGAAGCCCCAAAAAGAAGGTGAGTTCCCCCATAGAACTCATCTGAAATCTATTATGCATGAGCTTCTCAAAGTCTTCACACAACACCTTGTTTGTAGACCCAAAAATGATATCATCTACATAAACTTGAACTAGTAGGATATCCGTTTTGTCTTTCTTAATGAACAATGTCTTATCAATGGTTCCCCTGTTGAATCCATTAGATAACAAATACTTGGACAAGGTGTCATACCAAGCTCTTGGAGCCTGATGTAAACCATATAGTGCTTTCTTCACCTTTTAAACCCTATCTGGATAATCAGTGTCTTCAAAACCAGGTAGTTGCATCACATAAACTTCTTCATCAATCTTTCCATACAAGAAAGCACTTTTCACATCCATCTGATACACTGTGAAGTTCTTGAATGAAGCATAAGCCAAGAATAGTCTGATGGCCTCTATTCTTGCTACTGGAGCAAACACCTCATCATAATCAATGCCCTCTTCCCGAGTGTATCCCTGAGCCCCTAATCTTGCCTTGTTTCTGATCACAATTCCTCTCTCATCTCTCTTGCATCTGAACACCCATTTTGTACCAATTGCCCTCTTCTCATTAGGCAAATCAACTAATGTCCAGACCTCTTGAAGCTTGAACTGCAGCAACTCCTCTTGCATAGCTTCAACCCAAATTGAATCCTGCATAGCTTTATGAGCATTCTTGGGTTCCACTTGTAACAGAAAACAAGCAAACTTACAATTTTGTAAATCCTTGTGGCTATTCCTCTGATGTAATGATTGAGCAAATAATCCTTGATGAAGCAAAGCATTCAACCCCTTTGCTTTACTTCTGGTCTGAACAGCAGATTTAACATCACCAATTATCTGCTCTTTTGGATGATTTTTATGTATCCTTGTTGTTGGAGTAGGACTAACAGGTATATGAGTCTCCATATTTGACAAATCAGCTCCATCTCCAAATACATCTACAATTTCATCATCAGTGTCTTCATATACTTCCTCTAATTCAGGCATTTCATCAGAAGAATCATCAAAGAAATTTCCATCTTTGTCAGTAGTAGAATGCTTGGGAATAGCAGCAGAACCACTATGCTTAGCAGCAGAATGTTCTGTACTACTGCTGGGCATAGCAGCAGAATGATTTGGCTTAGCAACAGAATGGAAGATACTGCTGCTAGCTTTATTTCTTGTACTTCCATGCTTTGCTGACTTTTCATTCCTTACTTCATCATCATTCTTGCCATCATTTGAAGATTTATCACCACCTTCTGCATCATCCTTTTGTACTTCTTCATTAACAGAACCATCCTTTGAACCCTTACCCTCTTTCTCTTTTGCTATGAAAAGTTGATTAAGCTTTCATTTCTCAATCAAGACAAACTCCTTTGCAGATTCATCATCTTTAGCTTGTGTACCTGCATTAGCGTTAGCTTGTGTACCTGTAGACATGTTAGTTGTACCTGCAATCACTGGTTGATAATTCATACTCTTGGTTAGGGAATCAATATCAAACAGCCATTCAGGTCCTTTTCCAGCAACACTAGGTGTAGTTTCACTAAACCTAACATGTAGGTTTTCTTCTACATGCTTTGTTCTTTGGTTAAATACCCTAAAAGCTTTGCTATTAGTTTAGTATCCAACAAAGAAACCTTTGTCTGCTTTCTCATCAAACTTTCCTAGTGAATCAATGGTATTTAAGATAGTAACAGGACACCCAAATGGTTTCAAGAAATATATCATAGGTTTCCTACCATGCAATAATTCATAAGGGGTCTTGTTATGAGGCTTCACTACCTTACTCCTATTTTGCACATAACAAGCAGTGTTAACTGCTTCAGCCCAAAAAGTAGTGGGTAATTGTGACTCTGACAACATTGTCCTAGCAGCCTCAATTAATGTCCTATTCCTCCTCTCAGCCACACCATTTTGCTGAGGAGTTCTAGTCACACTAAACTGTCTTAAGATACCTTTTTCAACACAGAACTGATTCATTACACTATTCTTAAATTCAGTTCCATTGTCACATCTGAATATCTTAACTTTTTGATTAACTAGGTTTTCTACTCTTGTTATGAAAGCCTTAAGAATGCTAGATGTCTCATCCTTAGTTCCTAAGAAGAAAACCCAAGTAAATCTGCTAAAATCGTCAGTGACCACTAAGCAATACATCTTTTTATTCAAGCTTTTCACAAAAGTTGGACCAAACAGATCGATATGTAACATATGCAAGGGCTCAGAAATAGAGTTCACCACTTTGGACTTACAAGAAGCTCTGTGTTGCTTTCCCAACTGATAAGCAACACAGGTTTCAGGATTTTCAAAAATTTTTGAAGGTAAACCTCTAACAAGGTTGCCCTTAACCAATTTATTTATTGTTTTGAAATTCAAATGGCCCAATCTTCTATGCCAAAGTTTGGATTCATCAATTGTGGCTTTGGAAACAGATAAGTTAAATCTCTTTTGGGAAGGATGATCTTTATATCCACACTGTATTTATTGTCTTTTCTAGGGACTCTAAGTTGCACTAATTTATCATCAAGCAATTTGTAGTCGGGAGATAAGACAAGACACTCAGTGTTGGTATGTGCTAAAACACATACCTTTTCTCGACCAAAACCGGACCAAAATAACCAAAAACCCGACCAAAATGCCAAAAGATATCGTGTTTTTGTTTTTGTATATGCAGGGACGAATATCGTGAAAAATGTTAGGATCTATGAGAAATAAGAATTTCTCATTGCTGCCGATAGTGAAGCTGGTTCCTGCCGATAGTGTTACATTCCTGCTGAGGTTGGTTCATGCCGATAGTATTGTTTTGTTTCTGCCGATAGTGCTTATTGCTGCGGATATTATTGTTTGTTATCCGTAGGTTTAGAAAGTTTGTTAGATTTATTTTTAGAAGAGATCTCGTTTATCTCTTCACACGGTTTCTTGTAAGGCGGGTTAGGGTTAGGGTTTCTTATCATTATAAAAGAAACATCCCGTTCATGAGTTTAATGTACCTTTGTCAATTACAATATTCAATAAAACAATTCTTAGTTCATAGTCTGATCCATAGAGGATCATTGTCTTTTCTTCTTTATTATACTTGTTGTTTAGTTTCCGCATAAACACTTTTATTCCATATAGAGGTTCTCGTTTAACCAAGCTCAATCAAGCTCGAAGTACTCGATCCTACAAGTGGTATTAGAGCCTGGTGAGGATCTCTGATAAAGAAGAAGAAGTTCGATTTCATACCTTTTTAAACCTCTTTCAATGGAAGACGAAATCCCACAAAACAATGTCATTAACCGTGAAGATCACCAACCCAAACCTGAAACATCACAAGTCCAAACACAAATCGTCACCACTATGTCCACTAACAATGCTAAATTCCCATACCTGAAGAAAGATGAGTATGAAGTCTGGGCTATGAGAATGGAATATTGGATCACGAACACTGATTACAATCTGTGGAATGTGATTCTTAAGGGAAATAGCAAGAAGAATACTGGAAGGGATAATGATGGCAATATCTATATAGAGCCACCTGTTACAGCAGAAGAACACCTTGCTGTACAAAGGGAAACCAAGGCAAGAACCCTTTTACTTCAAGCTATTCCAGAGGATCATATGAGTGATTTCCATCACTTAGATGATGCTAGAAAGATCTGGCATGCTGTAAAAGCCAGATTTGGAGGGAATGATGAATCCAGAAAAATGAGAAAGTCTATGCTCAAGCAAGAGTTCCAGGAATTTAAGATCTCTGAGGCTGAGGGGATCCACAAAGGGTATGACAGGTTTCACAAGATCCTGAGCCAACTCAACCAGTTGAAAGCTAGGCCAGACGATGAGGACTGCAACACCAAGTTTCTGAGGGCTTTGCCTCCATCCTGGTCTCAGGTTTCCATAACACTTAAGGCCAAAGGTGGCCTGGACTTTATGAGTTTTGATGATCTGTACAACAAACTGAAAACCCTTGAAATTGATATCAAAGGGTATTCCACCTATTCACCTCAAACTCCAACCCATACTGCCTTTGTTAGTACCTCTGGTGCTAATAAAGCTTCATATGGAAAAAGTATGACACCATCCTCTTCATCACTCTCTTACTCACCTGCCACATCAAAAGTTCAGACAAGCTCTGATAATATTCTGGAGGATGTGCTTCATTCATTTGTTGCTGAGAGTACTCCACAGCAGAAGATTGTTTATGAAGATTTCAATCAGGTTGATGAATTGGATCTGGAAGAGATGGACCTTAGATGGCAGGTGGCTATGATATCTTTGAAATTGGATAGGTTTGAAAAGAAGGCAGGAAGAAGGGTTAATTTTGATGAACAGGAGCCTGCCAGGTTTGACAGAAGGAAGGTGAGGTGCTATAAATGTTCTCAGATAGGACATTTTGCCAGGGAATGTTCAGATAAGAAGGTGGATGATAAAGCACGGTATTCTGCTTTCAAAATTCAATAGTTGGATTCAGAGGACCCCAAGGCTTTGGTATCTGGGGATTCGATGGTGGACTGGGAGCATCATGAGAAGTCTGTTGCAAGTGGAGCAGATAAGGTCTATGGGATGATAGCTAGACACGGTGAGAAGAAACAAGTGGCTGGTCAGTTTGGAATGATGGGTCATCCATCTCAGGTACAAAACTGCCCATTTGGTTGTGCACCTATATATGCTAAACTTAGACAGGAATTTGATGATAAAGATAGTGAATATAAGGATAATTTTATACAACTTAAGGCTCATAAAAAGGCTGTTAAAACATTAGAACAACAAAAGGTTTGGTATCAACAACAACAGTCTGCTTATGAAGTAAAAATAAAGGTTTTGGAAAGTGATTTAAAAAATGCCACTAATTAGTTTAAACATTCTGAAAGGGAAAAAGCTAAGGTAGTGTTAGAAAATCTGGATTTGCAGTCTAAACTAGATGATTCCTTAGCTAGATTTGATAAATGGAAAAACTCATCCAAAAACCTTCACAAGCTTATTGATAGTTCTATGTCAACAAAAACTAAAAGAGGTTTAGGGTACGGTGACCTGATAGGGCCAAATCAATATTATGACCCTAATGAGTATAGTGTTTTTGACCCTGAACCTGTAGATTATAGAAAACCTGTAAAGTATGTAAAGGAAGGAGGAATGAATGATGTTCCTCCACCCATAACTGGAACATTTAAACCTGCTAATCCTTTTGATGACTTTGATGATTCACAAATGATCTATGGCAAACAGGCAAAGGACTTGCCTAATCTTGATTGTGACTCTAATGAATTTGTCTCTTGTTCTTACAGTGACAAATCTTCAGAAATCAAGACTAATGACTATGCCACGTGTGGATCAAGTGACAAGTCAGCTTCAATAAAGTCAGAAGACCTCTCCTCAGAAGTAGCTACTGATGAATCTCACTCAAAGACAGCTGCATTTGAAGATATTTCTTTTGATAATGTTAAAAACAATAATGTTTCTAGTTGTGGTTCTGTTTCAAACAATTATGGTTGTGGTTTTAATTCTGTTAAGGATAATTTTGTTTCATGTGTTGGTTTGAATAATTCTGTTTGCAATGAGAAAGTTATTGTTAAGAAAAAGTCCCCTAGAAGGAAATCTTGCTTTGTGTGTCGTAGTTATGATCATCTTATTAAAGATTGTGACTATTATGAAAAACAGATGGGTATATATGCTTGTCCAAATAGGTTTGTATGGAAAAATGTTAATGATATTCCCCCTTATATTCCACAAGCAGCAAGGAGAACTTCAGTTGCTGGCAAGCCAGTTTCTGCTGGTAAGCCTGTTGCTGCTGATAAGTTCATTCTTGCTGATAAGCTTGTTGCTGCTGCTTATTCAGTTCCTGCCGGTAGGACCAATCCTGCTGGTTGGAGAAGTAATATTGCTAGACCTTTCAGCAGACCTACTAGTACTTACTTTCAAAATGATATAAGACCTGTTTGTTTTGACACCATGCACAAGGGAGGGGCAAGATGGAAAACTGCTGTTAAGTCCTCAGCAGGTTGTTCTTGGAAAATTAATAACCAACATATGAAAATGGGGTCCAAGATCAATGGTGGATCTCATCAATCTCCAGGGTTTAATTTTTATTGATCCACTAGGCAGGCTCAAGTCAGCAATGGCTTGGGTCTCTCTTGAATCTAATGTTGTATATGTATTCTTTGTATCAGGATTTTCCTTTTAGAAGTAAAGATGTTGGCATTGTTGACAGTGGATGTTCCAGGAGTATGACAGGAAATTTAGAAAGACTGCATGACTTTGTGCCTTTGAATGGAGGAACTGTGACATTTGGAGGAGGAGATGGGATAATTTCTGGGAAGGAAACTATCAAAACTACCAAGCTGGACTTTGAAGATGTGCTTTATGTGAAGGAACTCCAAAACTTCAATTTGTTCTCTGTCACTCAAATTTGTGACAAGAAGAACAGTGTTCTCTTCACTGAGACCAAATGTTTTGTGTTGTCCAAAGACTTCAAGTTGCCTGATGAAAGTCAGGTTGAACTCAAAGTTCCAAGGACTTACAATCTTTACAGCTTCAATCTTAGTGATGTTCAGCCTGAGGGTTCACTTGCTTGTCTGGTGGCAAAAGCTTCGGTGGATGAATCTAATAAATGGCACAGAAGAATGGCTCATGTGAATTTCAAGACCATTAACAAGTTGGCTAGGAATGGTTTGGTTCATGGGCTTCCTTTGAAGATCTTCTCTAATGAGCACAATTGTGTTGCCTGCAACAAAGGAAAGCAACACAAAGCTTCATACAAGGCCATAACTGCTGTGAGCAACATCTCTGAGCCTTTGCAACTTCTTCATATGGATCTTTTTTGTCCTACTTCTATCAGAAGTATTGACCATAAGTACTACTGCCTGGTGATTACAGATGATTTTAGCAGGTTTTCTTGGACTTTCTTTTTGAGTACTAAAGATGAAACTTATCCAGTTATTAGGGATTTTATTGCCTTAATAGAAAATCAGCTAAGTAAAAAGGTTAAGTCTATAAGGTGTTATAATGGCACAGAGTTTAAGAACTTTAATCTTATTGAACTCTGTGGGAGTAAGGGGATAAAAATGGACTATAGTAATGCTAGAACTCCACAACAAAATGGGGTTGCAGAAAGGAAAAATAGGACCCTGATAGAAGCAGCTAGGACTATGTTAGCTGAATCTAAGATGCCCACTATGTTTTGGACTGAAGCAATTTGCACTGCTTGTTATGTGTTGAATAGGGTATCTATTACTAGTCCTCATAATAAAACACCTTATGAACTTTTGTCTGGGAAGGTTCCAAACATTAGTTACCTTAAGCCTTTTGGATGTCATGTCACTATTTTGAACACTAGTGATTACCTAGGCAAGTTTGATGGGAAGGCTGATGAAGGGTTTATTGTTGGGTATTCTGCTCATAGTAAAGCCTATAGGGTTTATAATCTGTCTTCTAAAAGAATAGAAGAGACTCTCAACTTAAGATATCTTGAAGATAAACCTAATTTGCAGGGTGCTGGTCCAGAGTGGTACTTTGATCTGGATTATCTAACTGACACCTTAGGTTATAATAGATTCAAAACAAATCTATCTGTTGGTACAAATGTTTCTCAAGCTAACCATGCAGGTACCTCAGATGATGATTCTGATGTAGAGAGTGATGAACGGCCTATAGTTGTTCCTTATTTTCCCTCTAACAACATTTCAGGTTCAAAGTTCAAAGATTCTTCTGATATGGCTGGAGGTGATTCTAGTTTTACAGAAGATCTTACTAGGTGATTCGTGCGATGTGTCGTTGCGGTTTAGCAGTATTAATGCCTACTCAAGTTTTAAATTTATATTTAGCCGACTTATTAATAACACACACACTTAACGAGCAGTGTACCCGGTCAGTATGAATATAATGGTAAGTAGAGTGTCGATCACTAAGAGTGGAACGTATTATCTCGTTAATCTAATCAGTATTTTAATATATTAAGTTAGCTATACAACCTAATCTAATGCAAGGGGGTTTCAGCCTGAGAGACTGGCACGATTGGTTGTAATTAAATAATAAACTAAACTAATAGGCACGAATCAGCAAGTAGCACACACGTACACAGATAAATACACGAGACAATAAGAAGACCTGTCCTGATAGATAAGTAGTTTGTCACTTGTTTTATTGCAAGTTTTATATGAAGTGTATAGTTCGATGCAACGAACCGAGATTAAGTCCTTTCTCGTTGGTTCTAATCTTATCGGCGAGTAAACCCTTAATGATTACTTATGACTATCCTATTTATCTTTCTTCCTACTTTTCTACAGACGATAGAATGCATAGGCGATCTAATAAATAGGCGAGGGCAGAGGCATGGCGACCCGATCAACGCTCAGCTAGACACAGAAGTTATCAATGCACTAATAAAAGTCACCAAAGACATCAACATATAAACTTTAATTAATGGGAAAGCAGTTTTAAGGGAGTGCAATCTTTCCGTTGTCACATTACACAAACCACCAATCCTGATGAATTAAAGTTTACTAACACAATAAAACAAAACTACTTAATGAATTAAATACATGCAGGACCTTCTTATAGCTCTTGTATCTTCGTTCAAGGTGTGTCTTGTGCTGCTTCCTTGACTGAATTCGTCCTAGGGTTTTTGTACTTCGGTCTCGTATATAATATATGTGTTCCGAAATTCGTCTGGTCTTGGGGTATTTATAGTTTCTGTCTGAGGGTAAGATGCGGCGCATCTACTAAGTAGATGCGGCGCATTGACTTAACTTCACGTGGGGTCCAAGATTAATATATTCAGGAATATTCGTACACCGCCAGAAGATGCGGCGTATCTTCATTCTTGGATGTGGCGCATGTCCTCTTGTATCTTGGATCGTATCTGGTGAAATCTTGATAGTGATGCGCCGTATGTAATAAGCAAGATGCGGCGCATCTGGAGCAGAATGTCTTGATCTTGTACATTTCAGTAGACTCTTAACTTCTTGCTTGTTTCGCTCCATAATTAGTCCAAAATCGCCAAGTTTCACCAAATGCTTGTTTTTTACCTGAGAATTACAAAAGTAAACGATTAAGTAGCAATTCTCACAGATAATATAATAAAACAAGTCAAATAAATAGGATAAATGATGGTAATAAAATGTACTTATTTGAATTCATCATTAGGCTTCAAAGAAAAGAGTATAATGCCAAGAAAGCTGCTGAAATGTTTGGTTCTGGGTTTTCTAAAGAGACAGAGGAGATCTTGAGAAATGCTGAAGCTGAAGTTCGAAGGGAACTAAATTCGTCTGGTGGTATTTCTGTTCCTGCTGCTACCATTTCTGCTGATAGTGGATCTGTTCCTGTCGATACTTCTAAAGCTTCTGATGTCTCCATTCCTGCTGATGTTCCTGTGTTTTCTCCACCTATTGACTCTTTGGGTATTGATAACTCCCCTGAAAGATTTCCAATCCATTCTGATCTTGGAAATTCAGTCTCTTCAAGAGATAAGCTGGATGATCCTCATCATCAGTCCAGAACAGGCATTTTCACTTCTTCCTCATATGATGATGTCTTCAACCTCTCAATTACTAATCAGGCATCCTCCATTGATGTCAATCCCATTGTTACCAAGAGGATCAATACAGTTCATCCTCAGTCTTTGATTCTTGGAGATCTCAATTCCCCTGTTCAGACAAGAAGTAGACTACATCAACCAAAGTTTGGAGAATCTGCTTTTCTCAGTTACATACAGGATCAGTTAAGGAGCAATCATACTGATTACTTACATTGTCTCTATGCTTGTTTCTTATCTCAAGTTGAACCAACTAGTATAGCTCAAGCTCTTGCTTATGATGATTGGGTTGAGGCTATGCATGAGGAAATGCAGCAGTTCCAGAATCAGAAAGTATGGATGTTGGTACCTTTGCCTGCAGGAAAGCATGCTATTGGAACTAAATGGATTCTGAAGAATAAAAGGGATGCTAGGGGAATTGTTGTTCGAAATAAAGCTAGGTTGGTAGCTCAAGCTCATAGACAAGAAGAGGGGATTGATTATGATGAGGTGTTTGCACCAGTGGCAAGAGTTGAAGTTATCCGATTGTTTTTGGCTTTTGCTTCCTTTATGGGGTTTGTAGTATATCAGATGGATGTGAAGAGTGCATTTTTGTATGGAAGGATTGAGGAAGAGGTTTATGTTACTCAACCACAGGGATTTGTGGATCCTCAGAATCCTAATTTGGTTTACAAAGTGGTTAAAGCACTTTATGGTCTTCATCAAGCACCAAGGGCTTGGTATGCAAGGCTATCAGCCTTTTTGCTGAAACATGGTTACAGAAGAGGGGCTATTGATAAAACTCTTTTTATCAGGAAGAACTTCAAAGATATCATTCTGGTACAAGTTTATGTAGATGATATCATCTTTGGTTCCACTAATGAAGCCTGGTGTAGGGAATTTGAAGCATTGATGAAGAGTGAATTTGAGATGAGTGCTATGGGTGAAATGAATTTCTTCTTGGGTCTTCAAGTTAAGCAGAAATCATATGGGATCTTTATCTGCCAGGAGAAGTATGTTTATGACATACTTAAGAAATTTGATATGGAAAATGTGAAGATTGCCACAACTCCTTTTGAACCTCCAAAGCCTAAATCCAATAATGACCCTGATGCTGCTGTTAATGTTCATCTATACAGGTCCATGATTGGATCACTCATGTATTTGACAGCTTCAAGACCTGATATCATGTTTGCTGTTGGTGCATGTGCTAGACATCAGGTTACACCTTTGACTTCTAACCTAAATGCAGTTAAGAGAATCTTCAAGTATTTGAAAGGATAGCCAAAGATGGGACTTTGGTATCCCAAAGATTCTCCTTTTGTGTTGGAAGCATATAGTGACAGTTATTATGCTGGGGCTAACTTTGATAGGAAGTCCACTACTGGAGGTTGTCAGTTTCTGGGTAGGAGATTGGTTTCTTGGCAGTGTAAGAAGCAGACTATTGTGGCCACATCTTCTACTGAGGCAGAATATGTTGCTGCTGCTAATTGCTGTGGACAGGTTCTTTGGATGCAAAATCAGCTGTTGGATTATGGGTTCAACTTTTTGAACACTAAGATCTTTATTGATAACCAAAGCACCATGTGCATTGTTAAGAATCCTGTTTATCATCAAAGGACTAAGCATATTGAGATTCAACACCATTTCATAAGAGATGCTTATGAAAAGCATCTTATTCAGGTGGTTAAAATTCATACTGATGACAATGTGGCTGATCTGCTGACCAAGGCTTTTGATGGACCAAGGTTTAAACATTTGGTGGTTCATATTAGGATGGTAAATCCCTAGATACTGAGCTTAAGGGGAGGATGAAGTTTAAGGGGAGGATTATTCTTGTTGTTGTTGTACATCTTTCTATCTTTCTTTCTTTTGGTTTCTTTTCTTATTTTCTTTCTTTTCTTTTGGTGTGCTTCTGATTTTTATTCTTAGTTAAAAAAAAAAAATTGTATATTTTGTGTGTTAATAAGTGGTTTTGAGCAACACCTTACAGGTACAGTGTTGGTGTTTACACCTTCACCTTAAATGGTATTCAACTTACCATGTCTTACAGACAAGAAAGAGTTGACTCACCATGAGGGTACGGCTCTGGTGTGATTATCAAATCCGTTGATAGCTGTAATCGCTTGCTCAAAGCTATAGGGTACTTCAACTCACCCATGATTCGGTTCTGAGAGTTGAAAATGGTTTTCAATTCACCATGGATGTAACCCTTTATGGGATCTAAAGAATTGGCTAGTCCACAAAAGTATGGTTTGTGGTAAAGACATTTGGTATCCATATTTGGTATTCAATTCACCAAGGTTCAGCTGTAACCTAAGCATTGACTAGTCCTGAGCAAACGGCTACAGGTAAAGACAAGTCAAATCCGTTTATAGTTGCTGATTTGCTAATAAATAAGATGGTAATCAATGTACCATGGTCTAACACACCTAAACATTGGCTACTCCAGTAGTGATGGCTATTGGTAAAGAGACATCAAATCCATTAATTTTCAATGATTCACCTCTCACAGGAGTTAACACACCTGGATGTGATGAGAATAGTATGAAACTTAAGTGATTTGATGTACATATTGTCATAAGTAGCAATCCAGTTCAAGTGAATGTCATGGTGACCAGCTTACATGTTTTGAAGAAGATTTCCTATTCCTGCTGAACTATTGAAGTTGCTGCTGGATGCTATAGATGTTGGAATTTTGTTGGTTCTAGCTGTTGCTGCTGGTTACTACTTATTTCTGTTGCTAAGTCGCAATCCTCAAGCCTGACAAGTTCAAGCTCTATCACGTTGGAATCTTGCAGGTTAACCTAGTCAACCTCAAGATTAGGGGAGGATTGTTAGGATCTCTGAGAAATAAGAATTTCTCATTGCTGCCGATAGTGAAGCTGGTTCCTGCCGATAGTGTTACATTCCTGCTGAGGTTGGTTCCTGCCGATAGTATTGTTTTATTTCTGCCGATAGTGCTTATTGCTGCGGATATTATTGTTTGTTATCCGTAGGTTTAGAAAGTTTGTTAGATTTATTTTTAGAAGAGATCTCGTTTATCTCTTCACACGATTTCTTGTAAGACGGGTTAGGGTTAGGGTTTCTTATCATTATAAAAGAAACATCCCGTTCATGAGTTTAATGTACCTTTGTCAATTACAATATTTAATAAAACAATTCTTAGTTCATAGTCTGATCCATAGAGGATCATTGTCTTTTCTTCTTTATTATACTTGTTGTTTAGTTTCCGCATAAACACTTGTATTCCATATAGAGGTTCTCGCTTAACCAAGCTCAATCAAGCTCGAAGTACTCGATCCTACAAAAAACGTCAAAAGACACGAGAAAATCAGGAAAACGAGCACGAGATTTGTGAAGAGGATTCGAAAGCCGGAGCCGGGGAAGCAAATGATCAAAGATATAAAAGTCAAAGTCAACCCTCAAGAATCAAAGATTGTCAAAAAAATAACCCTTGGATCAAATTTGGATAATGGCAGGACTAGTCCCTAGAATTTCAGATTTTACAATATAGGTCCTTATCAAATCTATACTTAAAATCCCAAAATAAATCCAACCGGATTTATTAAACACACAATCCAGCCCATCAATTAAACAATTCAGCCCATCAATTAAACCATCCAACCCACTATCATAACCCAAACCCACAGATCTGACCCAACTCCCACAATCCAACTTTCATTACCTGGTCAACAATAACGTTTATTATCAGTCAAAACAAAATTCCACCCGCATAATTTTTTTATCCCCTTTTCCTAGATAAACCCTAGAATTACTGCGCTAAAAAAAATTAACCTCGTACCCATTATTACCCAATCATTTGGAGGTTCTAGAAGGGACTGACAGCTAGTAGGGTCACGGGGAGGCCATGGATTGGAGGTGCCACCTCACTATTTTGATCCTACAGATGAAATCAGAGCGTGGAGAGCAAGCTTGGATCCAAGGGCATAGATTGATGGAAGGGAGTCCCAGAAGGTTCTTCTGAGGCCTATATATAGCCCCCTCATTCTCACGTATGGAGTCAGTTAGTCAGTAGCTAGAGGTAGTAGTTAGTAATTAGCAGCTTATTAGGTTAAGATTAGAGTAGGATAGAATGGTTTAATTTCAGCTTATTGTAATTCAGTCATAATTTGTACTCAGTTACTCAGTTTTAATCAAAGTCAAATTTGGTAAAAGTTCCTGTTCATCAGCTTATTTTTTTTATGTAAGTGCTTAATTTGGATTTCTCTGCTTATTTAGATGTTATTTTTAATGTTTGGTATTAATATTGTGATTAGAGTTAAGTTGCTCCTCATTTCTGTCATAATAGCTTAAAAGTCAAATTAAGTCAAAATCAGCATAAGCTGATTTAACAGATTATTTTGTTTTGAAAATCTCTTCTCAAGTTTGAAATAAGATTAGTGGTTATTAGTGTTCTGTTTCATAGATTAATTAGGATTGTTAATTTAAAAATCTGCTAATCAGATGAGTTAAGGGCTGTTTGGTTAAAGTTTGTTTCATAGGTCAATATGGGTAAATCTAAGTAGCACTGTTCATTTTCCATGTGTTTGAGTTTGATCAAGCTCCATTAAGAGTAATTTAGCTGATTTCATCTGAAGTTAAGTTGATTTGAGATTCTCTAAGGTTTTGCATCAGTAAAGTTTAAAAAACTAGTAGCTTAATCTGCCTTAATAAGCCCTGCATAAGCCAAGCTTATTGGGACCCCCATTTGGATATTTCTGAGTCAGTTTTGTTGGTTTAAGATAGGATCTAGAGGCTGATTTAACTTGGTGCAGTTTTGAGAAAGTTAGCGCCAAAGTTCCTAGTCTGCTGTCACAGAGTAATTGTTCAGTAATAGTATTTTTAGATGCTGATCTGCCAAGGACTATGGCTTATCTAGTTAATCTGAGGTGCCCATTTTTGGTTTATACAAAGTTTGATTAACAAAGTCTAAGAGCAATATCTAGGATTAGAGTTTTAAGCTTATTCAGTTGCTTAATTTCAGTCTACAAATCAGCCACTCTAATTACTCTATCCTGCTATAGTTTTTGCATCTAATCTAGGGGGTAAATAAGCTAGCAATAGTGGATAAATTTTGGGCATATTTGGCTTTTAAATAGTCTGAAGTATGAACTTTCCGTACATGCATCTGGATTTCAATAATGAGCTTGTTTCTGGCTTTTAGAGTAGCTGCAAAGTGGTGATCATCCATTTGTTCTTGTTCTATTTTGAAACTGTTGCACAGCTTATCTGCTTGTACATTCTGCTTAATTGTTCATTTTCAGTAGTTTTGAGCTTATAATAGTTAGGTAATCTGTCCCTAAGCTTCTGATTAGTTTTTGTCATTTTTAGCTTATTTTTAGCTTATTCCTTAATAGCTTATTTAGCTGTTAAGCTTATTCAAGCTGAATGAGGTTCTGATTTTAATTTTTCTAGGTAGATAATTTAAAATTAGATTTACTCAAAATTTTTCAGATTTTTCCTAAGTGTTTTAATATTTTTTAAATCAATTAAGTAGTTTAAATTAGTTTTTAATTCATAAAAAATAATTAAAAAATCAAAAAAATATTTTTCTTTTTCCCATAATTTTCTTTTGTCATATAGAATGTAGGAAAATTGTTTTCGTACCCGTAGGATTAGTAGTGCTTCGATTTCACTTTTTATTTCGCGCGCTTACGTTTATTTTTAGTAAAACACTCGTTTTTAGTTTTAATTACGATTTAGCTTAATTGTTCTTTACGTTATCATTTCATATGCTTTATTTGTTGATTTCTAGTGTTGATTTACTTTCCGTAGTGATAATTATCAAAATCTCACTTTTATCTCTCATTCACTTCACGTTTCACGATCCCGAAACACAATTCCATTCAATCTTCATCGGGACAACGGACTCGGGGTTTTCACATTATTTACCTTTTTTGATTTCTCCCTTGATCTATAATTGACTCAAATCAGTGTCTGTAAAAAGAAAAAAATTCTTTTTGTCACACATTTGTGAGACACTAAAAAGATTGAACTTAAGTCCATTGACCAAATACACTTTTTCAAAATCCAAGGTGCCTGTTCTAATAGTACCTTTCCCAACAATTTTACCTCCTTTGGGGTCATTCCCAAAGGCTACATAGCCACCATACAAAGCTTCAAAATTTTCCAAGTTTCTTTGGTCTCCAGTCATATGTGAAGAGCATCCACTATCAAAAATGCATTTATCCTTTAGCTCCTTTTGTAGATTTCCCTGCACAAAAGTAAGAGAGTTAGTTTCTCTTTGGGACCCAAGCCATTACCGACTTGGATCTGCCTTGTGCATCAAAGTAATCAAATTTCTTGAAGTTCATTGATGCACTGCTGTGACTGGTTTTTGGTTTCCAAACCCAGCAAGCTGAGGCCTTAACAGAATAGAAATGAGTGCCCACAATAGTATCAGTAACCACTTTTAGCTTAGCAGCTGAATGAGAAGTACTGCTGCTAGCTTTAGCAGTAGAAAACTCTGTTTTCTTTGAAATGGGCCTTAGTGGTGCAACAGGAGAAATAGTCCTAGAAACACCATCTCTTAACAAAATCTCCCTAGGAATCATGTTTCTTTTGGGGTGTGGGTGAGTCTTTCTAACAAAGTTCCTATGGTTCACCCAAGTATAATGGTTTCATACAGGTTTTGGAGCACTAGTTCTCTTAGGTATTGAATAATAACAATCTTCTTGCAAGTGCTCAAAACTACCACAGCTGTGACATGCCTTCTTAACCAGTTCAAAGTCACTAGCTAACTTGTGTGAGATCACCTGGTGCAAGTTTCTCTGGTTTCCTCTGGGCAAGTCACAAGTCTTCCTAGGATAATCTCTAGGTTTATCATCATACTCAGCCACTTTCCTAGAGATTCTACTTCCTAACACAGGTTTTACAAATTCAAAATTTTTAGCTTCAATTTCAGCTGTATTAACCTGTGTGACTTTTGGTTCAACAGTTCTAAAAATTTCTTTCTTCTCAGTTTTGGGTGTTGAATCAATCTCATCATCCTCACTATCTGACACCCAATCTTCAATGATCACTGTATCAGACTTCTTTTCTACCTTATGTGCATTTGTTCTATCAGGTTTTTCATTACTTGACTCACCTACGGGTTTGGCGTCTACCTCAGTTAAGAATGACAATTCCTTTTTGGGAGGTGCAAAAGCACTTTTGACTGGGGGTGGTATTTCAGCATATCCTAAACCACTCCCTCTTCTAAGTATTTGACTACCAATTGATTTATTGATAAGATCAGTTGCAAGATGTTGTTTTTCAACTAGTATGACATGTTTTTCCTTACCAGCTAAAGCTTCATCCCTAATTCTTTCAGCTTCTTCAACTCTTTTATTAAGAACACTACTCTCAGCATCTTTCTTAATAATTTCAACTTCTAGACCATTGATCTTATCAACATACTCTACTTCATTTTGTTTAAGAAAGTCAAGTTTTGCTTCTACTGATTTTAGGCCATATTCATAACCTAAATTGTCAAGTTTTAACTTTTCTACTTCCATTCTTAAACTTTCATTTCTAGATTTTAATTCTTCAACAGTATCTAGGCATGATTTAAAAGAACAAGATGATTCATTGGATACCTCAGAGTCTGAACCAGAGGATGAAGAAGCATAGGCCATTAGAGCAAAATTGTGTTCCTTCTTTTCTTCTTCAGCCATGAAAGCAGCATTTGGTCCATCCTCTGCATGATCACTCCAGTCAAACTCTCCCAGTCCATCACAAGACACCATAGCAGTAGTGAGCTTTGCTTCTTCAATAGGAATCTGCCTTTTGTTTTCCTTGTTTTTCTTTGGTGCTCTACACTCCCTGGCAAAGTGACCCTTTCTCTGGAAATTGTAGCACTCCATCTTTGATTCATCAAAACCCACATTGGTTTGACCTTTGTACCTGAGTTCTCTACCAGTCTTTCTCAAAAACCTCCTAGCTCTCATAGTTAGCATTGCAAACTGCCATTTCAGATCAATCTCCTCAAGGTCATCTTCATCAATTTGATCCAAGTCATGATCAGTAACAGAAGTACTTGTGGGACTTCTGGTAAGATCAGCCAAAAAGGCACAAATAGCACCATCACTGATGTTGTCACTATTTGTACTAGCAGTAGGACCATCAGTAGAAACCATATGACCAGCAGCAGAATGATCTTCTTGAGAACTACTAGATCCTTTGTTATTTGAAGACACAAAGGCTAAGTTGTTTGCACTATAAGATGAACTAGAGGCTCCCTTGACTTCAGATTCATACACTTTGAGATTGTTGTACAAATCATCCAAAGTCATTGTTTCAAAATCACTCTTATTCCTCCAAACCACTGTATGAGTATTCCATTCAGAAGATAAGCTTCTCAGAAACTTCAAATTAATGTCTTCTTGAGCCAGTGTTACCTTCATAAGTTGTAATTGACTCACCAACCTCTAAAGTCTATCATAGGTAGCATCAATGTTTTCTGAACTTAAAGCAGTAAATGTTTCAAATTGATGCTTGAGCAGATTCTTCCTAGACTTTTTGGTGGCCTCATTCCCACCAAATCTGAGTTCAATAGCAGCCATCAAATCCTTAGCAGTCTTTGTGTTACTGAAGCTCAGTTGATACTCATTGGGTATCCCTAGCAAGAGGGTATTATGAGTCTTAATCTCCAGTCTCCGCTAAGCCTTCTCCTCATTAGTTTTAAAGGGTACTATAGTAACCTCATCAGCAGCCTTAGCAGGTAGTTTATCTCCATCTTCAACAATTTCCCACACGGAGTAGTCTAACATCTTCATGTATTGCTCAATCCTCATCTTCCAGATTTCGTATTCACCAACCTTGAGCATTGGTACCTTGGATGCAATCACCATATGATGAGATTCCGATTCCATTACAGAAGTAGATGTTAAACAGATCTTGATTAACAAAAATTCTTCTCGGTATCAGTCTCTAGATCACAAGCTCTGATACCACTTATTGATCCCAGTTGAGCTTAATCGATCTTGTTGATTATCCTAGATGTGAATCTAAGACAATAGGTATAGAGACTGTTCTTGAACAAACTATTAATTACTATGCGGAATTTAGTAATTAATCTTAAGAAGAATTAACAATAACACACAGTAATTCTCTCAACCTTCACCTCAATATATTAATATACGGTTACTCAAAAGTAACAGGGTTACAATGAAACTTGAAGTGAATACAATATGTAAGCTAAACAATCGTATTCTAACCCTAACCCTAGATCCTCCTTTTATAGACTTAAGGAGTCCTAGTCGGTTACAAAACTTTCTATACAAGAATAATATCTATTCGTATCTTTACCATAAACAAACTATACATATCTAATAAACAGCAGTATCATTACTCTAGCAGCAGAATCCTCTTAGGCTAGCAGTAGAATGAGACTTGGCTTATTTCACCATTCGTTAGTTATCACCAGCAACAGAATAAATGTACTAGCAGCAGGATGTTTATGCCTAGCAACAGAATCATACTTAGTATATTTCTATTAAAACCATGAGCAGCAGAATAACATTCATAGCAGCAGCATCTTCAAAGTAGCAGCAGCTTCTTTTAAACCCAACATCTTCTAAGAAACCTTCTCAATCTAAGATGAAGGAACCTAAATCAGCTTCCTCAAGCACCACCAAACCAAAACCCTCTAAACCTCGCAGATATGTGAGCTGTGTCACTATACCAATCATTCTGCTGATGATTGCTATAGAATCCTCTTTTGCATGGTATGCAAAAAGGAAGATCACAGAACTTCTGATCACTTGTCATACACAACCACATCCAAAGCTGCAAACTTTAAAGCACAAGCTTTTAAGTATCCTTCTGACTCTAAGCAGAAGCATAAAGAAATGGCCAAGCCTTTTGCACCTTGCCCACACTGTGGCTTCAATGACCACCTTCCTGAGGATTGCATTATGGACACTAGTTGTGACATATGTGGAGATCCCACTCATGACACCTAAGGACATGAGAAGGTCATTTAGACAAGAAGAGGAATAACCAAATCATCCTCTCAGTCTATTGAGTCTACTTCTGCAATAAATTTCAAAATATGTGGTAGCTCAGTCCATTCAACCACTGACCATGCATCAATTGTTACTTTTAAAAAGGCTATTAAAGCCAATCCCTCCAAGAAGATGGGTCCTAGAAAGAACTGACTCAGTTTAATATTTGTGCAGAGACATGTCAGAGAGCCAGTTTGGCATCTAGATAGTGGATGTTCAAGGAGTATGACTGGTGTGAAAGAGTATCTACACAAATATGTAGAAGAACCAGGACCTCAGGTGGTATTTGCTGATAACTCTGTTGATGCAAATAATGTTCTAAAAACGTTATTTATATCTTTCGATTACTTCACGTTTTGAGGATGACAAAATGTGAAATCACGATACGTTAAAATCAACGTAAACAAGTCTTTAATCGGAAGATCCCGTTTCTATGTAGATCACTCTTGAACAAAGTTACAACTTGAACTAGTGATCAAAGAAGTGAATTTATGTTTTGAAAATTCACATTTTAAATGGGACAAAACATTTTTTCAAAAATACACATGACAAATTATTTTTGAATTATTAAGAAATGTTTTAATGGAAAAATTAGTTTGAAAATCATAACAGCTATTTTTCCCCCCAAAATCAGCTCCAACCTTCCCCAAATAAGTTTTCACCAGAAAAGACAAAATTTGGAGCGTCCTAGTCTACGACGGCACCACGGTTCCGTTAAATTTAATGGAGTCGTGGGGTATTTAACGGAGCCTTCCGTACCATTTTTTCTGTAACGTTCAGATTTTTCTTGCCTATAAATATCAACCCCTTTCACAGTTTTAGGCACCCTTCACACACAGAAAAATCCCCTAGCTTAATCCTCTTAAACCTTTCACTTCTTTAGATTAGTTTTCTTTGTTTCAAGAGTGATCCAATCATCCTTCAAGTGATCCTCTTCATACCTCTTCACTAGCAAGAGAAGAACACAAGTATCCAAGTAGATACAAGGTGTTGTCATCCCTCTTCGTTAGCAAGAGAAGAACACAAGTATCCAAGTAGATACAAGGTGTTGTCATCCCTCTTCATTAGCAAGAGAAGAACACAAGTATCCAAGTAGATACAAGGTGTTGTCATCCCTCTTCATTAGCAAGAGAAGAACTCAAGTATTCAAGAAGATACAAGAGTTATAGTTGTTAGGTTCTTGTAACACTTGTTACAACCTTGTTGTATCTTTGCATACATCAAGCTTTCTTATCTTTTGTGAGTGAGAGTGAAGATCAAGTGTGATCTATAGAGATAGTGAACATCACTTATAGCCATTGGGCTTGTGTGATTGATCAAGAAGATCAAGGGTCGATAGATTAGTGTTAGTTGAGTAGAGTGAAGTGAGTGTTGATCATTGTGATCGTGTTGAGATCTTGGTGATCTCTTGAAGCCACTGGGCTTGAGTGTTTGGTCACGTGGACCTTGGTAGATTGGTGCTAGCTAAGATTAGCACTCGACATTTAGCTTAGTGTCGGTAATAGGATAAGCGACATGTACGGTTTTCTCCACCTGAAGGGAGGTTTTTGATATAGTGTTTGAAACTCTCGAGTGTGGTACTCGGGGAGTGAAGTAGGGCGAAGAAGAGCTTCGTAGCCGAACCACTATAAATCCTCTGTCTCGGTTCAATCTTTCCAACTCTACTCTTTACTTTTATTTGTTATTATTACTTAGCTTAGTGTGTATTTCATATTGGTGTTGATTGGTTACACATAAAGTTCGAATCAAAGTTTCCAATTGCTAACTTTTAAAACAAGATTTTTAAAAGGATTTTTAAACCGGTAAACTATTCAACCCCCCTTCTAGTTTCCCACAAACTCATCATGTCTCACTGAAGGTTATGGTTAAGTAAACTGTAGTGGTATAGTCTTTACTAGGATAGCTTATGTCAATGGTCTTAAGTACATCTTGATCAGTGTCAGTCAACTATGTGATGCAAAGTACATAGTTCAGTTTCATGATAAACAAGGTACCATCTTCAATGCAAATAAAGAAGTTATCCTTATTGCACCAAGAAGAAAAGATGTTTATGTGTTAGACATAAATACTCTAACTCATAATGGAACTTGACTTTTTGCTAAAGCCACTGAAACTCTCAACTGGCTTTGGCATAAGAGACTCTCCTATCTGAACTTCAAAAACATAAACTGTCTTGCCAAACAAAACAAGGTCCTTGGCTTACCATCACTTGTGTTTTCAAAGGATAAACCCTGCTCTGCCTGTGAAAAAGGTAAAAATCATAGAGCATCCTTTAAAACCAAGCAAAACTTTTCCATCAAGAACTGCCTTCATCTTCTCCATATGGATCTCTTTAGGCCCATCATTCCTAGATCCATTAACCATGAGAAGTATACTCTGGTCATTGTGGATGAATACTCAAGATACACTTGGGTTTACTTCCTAACCAAAAAGAGTCAGGTAGCTGAAACAATAATGTCCTTTGTCAGGAACATTAAAAATCAGAATGACATAAAAGTCAAACAGATTAGGACTGACAATGGGACTGAGTTTAGAAACCATGAACTTGAATGTTTCTATGATGAGAAAGGAACTTCCCAAAAATTTTCCTCTCCTTACACACCTGAACAAAATGGTGTTGCTGAAAGGAAAAATAGAACACTCATTGAAGCTGCTAGGACAATGTTAAATGGATCAGTCCTTTCCAAACACTTTTGGACTGAAGCAGTCAAAACTACCTGTTATACACAAAACAGATCCATCATTTTCAAGAGACATAGCAAACCCTATATGAGTTATTCAAAGGAAGAATCCCTGACATTAGCTACTTTCATGTCTTTGGGTGTCTTGTGTTTATTCATAATCACAAGGATCACTTAGGGAAATTTGATGCTAAGGCTGATGATGGATACTTCCTAGGATACTCCCTTGTCTCAAAAGCCTTCAGGGTGTTCAACACAAGGAGACAGTAAACTGAGGAAACATTTCAAGTTACCTTTGATGAGAGTACTGAAGCAATCAGGTTCTCAAACACCTTAGTGGAAGAGATAGGCATTGATGATTCATCAAGATATCCTCCTAATGAATATCATCCTGAAAGCAATCCTTCCACTCAGTATCAAGCAAATGCTGACATCTCCTACTACATTGTCCCTCACAACCTTCCTTACCCAACCATCACTGTAAAACCCAAAAACTTAACATAATATGAAATGACAAAAATGCCCTCAAATTTAAAATTTTGAGAACTTATGAAAATCATATAAGTAACATTTATTGTACTTAACCTAAAATGATTATGACCTAAGTTATTTAATGAATTAAGCTCCAAATAAAAACATTACGCTATAATTTGAAATGTCACAAAATAAATAATCCTACATCTAAGCTAGGCTAGTCGAAAATTTTGTATGTGTTACACAATGTTTGTTCGGCCCAAAAGAAATAAAAATAAGAGGATATCATGCATTGAAATGGATTAATAACTAGCCCATAATAAAATTTAATCATTCCTTATTTGTACAAATCAAACACACGGTTTCACAAATCTTCTATAACCGAAAATTCTCAAACCCTAATCCCTCCTACCATCAAAAAATTCGGCTGCCTCTCTTGTTCATTCTTATCGACCCAAAGGAAGCACCAAGGAAGAAGAAGAAAGCTAGTTCTTGTGTTCTTGTGTCATCTATATCATAAGGTAATTAAATACTCATCATTTGATTCCTTCAAAACTTTGATCAAAACCCTAATCGAACCATTTTCTTTGTTCTCTCTGTTCTGCCGATTGTACCATTGAAGAAGGAAGGAAATCGTGGTGATTTGATCTTTGGTGTGATCGTTCTTCGTTTGGTCATCGAGGGTATTGTATCCTCCTTTTTAAATTCAGTCATGTTCGGTCCATTCCTTGATGTTCTTGTCGAAACAAATACATATGATGATAACTAGATCACATAAAATGTTATGTTAACATGAAATAATGAAACCCTAATAATTATGAATCGAATATGTATATGAAATCTGAAAATTAATTGATAGGAACATGTTAAAATGTATGTAAGGATCGACCTAGGAATGTTTTAAAGTCAATTCTGATTACTTGTTATCATGGAATAATCATTGGAATAGAAAAACCCTAAAGGATCACATAGAATATTGAACCAGTTTTCTGATCAGGAAATGAGTCCGACTTTAATTGATTGAATCTTGATGATAACTAAGTGTATTTGGGTGTTTCTTGAGTCTAAAATTAAATTCAATGAAAGGGTTTTCTGTAGAAATTAACCTTGTAATTTTTAGAGGCCAGGAAGACCACTTTTGATTTTTAGAAAATTAAGTGTCAAATCGAATTCGTATGTCTGGAAAAACAGTCCGTGTTTTTCATTTATCTTTTTCAAACCATGTCGAATTAGAAGGTGTTCTTGAACTGGGTACTATTTTTTGTGTCTAGTAGTTACTGGAATTTTTATAGATTTTTATAAATTTTCTAGATGGGGTTGAGAATTAATTTCTTTTCGGGTTTTTCATCAGATCCGATTCTGGAACGTGTTAGGGAAATGGATATTTCATTCCTACCTATACTAGTTAATAAAATCTGGAAAAATTAGGTAAAATACTTGGGACGCTGGGGTGTCTCTGGGAATTTTATTTCGAAGTTCTAATATGATTCATAAATTATTTAAAACAGGTCCAGTTCATACATAAAATCTGTTAAAAGTGTAAAAGGGTATTAAAAGGGTGTTATGTGTTTATTTTCCAAAACTAAAGGGTTTAAATGATCATTTTTCTGAAACTGAAGGACTTAACTGATGAAAACAAGTAACTTGATAATAATTACGTTTTACACCCTAATCTTATCATAATGACACTATTAACCCTAAACTTGTTATGATTGCATAAAAAACCCTAAACTTATATAATCAACGTTACGAACCTTAAACTATTATCATTGTCACATCTGAATACTTAAACTTATGATCCTCCTAAATATGGAAACTTACTAATTCGGGAAAACCTGCTAAAAAGGCAAAGTATACTCAAAACAGTAACTTAATTAAATTGGACTTAAAGTAATATATGATTATTAATTCGTATAGGTTCCATGAAGCGGGAGTGACCCGGTGTCTCGTGAGTTATCTTTAGTTTGTTTTGCTATCGAATAAGGTACAGATATTCTACCCTTTTTCAGTAAGGGTGTTTTCATCTTCATGACTCCTTGATCTTGATCTTCGATTCGTTATCAGATTCCCTTAAGCCATTGATTTGATCCCCTGTACTTTGATTCATTCGTTTGATATGCTTCGTTGGTATGATGATTCATTTGACATTCGTTCATTATGATCCTTGTGATATGATACTAGATATAATTCGTTCGTTACCTTGTGATATGAGTATTCGAATCACTTGATACTTTGAAGGTTCATTTGATATTGTAACTGGATGTGAAAACCTTTCTTAATTATATCAGGAAAATATTTTGAGAAAAACTATTTTAAAATGATGTTTATGAACGATGCGATACTACTTTTATATGGAATTTTTCTAACTCTTATGAAAACTACTTTTAAAGACTACCTTTATTAAAACCGTTATTAAAGATCATTTTTATGAAAATCATTTGATAAAGATTTCTTTAAATGAACCATTTGATTATGAACCTTCAATTATGAACCTTTGACGATGAACCTTTGATACTTTGATGACTTAGACATTTGACTTTGATATTATTTGACTTTTGACCCTTCAGTTTGATACCCGAGCCAAGTTCGTTTCCTAGCCATGAAGGTAACATGGCCGTGCCATTGATGCACCAATGGCATGACTCTAGTGTGGTTGAGTGATGTTCCACACCGTCCCACTTTAATTATGATATGCGCATTTTATATTTATTATGGCCAATATTATTGTTCGGGGGCGTATGGATGCATCCAAGGTTCGGTTCGTATTTAGTGGATTTAACATGATATGATATTATATGATATGTTCGGTGATTGATGCATGGGTGCAATCCACGTCTTTCACAAATTTGGGAGCTAGCTACTCCATGGTTACTATGATATTTGATTTGATTTGTTTGGGCTCGTGGTGGATTACTGACCCTTTCTTACCTTTGATATTCATTCTTTTATGCCTTATGTTTTCCCCAATGCACCATATTATATTCTTTGTCCCTTATCTTTTGTTTCGTTTATATATATATATCTGTTCACTGGGCTTTTTAAGCTCTGCCGCATTTCTTTTCCTGCGGCAGGTTTTAGTAGGAAGCTGGGTTATAAGTGGAGAGTACTTTTGGACTTAGAAGACTACACCTTGATAGCTATTCTGGATAGAGATGATTAGAAGTGTTTACATTTTCAGACTTAGTATTTTGTTATTGTTCTCATTTGTAACCTTGTACTTCGGATTTTCCCTTTGTAATATTTAGAATTCATTTGTATTACTTGAGATGTATGCTTGTATTTGCTTTGATATGTCACCATAACGTAATACTTCTACCCTTATCGGGTTGGGGTGTTACAATTATGGTATCAGAGAGACAGGCTGCGACTCGTAATACATTTACCCTTGGCCTGTGAAGTTTGGACCATTAGGTTTCCACTGTAGGCGCTCATAAGATAGCCTTTGAGAAATTGTTTTAGGATCTCCCTATAGTAACATAAGTTATGACCGGTGAAGAATGGGTAGACTAGGACATCTATGTAAGCAGTATTGCTTCCGCATTACTCTGGTTCGTGCCTATGCCTTAAGATATGCCTTGTAAGAACATTTGTTTCAGAAGCTAGAAAGTTTTGCAACCTAAGTTTATAACCAAGTAAGATTGGAATTCCTCGATGACTACCAGGATACCTTGCACCATTTAAGTCTCACTTCCTGATTTTGATCTCCACTTCTGATCTGTCTGATAAATAGTTTGATACCTTTTCGACCATTTCGAAGGTCATTTAACCCTAATGTGTTTGACACATTCTATGAATTCATTACCCGTGATGGATACAAATGTATCATCTAATACAACTCAGTCCTGCAAAAATCCATTACTACTCCTATGAGAACTCTGGTGATTATTAACCATGGATATAGGAAGTTTATTCCCTCCCTTTGAATGATGAATCTTGTCTGCCAACCAGTTTTCCTTTGGAAGGATATGATGTGAATACTATCTCAACACAAAATTGTTAACTGAGCATGATGATGCTGATAACTGATATCCCATACGTCTCCCTTTTGACAACCTTACGATGTTCGTATTCCCGATGATACTCACTCTAACTGTCATTTTGCTAAGGAGCTAAACAAGATTCCAACATCTTGAACTGTTCGCTTATCTATCTCAACACCCTGATGAACCATGTACTTGAATCTGATATATGAACTATCCGTCTGGCTTAATGGCTGTATTCGTTCTACGGATCTGTTTACTCTTGATATAATTGACCTAGAGGTCTTTCGGTTATGGATTGGATGGCCCTTCGTAAAGCTACCATAGACTACCGTAATTGAAATGTGATCTTTAACAATCTGCTTCACCCTACTTTTGGTTATGATGACTCTCAACCGCTTAAATCTGCGAAGATTAATGTTGCTATGGAAGCACAGACCCCGATCTCATTTGATTGTCAAATTTTCTCCTGACACCTATTAGTGTCCACCCTTAGAAAGCTTTGGCATTGGAAGTATTTTGTTATACAAATTTTTCGATATTCGCTGATGGACCTCTTGGAATTTTCCCTCCCGCTTGAGAAGTGGAATTGACTTTGAACCGATCTCAATTAACGAAACCATGATGCCATAGAAGTTGAGAAATTGAAGGAGCTGATGGAATATGATTTTGTTCACCTCAGTGTTCTCTTTGAATGCTCCTATTTGTTTATGAAGAAGAAAGAGGGAAGTATGCCGCGACGTATCGACTATCGTGAATTTAATCGTATCACTATCCAAAAGATTATCCATTTCTGCGTATCAATGATTGAATTTTTTTTATTCTTGAAACTCTGTATCAGACGGCCTCATTTAGGTTTGAAGGACTGAAGAAGCAGCCACAAGAACTTCTAAGAAGGGAGATGACTAACTAAGAATAATCTCCGTGAAGCATTTCAGTTTATTCGTGAAGAGGAAGATAGGTGATGTGAAGTAGATATAGAGCTTTCCCAGAGACGATTCATGAAGCTGTTTTCGTACCCGTTGTGATCATTGTGAGTTTTAAATAATGCCAATTGTATTGGCTAATAGAATCATGTTTTTAGTGAGCATTTGGACAATTGTCATTGTATGACAGTGTGTTTGTGCTTAAAGACAAATGAGGAACATGTAGATCATCTTGTATTAAGTAGAATGACCCTTGTTCTGGAAGAGTAGATTTGATTGGCGTACAGAGATTGTAGCAGAAAACACTACTAGGTATCCGGTGATGACAGTAGTTTGAGTTGGCGAATTTTGAACTGTGCTAGAAGACCCGTCAAAGACACACAGTCTTGTTTCTCTATTCATTTTAGTTGTACTGAGATGAATTGAGAGCAGAAGCAGACTCGCAAATGGAAGAATGCACGGTGATCATGTCAGAGATTCACGTTACCACCCCGCAGTGTCCAGAAGAGGTGCCGAAGGCTTGAGGGACCAGACTCAAGTTTATAATTCCTTTCCACCCGATGATCATATGGACAGACGTAGACAGACTGCTTGGACTTGGAAGAGGTTTAAGATCATGTATTTGAATGGATGAAGATTCTCAAGCGAACGTTTGTGTTTGGAAGAATTGATTCTGTGAAGGATGAAGCTATGGATGACAGAATTCACTTCCTCTTAACCCACTTAAATTTCCGTTACCTAATGACAAAGATCCTTTGAATGATTTAGGTTCTCTATTAGTAATTCCGTTCTGTGTTCATTCTGCGTATGTAGGCTGATGGTTTTGTTATGCGAATTTTGACGAATTGTGGAAGGAACCTTGGGATTTATGTCCAGAAATGGGCGGATTTTTGAAACAACCACTTACTTTGGCTAAGTTGATATTGGTGAATGATGAAGGATTGACGCTACTAACGACGTACCTTAATTCTGATAGACATTTTGAAAGCCCCTTTACTCTTACGAGTAGTTTCGTTCTTCTCTTAGTCATGTTGTTTGATTTTGATGACCTCTGAGACTGTAGAAGGATTAGGTGGATTAAGATAGGTTATTTTGTTCACGACTTGAGATAAAGTATGACCATCATGAGGGCATATTTATATGATGCCAGTATTATGACGTCTGGCTAACGTGATAATACTTACGTCATATAACGTGCACTTGTTGTGGGCATAGTATATTTCGAGGAGTTCCTTAGAAGCCTTAGAATTCTAATAGCTGTTGGAGATTGTCTGTGTTAGTGAGACTTTAGGTTCATTCTACCGATGCGTTTAATCTGTTTTCAACGTCAAGCGATTTGATACGTCCAGATTCTCGTCACACGCTTTGCCGACCACTGCACTTCCAATAAGAATCTTGGGTACTGTTGTAGAGCTTTCTGCCGGTTGATGTTATCGACAATCTGTTTTTTGTACGATCTCATCTGATTTATCTAATCAAATTCTATGAACGGCATATCCGTCAAAAATCCTACGTAATTCCTGTATATCTCCCGAGAGAATATGATTATCATCTATTACGTTGATATATTAAACTTTTGATCTGAATTCAGTATGGTATGTCCTTTCTGAAAAAGCCGAAGCTATTTTGATCAACAAGATAGAGTCATGAGAAACAAGTTATTCACATTCCCGTTCATTGTCCGTTGTGTTCCCGTCTCGTTCCACTTCAATTTTCGAGGACGAAAATTTTTTTTAAGAGGGGAAGAGTTGTAAAACCCAAAAACTTAACATAATATGAAATGACAAAAATGCCCTCAAATTTAAAATTTTGAGAACTTATGAAAATCATATAAGTAACATTTATTGTACTTAACCTAAAATGATTATGACCTAAGTTATTTAATGAATTAAGCTCCAAATAAAAACATTACGCTATAATTTGAAATGTCACAAAATAAATAATCCTACATCTAAGCTAGGCTAGTCGAAAATTTTGTATGTGTTACACAATGTTTGTTCGGCCCAAAAGAAATAAAAATAAGAGGATATCATGCATTGAAATGGATTGATAACTAGCCCATAATAAAATTTAATCATTCCTTATTTGTACAAATCAAACACACGGTTTCACAAATCTTCTATAACCGAAAATTCTCAAACCCTAATCCCTCCTACCATCAAAAAATTCGGCTGCCTCTCTTGTTCATTCTTATCGACCCAAAGGAAGCACCGAGGAAGAAGAAGAAAGCTAGTTCTTGTGTTCTTGTGTCATCTATATCATAAGGTAATTAAATACTCATCATTTGATTCCTTCAAAACTTTGATCAAAACCCTAATCGAACCATTTTCTTTGTTCTCTCTGTTCTGCCGATTGTACCATTGAAGAAGGAAGGAAATCGTGGTGATTTGATCTTTGGTGAGATCGTTCTTCGTTTGGTCATCGAGGGTATTGTATCCTCCTTGTTAAATTCTGTCATGTTCGGTCCATTCCTTGATGTTCTTGTCGAAACAAATACATATGATGATAACAAGATCACATAAAATGATATGTTAACATGAAATAATAAAACCCTAATAATTATGAATCGAATATGTATATGAAATCTGAAAATTAATTGATAGGAACATGTTAAAATGTATGTAAGGATCGACCTAGGAATGTTTTAATGTCAATTATGATTACTTGTTATCATGGAATAATCATTGGAATAGAAAAACCCTAAAGGATCACATAGAATATTGAACCAGTTTTCTGATCAGGAAATGAGTCCGACTTTAATTGATTGAATCTTGATGATAACTAAGTGTATTTGGGTGTTTCTTGAGTCCAAAATTAAATTCAATGAAAGGGATTTGTGACAAATCACAATTTCAGGTCATTTCCCGAACCTTGACAATTTACAATTTACCATTTCACTAATCATGATTTTCATTCATCATTCAGTAGACCTAGCTTACAAGTATTCAAATTCGCGTAACCGGTAAGGTTTAGCTGCGTATTCATGCATCATCAGTAAGGACATGTCATATAGACTAGAGTAGTCCACATATCATCAGTAACATCATCATCATTTCCATATTAAATCATGCACGGGTTTGTGTGATTTTCATTAACATATGTTCATTTGTTCAGTAAACGTTACCACTCAGTCATTACTACTAATATTATACTCAAATACTCCCGATTATGATCCTAAAATAGTTTCATGCTAATTTTAATGATATAAAATTTATATTATTAATTTACCCGGTGTTTTGAAACCTTTTGCGATATTTTCCCGGTTAGGGCTTATAACCCCATCGGTTTGCGATATTTTATCACGAACACTATTTTAACACCCGATTCATATCAGTAACATGATTTTATGAGTTTTTACAACTTTGTCGAATTTTATTTTTATTCGTCGCGTTTTATTTTCAGTTAACCCGGTACCCGATAACGCCGAAATTATACACTAAACTAACTAAGACTTATCCTAAAAATGTTTTAAGATAAAAATCTCATCACAAGACTTCCTAAGGAAGCCTTGCCGCCCCCCTTGCCCTAGTTGGCCTAATAAACCAAAAATCATTAATGACTAGCTTTACATAAAACCTTCATTATTTCATTTAACACATTCTTATCATTTTAACTTAGCAAAATTCACCAAATACTCTCCCTTTCTCCTCTCTATCCCACGGCACACAAGGAAACCAAGGAAAGAAGATCAAATTTTTCAAGAACAAGTGATTTAAATAACCTTAGTATACTTCTATATTAGGTTTTGAAATAAAAACCAAGAAGTATTTAGACACCTAGTTACTTAAACCTCTTCAAACTACTAGTAAGCTTTTCATGATCTTTCTTAACCTTACATATATTTACTTGATGTATTTATGCTCTAGAAGTAAAACATGCACATATGATATGTAAACATACCACTTGTTCTATTTTTCACAATAACTATCTCAATCCCTAGATCGGCATGTTTTATTATCATCCCCGCGAAACCCACTATTTTTAGTGATGGTTAGGACCCATGACACCCTAAGAAGGTGTATGGTAGGATGTGTGTACTTGTGGAGTTGTGTTGTAGTCGTTTGATCAAGCCGCGAACCAAGAAAACGAGTTTTTAACATATATATATACCCGCTGTCCAGAAATGTAAACCTTGGAAAAAATCAGTAACCATGGCTTTATTTTAGCTTTCATATATAGAAAGTACTCTCAAACACGAAAACGTGGTCGCTTGAATCACTAAAAACCGAGTTATAACGAAGGAGATACGACGTTTTAAAGTTAGCAACGTAAAACTATTATTTTCAGAAAATTGCGGGCTGTTGGCCGAACTTCAGGGGACAGAACGAGGCGTTAGCCGTAGTCTAGCTGAGCCGAGCCACTGAGAATATGTTAGTTCATGTTATGACGATCGCGTGGATATAAAGAACGTTAAAAACCGACTTATAACGACCAAGATATGAATTTCTGAAAATCCGACAAACAAAACTCATTTTGACAGCCTCACTATAATTCCAACATTTTCTAAGTATAAACAGTTTTGCGAGGCACCATCTTACGAGCTATTTTCCCGTTGAGCGAGATGGTTTGAGCCATAAACCCCTTGAAGTGAAACGAAGTATTCCCGGCCTATTTTCCAAATCAATCGACCGCTTGTTGATTGAACTTATAACGAGTAAGTTATGAATTTCCTAGTATCGCCAAAAACCACTATTTCAAGAAAATGTTTCTAAGTATGGGAAATTGTTTTGCAAGGCGCCATATTCAAAGCCGATTATCTTTATGATCGTGACGTGTATGATCAAAACTCAAAAGAGACGACATTGAGATGTTGTTGCAAGGATTTCAAAAACGTCAAGTTCTATTCCTAACTCTTAACGTACAATATTTTACGACTAGCTTTGCGAGGCCGTTCGGTCATATTTTCACCAGTTGTAAAAGTAATATTTTACGACGAAACTATATCATTTGACAATAAAACACCAAAAGAGGATCGTGGAGTATTATTCCAACATTTTTACACGAAATATAGTATATGACTTGCCGAGATGTCAAAAATATATTTTTCGACAGAAAACGTTATTTTCAAAAATAACTAGTGGTATCGTTAACATACGTTTTTGCATGAGTTACATGGTATCATTGCTTACATTGGGTCACATCATTCATCATAGGTTGCGGTTAGAGACCGAGCCATCATTACATCATATCCATTATTATCATAGTGCTATTTCATCAGGTGAGTTTTCATAGCCCCGTTTTTCAAGTTATTACATCATTTCAAATTTCTCGGGGGAGAATACATTGCACCATTTTTCATGCGGACCAAAGTATATAAATTCATTACATTGCTTAAGTTACCTCATTGCCAAGTTAAAGTCCCCTATTATCATGAACCGTTAATTGTGAGCAAGCGAGAGTGTGTGAATAGATCTATTGAGGGTGACTCCTCCGTTCGGGTTGGTAGCACCAACTTGTCATACGAACGCATTACATTTGATCCATTTCAGAGTGTTTGGCAAAGCACTCAGTTGGGGCATTTCATTCAGTCTAGCTTCGGGGTCATGAGCTTAAGAGCTAATGTATCATTTTCATGTGGCAGTTTGTCATAAACTTTATACTTGTGGTTTCCGTGTAGCATTTCATTTACATAAACCTATGAACTCACCAACATTATTGTTGACCCGTTTTAGCAATGTATTTTCAGGTTATTAAGCATCGCATGTTGGATTGCATTTTGGGCATATCATGGAGTCGCGGTGTCGACGCGTCTCACTTTATATTTATGCACTTAATCATCGTTTGAACTGTGTAAACTTTATTTCCGCAAACTTGTAACATCTTTTGGGACCTCGCTTTGTAAACTCTGAATGTTTTAAGTAATCAAACGATGTATTTTCTAAACGACACTTTAGGTCGTTCAATATAACTGCAGTTAGGATGCTATGGCAGTTGCACCCCTGGAATTCCATTCCGCTGCAAAACAGATAATTTGGGGGTGTGACAGATTGGCATCAGAGCTTGAGTTATAGCGAACTAGGTTATTCACGATACCCTAGACTATAACTACACCATCATAGCATCCCATTGTTTCATCATAAGTGCATGTTCATTATGCCGCATTCATTACATGTGATTTCATACATATATCATTTCAGCATGAACCACATTAAGTAAATGTTTATTTACTTTGTTCCACATTGATTGTCACAGAGATGTCGTCAGATTCGCACCCTATTGTCCTTTCATCGGACACAGAGAGTTCCTCACTACCCTCTATCATACTAGTGTCTGTTACATCATCATCTTCATTACCCGCTATCATATTGTCGTCAGTGGAGCCTACTCCAGAGTCATCCCCTGTGATGTCGGATGACGAGACTGAGCCCTTTGAGGAGGGAGAAGTCGCACCTACCCCACCTGTGTCACCACTGATCCATCGTGGTCCTGACATTATACCTGTTATCCAGCCGGGAGAGTTTATACCCTATGGACATGTTTACCGTCTATATCCAGATGGACCGCGCATGAAGCGCACTGCTGCTAGGCATTTTCGTCGTCCTATGATCAGATCTCCAGCTGCTTTTGCACCATCACCATCATTTGCTTCGGGTAGCAACCCCGATGTGCCTACTAGATCCAGACCACTCAGAGGTCGCGCAGTTGCGCGAAAGAGTGTTGCTTTCCGTACCCCAGTTCCATCACCTCCTACTATCACTATTCAGCCAGGACCGACTCCATTAGTCCGCCGCTCCAAACTCCGCCAGACTGCGCGAAAGAGGGTGAGACTACCACGACCACTTTCACCTATACCTATTGTTACTCCTACACCACCACTACCCATACCTGTAGTACCATCCTCACCAGTCCATATTAGGGATTCTATACCTACCTCGGATTTGCCGCTCAAGAAGCGTGCACGGGTTGATTCATCATCTTCAGACACTCCAGACACATCCAAGACTATACCACCCAGCCGATTCGAGATAGGTAAGAGCTCGAGGGCTGCCACTACCAGGCTACTTACTACTGCTGCTCTCGATGCGAGACTAGTTCATCTACAGGGTCAGATGGACAGGGCTTTAGGCTACATAGAGGAGATCCCTGTGAGCCGAGTGGAGGCCATAGAGGATGAGGTTGAGGGATTAGTACAGGACAGGGTTGCCATTGATGTGTCTTACCAGGGGTTAGAGGCACGTCAGCTAGAGAGCTCAGAGCAGATCACTCGACTGAGGCAGGAGATGCCCGAGTTGTTTGACAGGGCACAGATGGCACAGGAGAAACAGAACAGACAGGACAGTGAGATGACATCAGTTCAGGCTAGGTTGACAGCATCAGGGAACCGAGAGGCAGACCTACAGCTTCGAGTGGAGCATTTGGAGGAGATCATAGTTGCTATGGACAGAGAGATCCGCTGCCTCAGGCGTAGATCAGGAGGAGCACCAGGGAGTGCTTAGTGTTGGACTTTTATTATGTAGCTTGTACATTATTATCCTAGTCCCGAGGTGTGGGACGTAGTTAGAACTTGCTATCTTTTGCTTGTAGTACAAACAAATATGTCAAGTGTGACTCTGCTATGCCGGATTTTTGTTGTGCTACTTTATGATATCGGTCCATGTAGGCCGAAATTTTCATGTATTATATCCTTGTGCATTGTTATTTCATTTTATTTATACATGTTGTGGTTGTATATACATATGGTGGTTGTATATATTGTGTATAATGATCATTTTCTTTTGTGGATTCTCATTGTTGTTATCTTTTGTGATGGTGAAGAATCATGCCACCTAAGAAAAGTACTCCTTCTATGACACCCGCTCAGATCAAAAGACTTGTTGCCGACAGTATTGAGGCAGCATTGGAGAATGAAAGAGCTGCCGTGGCTGCAGCTGCTGCTGAAGCTGCTTCAGGGGCAGACACTGGAGGAACTGGAGGAACAAATACTAATGGGACTAATGTGCGTAAATGTACGTACAAGGATTTCAAGAGTGGTGATCCGGAGAAATTCAAAGGCACTGAAGGAGCCACTGCTATGATTAGATGGTTTGAAAAGACAGAATCTGTATTCCTTCTATGCAACTGTCCGGAAGAAAGCAAGGTGAAGTTTGCCACTAGTACTCTTGTGGCAGAAGCTATGTCATGGTGGACTTCTTACGCGAAGCCCATAGGAATGGAGAATGCTCAAAAGCTTACCTGGGATGAGTTCAAGAAACTAATTTCGAAGAAGTTTTGTCCACGTACCGAAATGAAAAAGTTGGAGACAGAATTCTATGAGCTAGTGACAACAGGAAATGACATTGAAACATATACCAGGAGGTTTCAGGAATTAGCTGCACTATGTCCAAATATGGTTTCGGATAATGAGAAGTTGCTAGAGAATTTCATCGGTGGATTACCTACCAACATCCGTGGTGATGTAATGTCTTTTGACCCGCAGACAATAGATGAGGCAATCAGAATGTCTCAGAAACTCATGGCTCAGATAGTGAAGAAAGGAACTACATCAAACAACAATAACAACAACAGCAACACCAACAATAACCAAAATTTTAACAACAACTACCGTAACAACAACAACAATAAAAGAACGTGGGATAACAACCAGAATAACAATGCGGCACCACCACCACCGAAGAGACAAGAAGTTGCAAAAGCCTATGTGGCAGGTCCAGCTGAGGAAAGGGGTTACAATGGTACTTTACCCAAGTGCAACAAATGTCAAACCCACCATAATCCTAGAAATTGTCCAAATCCTTGTGGGAACTGTAAGAAGGTTGGTCATTCGACCAGGAGTTGCAAAGCTCCGTTTGTGGCTGATAATCAGAAACGCCCGGTAACATGCTTTGGTTGTGGAGAAGTCGGACACTTCAAGGGTGACTGTCCGAAGGGAAAGAATTAAGGAGATGGGAACTAAGGTGGGATAGCTCGTGGGAGAGCCTATTTCATCGGAGGAGGAGGTTGCCAGAATATCAACAACATTGAGGACGGCAACAATGTTTAAGATCAAGGGACTTCTGCTTCAATAATAAACCATAGATGGAGCCCTCTAGGGTTGTATTTCTTTAAGTAGTCTATCTTAGGTACTTTCTTTTAACCTCGTTGTATCATGTACCGTTCTATCTAATGTAATCTCTATCGTTTATCATCTTTACAATAGTCGCAACCTTCCTTTATTTCATTTCCTATACCAATTGCCCAATGTTCAATCATTTCGCAACAACATACCGCCATCCTAGTATGGAATAGGTAGATATCGTCTCTGACTATGGAATATTACCATCCCGTAAGAATATTCACCACACCCTACAACCTATACGACATATTTTACTACCGCTTCATAAATTGTTTTCTATCACTCTACCAACTATTTACTACTATTTTACCAAACAACACGTTGAACACCATCTAAAACTTTTGAGAAACATAAGACTACTTTGACTAAACCGAACATCGCATCATTTGTCCTCAATTATACATAGCCTGATCACCTATGTCTAATTCAGGAAGGATCATGCCATGAAAGAAACAATCATCTTTTCAGGAATTCTTAGTAACAATTTTCATTCAAAAGTTTTGTAACCAAATAAAGTTTTTCATAAACATCCCTTGTGACACAATCTCTCTAGATACCTACACCACATGTCACATACTCAGCCATTAAGTGAATCTTTACCATTGACCTCTGTAAGAAAGACTTTCCATTTACAAGGAGGATTCCCTAACATAAGAAAACAATGCAAGGATTACAAAACCACGAGCAAGGACTAGAAGTATATAGTAAGTTGATTCGTATAGCAACAGAAAAACATAAGATCTCTCGAGGAAATCCAAACCACTATTTTTGGCATAGTCACCTAGTCCTATCATTCCAGAAATACTAGTTAGACTCAACAGCAAGAAGCCAACAGAAAAGTTACGCCGACATTCGACGCAAACCATTAGAATTTCAGGTTGGAGACAAAGTCATGTTGAGAGTCTCGCCTTGGAAGGGCGTGATACGATTTGGAAACGCGGGAAGCTGAACCCGAGATACATTGGACCATTCAAGATACTAGGAAGGGTTGGCCTAGTAGCCTACAGACTTAAACTACCGCCAGAGCTCAGTAACATTCATAACACGTTTCATGTCTCAAACCTCAAGAAATGTCTTTCAGATGAAACGCTCGTGATTCCATTGGAAGAAATTCAGCTTGACGATAAGCTTAACTTTATGGGAGAACCCGTAGATATCATGGACCATGAGGTCAAAAAGTTGAAGCAAAGTCGAATTCCTATCGTGAAAGTTCGCTGGAATTCTCGAAGAGGTCCTGAGTTTACTTGGGAACGAGAAGACCAGATGCGACTCAAATACCCACACCTTTTCACCGAGGCCATTTCTGAGGCCAACACCAGCTGAATTCAGGGACTGAATTCCTTTTTGGGTGGGCGACTGTGAGAAATCACAATTTCAGGTCATTTCCCGAACCTTGACAATTTACAATTTACCATTTCACTAATCATGATTTTCATTCATCATTCAGTAGACCTAGTTTACAAGTATTCAAATTCGCGTAACCGGTAAGGTTTAGCTGCGTATTCATGCATCATCAGTAAGGACATGTCATATAGACTAGAGTAGTCTACATATCATCAGTAACATCATCATCATTTCCATATTAAATCATGCACGGGTTTGTGTGATTTTCATTAACGTATGTTCATTTGTTCAGTAAACGTTACCACTCAGTCATTACTACTAATATTATACTCAAATACTCCCGATTATGATCCTAAAATAGTTTCATGCTAATTTTAATGATATAAAATTTATATTATTAATTTACCCGGTGTTTTGAAACCTTTTGCGATATTTTCCCGGTTAGGGCTTATAACCCCATCGGTTTGCGATATTTTATCACGAACACTATTTTAACACCCGATTCATATCAGTAACATGATTTTATGAGTTTTTACAACTTTGTCGAATTTTATTTTTATTCGTCGCGTTTTATTTTCAGTTAACCCGGTACCCGATAACGCCGAAATTATACACTAAACTAACTAAGACTTATCCTAAAAATGTTTTAAGATAAAAATCTCATCACAAGACTTCCTAAGGAAGCCTTGCCGCCCCCTTGCCCTAGTTGGCCTAATAAACCAAAAATCATTAATGACTAGCTTTACATAAAACCTTCATTATTTCATTTAACACATTCTTATCATTTTAACTTAGCAAAATTCACCAAATACTCTCCCTTTCTCCTCTCTATCCCACGGCACACAAGGAAACCAAGGAAATAAGATCAAATTTTTCAAGAACAAGTGATTTAAATAACCTTAGTATACTTCTATATTAGGTTTTGAAATAAAAACCAAGAAGTATTTAGACACCTAGTTACTTAAACCTCTTCAAACTACTAGTAAGCTTTTCATGATCTTTCTTAACCTTACATATATTTACTTGATGTATTTATGCTCTAGAAGTAAAACATGCACATATGATATGTAAACATACCACTTGTTCTATTTTTCACAATAACTATCTCAATCCCTAGATCGGCATGTTTTATTATCATCCCAGCGAAACCCACTATTTTTAGTGATGGTTAGGACCCATGACACCCTAAGAAGGTGTATGGTAGGATGTGTGTACTTGTGGAGTTGTGTTGTAGTCGTTTGATCAAGCCGCGAACCAAGAAAACGAGTTTTTAACATATATATATACCCGCTGTCCAGAAACGTAAACCTTGGAAAAAATCAGTAACCATGGCTTTATTTTAGCTTTCATATATAGAAATTACTCTCAAACACGAAAACGTGGTCGCTTGAATCACTAAAAACCGAGTTATAACGAAGGAGATACGACGTTTTAAAGTTAGCAACGTAAAACTATTATTTTCAGAAAATTGCGGGCTGTTGGCCGAACTTCAGGGGACAGAACGAGGCATTAGCCGTAGTCTAGCTGAGCCGAGCCACTGAGAATATGTTAGTTCATGTTATGACGATCGCGTGGATATAAAGAACGTTAAAAACCGACTTATAACGACCAAGATATGAATTTCTGAAAATCCGACAAACAAAACTCATTTTGACAGCCTCACTATAATTCCAACATTTTCTAAGTATAAACAGTTTTGCGAGGCACCATCTTACGAGCTATTTTCCCGTTGAGCGAGATGGTTTGAGCCATAAACCCCTTGAAGTGAAACGAAGTTATTCCCGGCCTATTTTCCAAATCAATCGACCGCTTGTTGATTGAACTTATAACGAGTAAGTTATGAATTTCCTAGTATCGCCAAAAACCACTATTTCAAGAAAATGTTTCTAAGTATGGGAAATTGTTTTGCAAGGCGCCATATTCAAAGCCGATTATCTTTATGATCGTGACGTGTATGATCAAAACTCAAAAGAGACGACATTGAGATGTTGTTGCAAGGATTTCAAAAACGTCAAGTTCTATTCCTAACTCTTAACGTAAAATATTTTACGACTAGCTTTGCGAGGCCGTTCGGTCATATTTTCACCAGTTGTAAAAGTAATATTTTACGACGAAACTATATTATTTGACAATAAAACACCAAAAGAGGATCGTGGAGTATTATTCCAACATTTTTACACGAAATATAGTATATGACTTGCCGAGATGTCAAAAATATATTTTTCGACAGAAAACGTTATTTTCAAAAATAACTAGTGGTATCGTTAACATACGTTTTTGCATGAGTTACATGGTATCATTGCTTACATTGGGTCACATCATTCATCATAGGTTGCGGTTAGAGACCGAGCCATCATTACATCATATCCATTATTATCATAGTGCTATTTCATCAGGTGAGTTTTCATAGCCCCGTTTTTCAAGTTATTACATCATTTCAAATTTCTCGGGGGAGAATACATTGCACCATTTTTCATGCGGACCAAAGTATATAAATTCATTACATTGCTTAAGTTACCTCATTGCCAAGTTAAAGTCCCCTATTATCATGAACCGTTAATTGTGAGCAAGCGAGAGTGTGTGAATAGATCTATTGAGGGTGACTCCTCCGTTCGGGTTGGTAGCACCAACTTGTCATACGAACGCATTACATTTGATCCATTTCAGAGTGTTTGGCAAAGCACTCAGTTGGGGCATTTCATTCAGTCTAGCTTCGGGGTCATGAGCTTAAGAGCTAATGTATCATTTTCATGTGGCAGTTTGTCATAAACTTTATACTTGTGGTTTCCGTGTAGCATTTCATTTACATAAACCTATGAACTCACCAACATTATTGTTGACCCGTTTTAGCAATGTATTTTCAGGTTATTAAGCATCGCATGTTGGATTGCATTTTGGGCATATCATGGAGTCGCGGTGTCGACGCGTCTCACTTTATATTTTATGCACTTAATCATCGTTTGAACTGTGTAAACTTTATTTCCGCAAACTTGTAACATCTTTTGGGACCTCGCTTTGTAAACTCTGAATGTTTTAAGTAATCAAACGATGTATTTTCTAAACGACACTTTAGGTCGTTCAATATAACTGCAGTTAGGATGCTATGGCAGTTGCACCCCTGGAATTCCATTCCGCTGCAAAACAGATAATTTGGGGGTGTGACAGGATTTCTGTAGAAATTAACCTTGTAATTTTTAGAGGCCAGGAAGACCACTTTTGATTTTTAGAAAATTACGTGTCAAATCGAATTCGTATGTTTGGAAAAACAGTCCGTGTTTTTCATTTATCTTTTTCAAAACATGTCGAATTAGAATGTGTTCTTTGAACTGGGTAATATTTTATGTGTCTAGTAGTTACTGGAATTTTTATAGATTTTTATAAATTTTCTAGATGGGGTTGAGAATTAATTTCTTTTCGGGTGTTTCATCAGATCCGATTCTGGAACGTGTTAGGAAAATGGATTTTTCATTCCTACCTATACTAGTTAATAAAATCTGAAAAAATTAGGTAAAATACTTGGGACGCTGGGGTGTCTCTGGGAATTTTATTTCGAAGTTCTAATATGATTCATAAATTATTTAAAACAGGTCCAGTACATACATAAAATCTGTTAAAAGTGTAAAAGGGTATTAAAGGGTGTTATGTGTTTATTTTCCAAAGCTAAAGGGTTTAAATGATCATTTTTCTGAAACTGAAGGACTTAACTGATGAAAACATGTAACTTGATAATAATTACGTTTTACACCCTAATCTTATCATAATGACACTATTAACCCTAAACTTGTTATGATTGCATAAAAAACCCTAAACTTATATAATCAACATTACGAACCTTAAACTATTATCATTGTCACATCTGAATACATAAACTTATGATCCTCTTAAATATGGAAACTTACTAATTCGGGGAAACCTGCTAAAAAGGGAAAGTGTACTCAAAAGAGTAACTTAATTAAATTGGACTTAAAGTAATATATGATTATTAATTCGTATAGGTTCCATGAAGCGGGAGTGACCCGGTGTCTCGTGAGTTATCTTTAGTTAGTTTTTCTATCGAATAAGGTACAGATATTCTACCCTTTTTCAGTAAGGGTGTTTTCATCCTCATGACTCCTTGATCTTGATCTTCGATTCGTTATAAGATTCCCTTAAGCCATTGCTATGATCCCCTGTACTTTGATTCATTCGTTTGATATGCTTCGTTGGTATGATGATCCATTTGACATTCGTTCATTATGATCCTTGTGATATGATACTTGATATAATTCGTTCGTTACCTTGTGATATGAGTATTCGAATCACTTGATACTTTGAAGGTTCATTTGATATTGTAACTGGATGTGAAAACCTTTCTTAATTATATCATGAAAATATTTTGAGAAAAACTATTTTAAAATGATGTTTATGAACGATGCGTAACTACTTTTATATGGAATTTTACTAACTCTTATGAAAACTACTTTTAAAGACTACCTTTATGAAAACCGTTATTAAAGATCATTTTTATGAAAATCATTTGATAAAGATTTCTTTAAATGAACCATTTGATTATGAACCTTCAATTATGAACCTTTGACGATGAACCTTTGATACTTTGATGACTTAGATATTTGACTTTGATATTATTTGACTTTTGACCCTTCAGTTTGATACCCCTGCCAAGTTCGTTTCTTAGCCATGAAGGTAACATGGTCGTGCCATTGATGCACCAATGGCATGACTCTAGTGTGGTTGAGTGATGTTCCACACCGTCCCACTTTGATTATGATATGCGCATTTTATATTTATTATGGCCAATATTATTGTTTGGGGGCGTATGGATGCATCCTTGGTTCGGTTCGTATTTAGTGGATTTAACATGATATGATATTATATGATATGTTCGGTGATTGATGCATGGGTGCAATCCACGTCTTTCACAAGTTCGGGAGCTAGCTACTCCATGGTTACTATGATATTTGATTTGATTTTTTTTGGCTCGTGGTGGATTACTGACCCTTTCTTACCTTTGATATTCATTCTTTTATGCCTTATGTTTTCCCCAATGCACCATATTTTATTCTTTGTCCCTTATCTTTTTTTTCATTTATATATATCTGTTCACTGGGCTTTTTAAGCTCAGCCGCATTTCTTTTCCTGCGGCAGGTTTTAGTACGAAGCTAGGTTATAAGTGGAGAGTACTTTTGGACTTAGAAGACTACACCTTGATAGCTATTCTGGATAGAGATGATTAGAAGTGTTTACATTTTCAGACTTAGTATTTTGTTATTGTTCTCATTTGTAACCTTGTACTTCGGATTTTCCCTTTGTAATATTTAGAATTCATTTGTATTACTTGAGATGTATGCTTGTGTTTGCTTTGATATGTCACCATAACGTAATACTTCTACCCTTATCGGGTTGGGGTATTACAATCACTGAGTTTGTTGAAGCACAAACAAGTACTGATGCAATCAATCAGTCTGAACAAAGTGCTCAGGAACCAAACAATCTCAGTGATCAGCCAACCCAGTCAGACACTCAAGATCCTGAAGATCATCAAGTGTCTGCACCAGAACCTACACTTCCACCCAATCAGGCCTCCACAAGTTCTAATCAGTATCCAAGACCTTAGGACAGTTAGACTAGGTCTCAAGATATGGAACTTGTCAATATAATTGGAGAGCCTACTGAAGGCATGCTCACTAAAAGCATGGCTGCAAAACTAAGAGCAGCCTCAGCCAATGAATGCCTGTTTGTGGACTTCATTTCCATAATTGAACCCAAAAGTGTCAAAGAAGCACTTAAACATCCTAGTTGGGTTCAGGCCATGCATGATGAACTGGAACAGTTTGACAGAAACAAGGTAATGACCTTGGTTAAATGTCCTCAGGATGTTACAGTCATTGGCATGAAATGGGTGTTCAAAAACAAAACTGATAAAAATGGCATAGTCATTAAAAACAAGGCTATCCTTGTTGCCAAAGGCTACAATCAGTAAGAAGGCATTGACTATGAAGAGACATTTGCACCAGTGGCAAGGATGTAAGCCATCAGGATCTTCCTTGCATTTGCAACCTACATGAACTTCAAAGTGTATCAAATGGATGTAAAAAGTGCATTCTTAAATGGGTCACTGAAAGAAGAAGTTTATGTTCAACAACCTCCTGGATTTGAAAGCAGTGAGTTTCCTGACTATGTCTGCAAGCTTGATAAAGTCCTTTATGGACTGAAACAAGCTCCTAGGGCATGGTATGAAACTCTTTAAGCTTTCCTCATCCAAAACAAATTTGTCAGAGGCAAGATAGACAACTCATTGTTTATCTATAGGACAAATGGAGATGTCATCCTTGTTCAAGTGTATGTGGATGACATCATATTTGGCTCAACAAGTTATAAACTTTGCAAACAGTTTGAAAAACTGATGGCAAAGAAATTTGAAATGAGCATGATTGGAGAACTCACTTACTTCCTTGGACTGCAAATCAAGTAGACTGGTAAAGGAACCTCTATCAGTCAAAAGAAGTATACCAGAAGCCTACTGAAAAAGTGTGAGCTTAGTGACTGTGCCTCAGTCAAAACTCCCATGGTTCCTCCAAACAACCTTGGTCCTGACCTTGTTGGTAAACCAGCCAATCAAATTATTTTTAGAGGAATGATTGGGTCACTGATGTATCTACTTGCATCAAGGCCTGACATCCAATTCTCAGTCTGTTTATGTGCCAGATATCAATCTGACCCAAGAGAATCACATATCACAACTGTGAAAAGGATCCTCAAGTACCTGAAAGGTACTCCAAGTCTTGGATTTTACTATCCAAAATGTTCAGGCTTTGATCTCAAAGGATACTAAGACTCTGACTATGCAGGCTGCAACATGGATAGAAAAAGCACCTCATGCTCCTGCCAATTTCTTGGTGGAAAATTAGTCTGTTGGAGTGCTAAGAAGCAACAATCAGTTGCCATGTCCTCAGCAGAAGCTGAATATGTTGCAGCAGCCAGTTGTTGTGCAAATGTGTTATGGATGAAAAGTCAACTCAGTGACTATGGCATCCATTATAAGATGGTTCCCATCTTTTGTGATAACACAAGTGCAATTGCCATCTCAAACAACCCTGTTCTTCATCAGAGAACCAAACACATTGATATTAGATATCATTTCATCAGGGACCATGTCATGAATGGTGACATTGAATTACACTTCATTCCTACTGAATATCAGCTAGCTGATATCTTCACCAAACCATTGGATGAACCAACTTTCACAAGACTGAAAGCTGAATTGGGAATGTTACATATTGAGAATCAGTCCACTGATTGAATCCATCCAACTAAGTGTAAATTATTAAAACCTCAAGTCCCTGACTCAATGTGTCTCTCAGTGAATAAGATCACTGAATAACTTTCCCTGAAACCTCATACTGAATGAAAAGTCATTCAGTGGCCTCAAGAGGACATTCAATGCTAACTTAAATGCTCTAAGTATCTAGTTAGTAAATGTCCGAGGTTGGTAACTGAATACCTATTTAATATAGGAATATATGTTCTTTTTCCATACCACTTGGCATTTAATGCCTCTCCTCACACATAATATATATGTGATGATGTAACTCTGCAAATTACACATTTTGCAGATGGCACAACTGTTCACCTCGACTGTTGCGCAAAACCCGGGAAAGTGGAGTGGTGGCATTTAATGTGGATCTCAAACGTTTATACAAAACGGTTTTCAAAATTGAGAAAAACCCGCTTAGTGCCAAAACAATCCCTCTTCTCCACTTCCCTATAAATACCCCCAAACAAAATAACACACACACGCTTTTAGAAATTTTGAATCAAACTCTTGCCTTTTTTTTCAAAAACTAGTGTGTGTGTTCGACCTTAAACCAAAACCTTTTTCTTGCAAATCCGACCTTTTAAATGGCTACTTCTAAAGCTATAACTTGTGCCCCCAATGTGGAATTCACTATGGAGGGAGTGGATTTGACCAAGAACCACATCGTAGGGAGTTCTGGTGTACAGCAGTGGCAACCAGCCCTGATGACATCAAGGACACCATAATCACGTTCTCAGTGATGAATGGGAGAAAGACCCTCTCCCTAAATTACCAAACCTTTATCAAGGCCTCAGGTCTTGATTTCGCTGAGAACTTCGACCCTCAGCCCACTGAAGTAGAAGTAAAAGCCGAATTGCTTTTACTAGGGCCACATGATGACAAGCATCCTGAAGTAGCCCCAGGAACCTTATCGGCCAAAGCCCCTGTAACACCCCCTAAATTATGAGATAACAGCGGAAGACTAATCGGGGTATTACTGTGAGGATCGAAGTCATAATCATAGAAAACGGCTCGAAACAGACGTTTTGAAAATATAGGTCCTTCATATAAATTCAGTTACAAAAGTTTCATATCAAAGTTGATGAAATCCATAAAGGAAGCATTGTTTTAAACTGAATTACACGTTTTATTTTACACCATAATAAAGATAAGTCACAGCCCGATCCATGCCCTTGCTGCTCCGCTAATTACCTGAGATAAACATGCTTAAAAGTCAACAAAAATGTTGAGTGGAATTATAGAGTTTGAAATTTAATAATCAGTTCGATACACAAGTAAGATTGTATTGGGAATACAATCAGTTGAAAAGTTGATATTGTAGTATATATTTCCCTAAGTCTCATGACACGCAAAACGTTAACAAAGTACCGTAAAACGGAGGTGTCACATCAAGTTAATGATGGAAATAATGCCCTCGAGTAATAGGTGATTTGCCAATTCCTATTTTTCTCAAATATAATGCATCGCGACTAATACGACTAACCATAAAGGCATTCCGTCCAGTATTAGTGGGATAGGTCGTCAACCTCTAATAGATCTATTCACTATATTCGCGTTCACTTACTAGTGATTAATGGCTCATGATAAAGGGTCTTATGGCAATAAGGGCACTTAGGCATATATCAAGTCAAGTAAAGCATACATAAAAATACTTGTGATCTGTTTATAGCATGTATCTCCCTCACGGAGTATAAAGTTGTTATATAAGTAAATGCGAGGCTATAACTCACCTTATGTGATACCGAGAATGGTGAAAAGTAAGTTCATATGGGATTATGGTAACGGATCCAAAATACAACCTGAATAAATGGGGAAGTCTAAGAATCTGACCAAATACGAATGGTGGAAATGATAATGAGAACGAATAACGATTTGATCGTTAGAGTGAGGATGTGATATGCTTAAAATGCTTAAAGTTCAAAAATAATATTACATATAATATTTTCTTGTTTTTATGTCAAATATTCCAAAATATCATTTCCTCGAAACGTGTAGTTAAATCGTTCAAAATCTCGTTATATATATAATTAACGTAAAGTTAAATCATAAATAAATGAAATATACAAAATGCATGTGACGTGAAAGGAAATCGTAAAATGAAAAATAGAAATATGAATGTAAAATATAATATGTTGGTCCTTGTCCTTTTCTAGTTTTTACACTTTTTACCCTAACGGCGTTAGCGTTGCACCGTTAGTCCTTTATTAAATATAATTTGCATTTATAGTCCACTACTTGTCCAATATAGCATTCTGAGCTTGGAATATGATAATATATCAATTTTTACCTTAAATTTTCTGTTTTTACATTTTCCGTCCCTATTTTACACGGTTGAGAGTCTTAGTCCTCTAAGGTGTAACTATTTTGCATTTTTAGTCCAAACGTCCAAACATTATGGGGAAAAATTATATTAAATTTTCTGAGACTTATTTAAGTTTAATAAAGCTTATTTCAACAACTTATATGGCAAAAGAGCTTATTTTTCTATCATTGGGCTTTTAACGAGCCGTTTATAAAGCCCATTAACGTTTTAAAAATCGTAAGCTTTGAGACGAGTTGAGTTCGTTCATAAGCTCATTTTTCATGTTCTATTTTCATATCAAAAGACCTAAATAAGCTAGCATATCTTATTTGCTTGAAAAGTGCTTAATGGGCTTAACAGCCCATGTCGCGTTTTATTTAACAGCTTTAGAAGTGATTATGTCGCTTTACTATGATCGATTTAAAGGGTCTAGATGTGTTTATATTTGCAAGTTATATATACGAAAGTTTTGGCTGGTAATGGTGTCTAATAGGTCGTGTAAAAATATAGTATGCTTGTTAAGTTGAATTTTAAGATATACGGTTGTTTTTTAGGCAACATGGAACGCATATTATGAGGAAAAGATTTATTAAAATTTCTAAGTGTTTATGTTGTTATACGATTTGAGACATGATACAAATGATCTCGTATGATGCATGTAACGTAAAAATAAAGGTGAAAGAGGTGTGCATCGTGACTCCTAGGCCTTCCACGAGGGAGGCTCGTCACTTTCAGTGTGCTATATGATTATGAGTAGGTAAATAAATAAGTGAAAATAATATACGTTCGAGTAGTATTAAAATACGATGCATGGTTATTATATAACGTACGAGATGAATTCAAGGAAGGTTTGTGAGTACTTACTACACCTCTAAGGGTGGTAGAGACTCAAGTGAGATGAATGGAACACGATAAATAACCCACATTCGCTTATAACCCAAGTATACTTTATATATAATAAACCCGTTTCTTCGATAAGCTTCCAAATGATATAGCTTTAACTTCTGGTCTTCCAGAGATGATTTTATGCGAGTATGAGAGTTAAAATGATAGTATTAAATGAGTGAGGAAAGGTGGTGAGCTAGGGGTAGATATATACAAGTGTTAAGTACACGTATGGATTGAATTGATAAGAAAGACAATCACTACTTGCTTCTACAGTCCTTGTCAGTGAATGAAGGGCTCCCAAGAGATTTTCCTGACATTCTATGACTTTAAAAAGGAATGTGAGTTAGAATGAAAGTTGATATTTGTTTTGTGTACATGTATTATGTCGACTAGTATATAAACTAGGTGCAAAATTGGTTTAGCGAGTGATATTAGATCTTGGATGATCAAAACTGATTCAATAACATGCCATTAGGCTAGAAAAATTATTAGGAGAGGGTAGAATCAAGTTGGAGTCAAAATGGTTACGTATTGGATTTTTGGTGCTATCGAATTGGGTCAAAAACGAGCAAACACTTTGCCTTTTAAAATCAAATCAAAACTCGACATCTAAATCTGAGATTCGACATTCATATAGTCTAGTGGGAGGCAAACGAGATGGTGTAAAAATATTCATAGGTCGCGTTTAAGATTCGAGAGAACAAGAGGCGTTTTGGAGAGGGGTTCTAATCGGATTTCACATGAAATAATAGAATTTCAGGTTGGGCTTGGTGGGCTGATGAACAGTGGACGAGGGTGGTGATGGGCTGAAATGAATTTTGGCCTGTCTAGTATTATTAGTGAATAATTAAGTTTTTGCGTTACGCGTTGAGAGTTCGTTCGTCATGTGGTGATTTATGTGAGATCGTAATCACGACCCAATAACATAATAAGAAATTTTCAAATTTCTCCGTAAAAATGGTGATCAGTAAACAGTAACTGAGGTTAATATTGATTAACGATCATAATTACAATGGAATTTTACATTGTATTATAGTACTCACTCGTCATTCTGAATTTCGTCCCGAAATTCAAGTCTAAAATAGCTATGAGGATGGTCTATGGAAATAGATGTGGATATTTTTCACGAATCTGATATTCGCGTTCCCATGTGTACTCTGGTCCTCGCTTGGAGTTTCATCTAACTTTTACAATGGGAATTCGGTTCTGTTTAAGTTGTTTCACTTCTCTATCCATTACTTCTACAGGCTCTTCTGTGAACACAAGTTTGTCGTCAAGTCAGATTCCTTTAAGTGGGATGACGAGAGTTTCATCCGACAAACATTTCTTAAGTTGTGACTTGTGAAATGTAGGGTGAACCCTACTGAGTTCTTCTGGGAGTTCTAACTTATAAGCAACTGGGCTAATCCTTTCGAGGATTTTGAAGGGTCCAATGTACCTCGGATTTAACTTTCCATGCTTTCCGAAGCGTATCATTCCCTTCCAGGGAGAAACTTTCAACATAACTTTGTCACCAACTTGAAATTCCATAGGTTTTCTTCTTATGTCAGCATAACTCTTTTGTCGGTCACGAGCAGCTTGTAGGCGTTGTCTGATCTTGAATATCTTTTCTGTTGTGTCTTGTATCAGTTCTGGCCCGGTGAGTTGTATGTCTCCAACTTCCGTCCAACAGACAGGCGATCTGCACTTTCTTCCATAAAGTGCTTCAAAGGGTGCGGCTTTTATGCTGGCGTGGTAATTGTTATTGTAAGAGAATTCAGCCAATGGCAAGTGTTTATCCCAACCTTTTCCGAAGTCAATAACACATGCTCGGAGCATATCTTCCAAGGTTTGGATCGTCCTTTCAATCTGTCCATCGGTCTGTGGATGATAAGCGGTGCTCATGTCTAAACGAGTACCGAGAGCTTTCTGTAGAGTTTACCAAAATCTTGAGGTAAATCGGCTGTCTCTATCTGAAATGATGGAGATTGGGACTCCATGTAGAATCACAATTTCCTTGAAATATAACTGAGCGAGTGTATCCATCTCGTCAGTTTCCTTGATGGGTAGGAAATGTGCAGACTTGGTTAGACGATCGATGATGACCCAGATAGTGTCTAATCCGGTCGACGTCCTTGGTAATTTGGTAATAAAATCCATGGTGATTCGTTCCCATTTCCAAACTGGTAATTCTGGTTGTATGAGTAATCCTGATGGTTTCTGACTTTCCGCCTTAACTAGACGATCGATGATGACCCAGATAGTGTCTAATCCGGTCGACGTCCTTGGTAATTTGGTAATAAAATCCATGGTGATTCGTTCCCATTTCCAAACTGGTAATTCTGGTTGTATGAGTAATCCTGATGGTTTCTGACTTTCCGCCTTAACTCTTGAACAAGTTAAACACTTTCCAACATACTCAACGATGTCGGCTTTCATGTTTGGCCCCCAGTAGATCCTTTTAAGGTCCTGGTACATCTTATCGGAACCTGGGTGGATAGAATATTTGGATTTGTGGGATTCATGCATGATAAGATCTCGAATACCTCCGTAGAAAGGAACCCAATATCTTTTTTTGAAACATAACATTCCATCAGATCTTCTCACGAATCCGTTATCACTTTCCGGCATGCCATAAATCTTTTCGTGAGGTCGGTTTTCTTCTTGAAGAGCTCCTGATTGAGCTATAAGGATTTGAGACGGGAGTGGTGAACAAATTATCATTCCTAGGAATCGAACTCTAATGGGTTTGATTCTTTCCTTTCTGCTCAGTACATCGGCCACGACATTCGCTTTACCAGGGTGATAGCGAATTTCACAGTCATAGTCGTTGAGTAGTTTCAACCATCGGCGCTGTCTCATGTTCAGCTCCTTCAGATCTAGTATATGTTGAAGACTTTTGTGATCGGTGAAAACCGTGCACTTTGTACCGTACAGGTAATGTCTCCATATCTTAAGAGCGAAAACCACTGCTCCTAATTCTAGATCATGTGTGGTATAGTTTTCCTCATTCTTCTTGAGCTGTCGTGAGCCATAGGCTATAACTTTGTTCCGTTGCATTAGTACCGCACCTAATCCATGATGACATGCGTCACAATACACCACAAAGTCATCATTTCCTTCCGGTAGTGCTAAAATTGGTGCCTCACAGAGTTTCTGCTTTAAGAGTTGGAATGCTGACTCTTGCTTCTCTTCCCAGATGTACTTCTTGTTTTTCTGAGTGAGCTCCGTTAAGGGTTTCGCGATCTTTGAAAAGTTTTCTATAAACCTTCGATAGTAACCAGCGAGACATAGAAATTGATGAATTTCAGTTGGAGTGGTGGGTGATGCCCAACCTTTAACTGCTTCGATCTTGGCAGGGTCTACGTAGATACCTCGGCTATTGATGATGTGGCCTAGAAATTGAACGGTGGGAATCCAAAAATCACATTTGGAAAATTTGGCATACAACTTTTCTTTCTTGAGTAACTCCAGAATGGTTTTCAAGTGTTCAACATGCTCTCTTTCGTTACGCGAGTAGATTAAGATGTCATCGATGAACACGATCACGAATTTCTCCAAGTACGGTTTGCATACTCGATTCATCAAATCCATGAACACTGCTGGTGCGTTTGTAAGACCAAATGGCATTACTTGGAGATTTCCGTTGGCTATTTCTATTTCATATGTGGTATCTAGTTCTATGGGAGGAATATTAAGCAGTAAGGTAAACGAAGTAGACACAAAGCTCTTATCAGCTCCAGAATCAAATAATATCTTAGCACTGCGTTGATTTAATAAGAATGTACCCGTAGAAAAGTCAAGGTTCTGAGTTGCGTTTCCATCACCGAGCACATATGCTCTTCCACGAGCAACGTTGTTGGGGTTCTTTGGGAAATTACTCTTATAATGCCCCAATTCACCACAACCATGGCACTTTACTGCTATCGATTGTGTGTTGGCCCCGGTGGCTCGGCGGTTCTTGGTCATGTGTCCCGTCCTTCGGCAGTTGCCGCAGATTGCTGTACAAGGTCCGGTGTGATGCATTCTACATTCGTTACACTAGGGTTGAGTCCTGGTATAACCCTTTCTTTCTGTGGGCGTGTCACACCCCCAAAATCGGGTCCAGCGGAAGACAACGTGTCGCTGGGGTGTAACTCAATTGGTATCACAACACAAGTGCAAAGAACGGTTTTCATTCCAATTATTTTGAACAACCTTGTTTAACAAAAATGTTGAATTTACATTGTTAAAAGTAGTGCGGAAATAGGCCCTTTAAAATAGGTAGAACGGTCCCAAATGTTTGTCAGAGTCTTCTATGACCATGCCCTGCCCTGCCAAGAGCCTCCAGTAGCGTGCTATTGCTTTATACCTGAAAATACATGCTAACAAGTGTCAACACGAGGTTGGTGAGTTCATAGAGTTTATTGTAAAATGTAATGCCTTTAAATGAAGATTTTCCCAGCAAAGGCATTGTAAATCCACCCAGTTCCAAGTCCCGCCCATAACAAGACTTGCAACTTGTGTGTTTACAACCCATTGCCAAATATGATTTGGTTTATGTTACTGAAATGTTATACGGAAACCACAAGTATAAAGTGTAAAACAAACTGCCACATGAAAATGATACATTAGCTCTTAAGCTCATGACCCCGAAGCTAGACTGAATGAAATGTCCCAACTGAGTGCTTTGCCAAACACTCTGAAATGGATCAAATGTAATGCGTTCGTATGACAAGTTGGTGCTACCAACCCGAACGGAGGAGTCACCCTCAATAGATCTATTCACACACTCTCGCTTGCTCACAATTAACGGTTCATGATAATAGGGGACTTTAACTTGGCAATGAGGTAACTTAAGCAATGTAATGAATTTATATACTTTGGTCCGCATGAAAAATTAGTGCAATGCATTCTCCCCGAGAAATTTGAAATGATGTAATAACTTGTAAAACGGGGCTATGAAAACTCACGTTAATCCTTAAAAGATTAAAGTGCATGTGAAAAATAATTGAGCATGTATTCTCCCCAAAACGTAATCCAAAACGTATAAAGATAGGGGCTATGGAACTCACCTGATGCGATAGCAACAATGACAGATATGAATATGCTGAAATGAGGCTCGGTCTCTAACCGCGACCTAACATGAATGATATGATCTATTGTAAGCAATGAAATGATGCTACACATGCAAATACGTATGTTAACGATACCACTCGTTACTTTTGAAAATAATGTTTATCGTCGAAAAATACATTTTTGTCGTCTCGGCAAGTCATATACTATATTTCGTGTAAAAATGTTGGAATAATACTCCACGATCCTCATTTGATGTTTTATCGTCAATTAAAATAGTTTCGTCGCAAATTATCACTTTTACGACTGGTGAAAATATGACCAAACGGCCTCGCAAAACTAGTAGTAAAATATTGTACGTTAAGAGTTAGAAATAGAACTTGACGTTTTTGAAAACCTTGTGACATGATCTCACAGCCGTCTCATCTGAGTTTTGATCATACACGTCTCGATCATAAAGAAAATCGGCTTTGAATATGGTGCCTTGCAAAACAATTTCTATACTTAGAAATATTTTCTTATAATAGTTGTTTTTGGCGATACTAGGAAAATCATAACTTACTCATTATAAGTCCGATCAACAAGCGGTTGATTGATTTGGAAAATAGGCCGGGAATACTTCGTTTCACCTGAAGGAGTTTATGGCCCAAACCGACTCGATCAACGGGAAAATGGCTCGCAAGATGGTGCCTCGCAAAAACTGTTTACACTTAGAAAATATTTGAATTATAGTGAGGCTGTCAAAATGATAACTTTGAAAGGATTTTTGGGTAAAAAGATGAGGTCGTAGTTTATTCGTTATAAGTCTATTCGACGAACGGCCAATTGATTTAAAAAGCTTGCTGGGAGATCTTGATTTCATTTAACTATGGCTCGGGCTCAAACTGATCCGATCATAGAGAAAAACAATCGTGAAAACGGTGTCTCGCAAAGACAGTTTTGCGGCAAGTTTATATTAGCAAAAGCTGATGGAATTATATATTTTTCGTCGGATTTTCAAACGTGTATATCTTGGTCGTTATAAGTCTGTTTTCAATGTTCTTTATATCCACGCGTTCGTCATAACATGAACTAACATATTCTCAGTGGCTTGGCTCAGCTAGATCACGTCTAACGCCTCGTTTTGTCCCTTGAAGTTCGGCCAACAGCTAGCTTATTTTCAGAAAATAGTTTTTCGTCGTTAAACTTTGAAAAATCATATCTCCTTCGTTACAACTCGGTTTTTAGTGATTCTTGCGACCACGTTATCGTTTTTGAGAGTATTTTCTGAATATGAAGGCCAAAATAACGGCATGTTTACTGATTTTTCCAGATTTACCTTTTTGGGACAGTAGGTTTGTATATACGTTAGAAACTCATTATATGTAATAAAAATCAATAAAAGTGGTATGGATCATAACATACTTGCATGTTTTTCTTACTAGATCATATAAATACATCAAGTAAATGTTTAAAAGAGTAGGGAAATTTACTAGTAACTTACTTGAAGTGATGAAGAGTTTTTAGTGATAAAAAGCTAGAATACTTAATTAATCTATAGGTTTTTATTTCAAAACCTTATAATAGATCACTACTAATACTTGATAATCACTTGGATCTTGAAAAGTTATGAGTTTTTCTTCCTTTTGGATCTTGGCCGTGTACTAAGAAGCAAGAGAGAATAATATGTAGTTTTTGCTAGTTGATATTATGTGTATGTTTTTATCAAATTATATCATGTTTAAAAGGGAAAGTAAACATTAATGGTGTTTAACTTGTTAGGAAAAGGGGATTCAAGAGGGGTGGGCGGCACATGGGTTGAAAATGGGGTACAAGGTGAAGATATTTTGTAGATATTGTATGTATTAGTTGTTATAATGTATACTTCGGGTGTTATCGGGTATCGGGTTAACTGAAAATAAAACGTGACGAATAAAAATAAAATACGACAAAGTCGTGAAAATTATGAAATCATGTTACTGAAGAGAATCGGGTGTCAAAATAGTGATCGTGATGAAATATCGCAAACCGATGGAGTTATAAGCTCTTAACGTAAAATATAGTAAAAGGTTTTAAAACACCAGGTAAATTAATAATATAAATTTTATATCATTAAAATGAGCATGAAAATATTAGGATTATAGTCGGGAGTATTTTAGTATAATATTGGTAGTAATGATTGAGTGGTAACGTTTAACAAATAAACAAACATACGTAAATGAAAAAACACACAAACCCGTGCATGACTTAACATGATAATGATGTTACTGATGATATGTAGACTACTCTAGTCTATATGACGTGTCCTTACTGATGATGCATGAATTTCTCAGCTAAACCAAACTGGTTACGCGAATTTGAATACCCGTAAACTAGGTTTACGAATTAATGAATGCTGATGATGAACTGAAATTTTCTCCGAGAATGAATAGTGTTTCATGAATAGTAGAATTTTCAAAAGTTTCTCAAAATCACAAATTGACCTCGAAAATGATGAATAGTGAAAAGTGAATAGTGATCGGTGAATAGTAACTCGTTAATAGTAAATTGTCGAGGTTCGGAAAATGGCCTGAAATTATGAGTTGTGACATTCTCCACCCGTTAAAGGAGCGACGTCCCGGCGCTCAATTTGTTTTAATGTTGTTATGGTTTACTTTGGTCTTCCAGGTATGTCTAGTTCGTCCTATACTCATTGGGATTCGCGGGGTACCATAAAAGTACGGAATACATTATTTTATTATTTAAAATCTATACACATCCTCCCACACCTCCATTATTACTTCCATCTCATCACATCACCCTTTTCACTTTACCTTTTCATTTCCTTCTCTCCCATTTCAAAACCATTCACCGGCCATAAGAAAAATTAAAAAAAAAATTTCCGGCCAACTACGGCGCGCATTGTTTATTGTTTCAAGGTTAGTTCGTGTTATCTCGTCACCAATCCTTATCACTCGCTAGTCACTACCACCTTTGGAGCTCCATTTTTCATCCTTATTACTCCCCGTGTTGCTAACGTCGAAAATGGCGCATTTCGTCACCACTATTGCGATAGTTTTTATCATGGTTGTCGTCATTCTCTTGACTTTCATTCCGGTTGAAGGTTATGGACTTTTGATTGGGCTCTTGGTGTTTATCATACCACTCACCGCTCTATCATATGCGATGGATAAGTTTTGGGGTCCATAGGTTTATGTTAGAAATGTTGGAATAAGTCGTGGTTAGGTTTCCATGTAATCCTTGTAATATTAGCACGTTCGATGCTAATTATGTTGTTATGTACTAATTTCCGTGATTTCTAATAAAATTCTCGTTGTTTGTGTTTTTTTTTTTTTTTTAGTTCGTCGTACCTTCTTAATGTTTGCACTTTTGTATATTTCTTATTGTTCTCTTGTTGTTTGTAACTGATTCTTGTCTTGTACAATTTCCTTTGTTGTTTCACGATTGGGTTCTAGACTAGTGAATTGGACTTCCCGATTTTTGTTTGTCAATAGGTAATTGGTAATTCCACCATAAGGTGTCTTAAAGGGTATAGTCTTTGTATTGGTGTGATGGCTATTGTTGAAGGTGAAATCTGTCAATGTCAAAGTTTACTCCAAACAATTTAAGGTTAATTCTATGGTGCTGAGCATATCCTATAGGGATTGGATAATTCTCTTCAATATTCGTTGGTTTGAGGATGGTAGATCGTGCATACATCTGATTGGGTAAGAATAGCTTAAAGGGATTGTTAGAAGTTTGAAGTAAAGCGACTATCTCTGTCGGAAATGATGGAAATTGGTTCACCGTGCCTTGAAATTATTTCCTTGACGTAAAGTCTGGTAAGCTGTTCCATAGTGTAAGTCTCTCCGATTGGAATGGAATGGACTGATTTGGTGGGACGATCAATGATCACCCAAATAGCTTCGAAACTGCCTGATGTCTTGGGGAGTTTAATGAAAATATCTATTGTAATGCGTTCTCATTTCCACTGAGGAATTTCTGGTTGCTGAAGTAATCCTAATGGTTTCTGGTACTCGGCTTTTACTTTAGCGCAAGTAAGGCATTTGCTAACATACAAGGCTATGTCTGCTTTTATATTCGGCCACCAATAAAGTTTCGTGAGATCCTGATACATCTTACCAGAACTTGGATGAATGAAGTACTTCGACTTGTGCGACTCGTGCATAATCAACTCTCGTATTCCACCATAGAGAGGTATCCAGTTTCTATCCTTGATGCACAACACTCTACCTGACCTCTTCACTAACCCATTTGCATTCTTTGGCATACCATAAGGTTTTCTCATTCTGTCGGTTTTCTTCCTTGAGTGCCTCAACTTGAGCCTCGAGGATTCGTGATGGTAAAGGTGAAATGATTGTCATTCCCAATGATCTGACTCTCAACGGCTTGAGGTTGGGTTATGGTTAGCTGACGTGCTTCTAGACGGCGGTTCATAAGGTGATGCAGGTGTGGATGTTCTTGCAACGATTGTGTACACACACAAGAAGTTTTGAAACCTTTAGAAATCGAGTAGGAATGCAAACTGGACAAAATTTTATTATAACTGTTCTCAGTATTGCAAAATTCATCTCTGAGCGGGGCATAGGTAGTCAGCCTATGTCCAACTGTCCTGGGTTGAATATAGATGACGAATCTATATTCCACCGAGGTTCAATGAAGTTTAAAATACTCAGCTCAGTTATAGTAATACTAGGTCCTTCACATTTGAAGAGATGTTCTGATAGGCTAAGGCAAAGGACCAAACTCGTGGTCGAATGATGAAACTATGTAAGAAAAAGGCGTAACGCTGAAACGTATATGATATGTATGCATGCTTATATGACAGACATCTATAGTAATCAACTACAATAAGTGGGTATGAATGATTTGATAATAAGACACAAATCTTATTAAATATGTCAGCAACAAACCACAATTGAGGCATCAGCTTGGCAGGCAGGCACGTGGCGGTCATAGGGTTAAGTTTTTGTAAATGCAGCTATAGTTTAGGTTTTAAAATTACCCAATTCTCTATAGCTTAGGCTCTGATACCAATCTGTCACACCCCCAAAATCGAGTCCAGCGGAAGACAACGTGTCACTGGGGTGTAACTCAATTGGTATCACAACACAAGTGCAAAGAACGGTTTTCATTCCAATTATTTTGAACAACCTTGTTTAACAAAAATGTTGAATTTACATTGTTAAAAGTAGTGCGGAAATAGGCCCTTTAAAATAGGTAGAACGGTCCCAAATGTTTGTCAGAGTCTTCTATGACCATGCCCTGCCCTGCCAAGAGCCTCCAGTAGCGTGCTATTGCTTTATACCTGAAAATACATGCTAACAAGTGTCAACACGAGGTTGGTGAGTTCATAGAGTTTATTGTAAAATGTAATGCCTTTAAATGAAGATTTTCCCAGCAAAGGCATTGTAAATCCACCCAGTTCCAAGTCCCGCCCATAACAAGACTTGCAACTTGTGTGTTTACAACCCATTGCCAAATATGATTTGGTTTATGTTACTGAAATGTTATACGGAAACCACAAGTATAAAGTGTAAAACAAACTGCCACATGAAAATGATACATTAGCTCTTAAGCTCATGACCCCGAAGCTAGACTGAATGAAATGCCCCAACTGAGTGCTTTGCCAAACACCCTGAAATGGATCAAATGTAATGCGTTCGTATGACAAGTTGGTGCTACCAACCCGAACGGAGGAGTCACCCTCAATAGATCTATTCACACACTCTCGCTTGCTCACAATTAACGGTTCATGATAATAGGGGACTTTAACTTGGCAATGAGGTAACTTAAGCAATGTAATGAATTTATATACTTTGGTCCGCATGAAAAATTAGTGCAATGCATTCTCCCCCGAGAAATTTGAAATGATGTAATAACTTGTAAAACGGGGCTATGAAAACTCACGTTAATCCTTAAAAGATTAAAGTGCATGTGAAAAATAATTGAGCATGTATTCTCCCCCAAAACGTAATCCAAAACGTATAAAGATAGGGGCTATGGAACTCACCTGATGCGATAGCAACAATGACAGATATGAATATGCTGAAATGAGGCTCGGTCTCTAACCGCGACCTAACATGAATGATATGATCTATTGTAAGCAATGAAATGATGCTACACATGCAAATACGTATGTTAACGATACCACTCGTTACTTTTGAAAATAATGTTTATCGTCGAAAAATACATTTTTGTCGTCTCGGCAAGTCATATACTATATTTCGTGTAAAAATGTTGGAATAATACTCCACGATCCTCATTTGATGTTTTATCGTCAATTAAAATAGTTTCGTCGCAAATTATCACTTTTACGACTGGTGAAAATATGACCAAACGGCCTCGCAAAACTAGTAGTAAAATATTGTACGTTAAGAGTTAGAAATAGAACTTGACGTTTTTGAAAACCTTGTGACATGATCTCACAGCCGTCTCATCTGAGTTTTGATCATACACGTCTCGATCATAAAGAAAATCGGCTTTGAATATGGTGCCTTGCAAAACAATTTCTATACTTAGAAATATTTTCTTATAATAGTTGTTTTTGGCGATACTAGGAAAATCATAACTTACTCATTATAAGTCCGATCAACAAGCGGTTGATTGATTTGGAAAATAGGCCGGGAATACTTCGTTTCACCTGAAGGAGTTTATGGCCCAAACCGACTCGATCAACGGGAAAATGGCTCGCAAGATGGTGCCTCGCAAAAACTGTTTACACTTAGAAAATATTTGAATTATAGTGAGGCTGTCAAAATGATAACTTTGAAAGGATTTTTGGGTAAAAAGATGAGGTCGTAGTTTATTCGTTATAAGTCTATTCGACGAACGGCCAATTGATTTAAAAAGCTTGCTGGGAGATCTTGATTTCATTTAACTATGGCTCGGGCTCAAACTGATCCGATCATAGAGAAAAACAATCGTGAAAACGGTGTCTCGCAAAGACAGTTTTGCGGCAAGTTTATATTAGCAAAAGCTGATGGAATTATATATTTTTCGTCGGATTTTCAAACGTGTATATCTTGGTCGTTATAAGTCTGTTTTCAATGTTCTTTATATCCACGCGTTCGTCATAACATGAACTAACATATTCTCAGTGGCTTGGCTCAGCTAGATCACGTCTAACGCCTCGTTTTGTCCCTTGAAGTTCGGCCAACAGCTAGCTTATTTTCAGAAAATAGTTTTTCGTCGTTAAACTTTGAAAAATCATATCTCCTTCGTTACAACTCGGTTTTTAGTGATTCTTGCGACCACGTTATCGTTTTTGAGAGTATTTTCTGAATATGAAGGCCAAAATAACGGCATGTTTACTGATTTTTCCAGATTTACCTTTTTGGGACAGTAGGTTTGTATATACGTTAGAAACTCATTATATGTAATAAAAATCAATAAAAGTGGTATGGATCATAACATACTTGCATGTTTTTCTTACTAGATCATATAAATACATCAAGTAAATGTTTAAAAGAGTAGGGAAATTTACTAGTAACTTACTTGAAGTGATGAAGAGTTTTTAGTGATAAAAAGCTAGAATACTTAATTAATCTATAGGTTTTTATTTCAAAACCTTATAATAGATCACTACTAATACTTGATAATCACTTGGATCTTGAAAAGTTATGAGTTTTTCTTCCTTTTGGATCTTGGCCGTGTACTAAGAAGCAAGAGAGAATAATATGTAGTTTTTGCTAGTTGATATTATGTGTATGTTTTTATCAAATTATATCATGTTTAAAAGGGAAAGTAAACATTAATGGTGTTTAACTTGTTAGGAAAAGGGGATTCAAGAGGGGTGGGCGGCACATGGGTTGAAAATGGGGTAAAAGGTGAAGATATTTTGTAGATATTGTATGTATTAGTTGTTATAATGTATACTTCGGGTGTTATCGGGTACCGGGTTAACTGAAAATAAAACGTGACGAATAAAAATAAAATACGACAAAGTCGTGAAAATTATGAAATCATGTTACTGAAGAGAATCGGGTGTCAAAATAATGATCGTGATGAAATATCGCAAACCGATGGAGTTATAAGCTCTTAACGTAAAATATAGCAAAAGGTTTTAAAACACCGGGTAAATTAATAATATAAATTTTATATCATTAAAATGAGCATGAAAATATTAGGATTATAGTCGGGAGTATTTTAGTATAATATTGGTAGTAATGATTGAGTGGTAACGTTTAACAAATAAACAAACATACGTAAATGAAAAACACACAAACCCGTGCATGACTTAACATGATAATGATGTTACTGATGATATGTAGACTACTCTAGTCTATATGACGTGTCCTTACTGATGATGCATGAATTTCTCAGCTAAACCAAACTGGTTACGCGAATTTGAATACCCGTAAACTAGGTTTACGAATTAATGAATGCTGATGATGAACTGAAATTTTCTCCGGGAATGAATAGTGTTTCGTGAATAGTAGAATTTTCAAAAGTTTCTCAAAATCACAAATTGACCTCGAAAATGATGAATAGTGAAAAGTGAATAGTGATCGGTGAATAGTAACTCGTGAATAGTAAATTGTCGAGGTTCGGAAAATGGCCTGAAATTACGAGTTGTGATAGGGCGCAACCACATAAGCCCTGGCGGCTTCTTGACGATGATTTTGAGGCTGGTGGTGGCGGTTGCGGTTCTGCTGGTGGTCTCGGTTGCGGTTGTTGTTTTGGTTGTTGTTCCTGTAGTCCCTGCTGTTGTTGTAGTTGTTGTTGTTGTTGTTGTTTCCACGGTTATCAAAACTTCTCTTGTGCTCGTTGATCACGGAGGTAGAACCTCATTTGAGCACCCGATCTAACAATCGTTGTGAAAGTGCGATCGCTTCTTCGAGAGTTTTTGGATTAGATGAGGTGACATCCCCTTCAATACTCTGGGGCAGTCCCTCCACATAATGTTCCAATGCCTTTTCCATGTCAGGTACCATGGATGGACATAACACTGATAATTCCAGAAATTTCTGGTTGTAAGTTTTCAGGTCGTTGCTTTTCACCACTAGTTGATGAAATTCATCTTCTAGTTTCCTAATCTCTGTCCGGGGACAGTACTTCTTTAACATTTTCTTTTTCAATTCTGTCCAAGAGATTTGAAATGCCACATCAGTACCCATGGTCTGGGCAGTAGCATTCCACCAAGATAATGCGTCGCCTAGTAAGGTTCCAGTAGCAAAAGTGACTTTGTTGTTCTCTGCACAGTTGCTTCTCATAAATACCGTTTCGGTACATTCGAACCACTGAGCTAACTCTGTTACCCCTTCTATACCTTTGAAGGTGGTCGGCTGGCAACTTATGAAGTCCTTATAAGTACATTTACGAGGTGTAGATGTCGCGCCTTCAGTTGTTGCCCCTATGTTGTTACTTGAGAAGTTTAAAGGATCATCTTCGCGAGCTGTAGCGATGCCATTGGCAATCATTCTCTGGACATCTGCAGGTGTCATTGCTGCTCCGGGGTTTGAAATTTCGTTTCTTGTACGAACCATATTGCTATTATACCACAAGAAACACAGATTTAGAATTTACATAATGATCACGTTAGAATGATTTGAGAAATGGGGAAATGAGTATATGAGTTCTAACAATATTGTCACAATATGAAGTTAAGATTGAATTGAAAATCACAAGTATTACGACATGTTTGGGTACTATCATAAGTAAGTGACCAATTTGATATAGGATTGCTAAGGAACAAACTGATTCATTTACAAAAGTTGAAGTTCAGCAACTTTCTCTACATTCATCAAGTTTATTTTGAATTTCAATTCATTATCTGTTTGGAATTTTTTTTTTCATAGTTGTAACATTTAAGGGACCATAACGATAACAAGTAACATCGCGACATGTCTGGATACAATCACAATATACATGAACAACCATAAAAACATAAATTAACATCAATATATAGTAATATCACAACCAACAACATAACATTAATAACTTGATCAGTTGAGTTACATAACAAAACGATACAAGAATCTTTATTAATTGCCACATGCGGCAGGCTAAGATGCCTCAAAACTATACAAGTGCTAACTATATCTAATGGTTGGGTCCGTCCATATGTCACGTAAGTGCTGATATCTGGTCTCGAAGTCTCTGTATCTCAGTTTGGTGTTGGACCTGTATATCTCCAACAAGGTTCTCCAAGGTATCGGCTCTACGGTGTGCTAGCTGGGCTTCCCAAGCCTGAGTCTATCCCTCTATTCGCAAGGATGTTGCGAAAGAGCATGTCTCTGATATGTCTGACTGCATCCGAGTCAGACCCTGCTGTAACTCTACCCTGCTCGATATGAGACTATGTAGAGTGCCACTGACCGTATCAGGGCGGTCCAATGATGAATAGTCGGGGTATTACTGTGAGGAAGACTAATCGGGGTATTACTCTGATGCCAATCTGTAACACCCCCTAAATTATGAGATAACAGCGGAAGACTAATCGGGGTATTACTGTGAGGATCGAAGTCATAATCATAGAAAACGGCTTGAAAGAGACGTTTTGAAAATATAGGTCCTTCATATAAATTCAGTTACAAAAGTTTCATATCAAAGTTAATGAAATCCATAAAGGAACCATTGTTTTAAACTGAATTACACATTTTATTTTACACCATAATAAAGATAAGTCATAGCCCGCTCCATGCCCTTGCTGCTCCGCTAATTACCTGAGATAAACATGCTTAAAAGTCAACAAAAATGTTAAGTGGAATTATAGAGTTTGAAATTTAATAATCATTTCGATACACAAGTAAGATTGTATTGGGAATACAATCAGTTGAAAAGATGATATTACAGTATATATTGCCCTAAGTCTCATGACACGCAAAACGTTAGCAAAGTACCGTAAAACGGAGGTGTCACATCAAGTTAATGATGGAAATAATGCCCTCGAGTAATAGGTGATTTGCCAATTCCTATTTTTCTCAAATATAATGCATCGCGACTAATACGACTAACCATAAAGGCATTCCGTCCAGTATTAGTGGGATAGCTCGTCAACCTCTAATAGATCTATTCACTATATCCGCGTTCACTTACTAGTGATTAATGGCTCATGATAAAGGGTCTTGTGGCAATAAGGGTACTTAGGCATATATCAAGTCAAGTAAAGCATACATAAAAATACTTGTGATCTGTTTATAGCATGTATCTCCCTCACAGAGTATAAAGTTGTTAAATAAGTAAATGTGAGGCTATAACTCACCTTATGTGATACTGAGAATGGTGAAAAGTAAGTTCATATGGGATTATGGTAACGGCTCCAAAATACAACCTGAATAAATGGGGAAGTCTAAGAATCTGACCAAATACGAATGGTGGAAATGATAATGAGAACGAATAACGATTTGATCGTTAGAGTGAGGGTGTGATATGCTTAAAATGCTTAAAGTTCAAAAATAATATTACATATAATATTATCTTGTTTTTATGTCAAATATTCCAAAATATCATTTCCTCGAAACGTATATTTAAATCATTCAAAATCTCGTTATATATATAATTAACGTAAAGTTAAATCATAAATAAATGAAATATACAAAATGCATGTGACGTGAAAGGAAATCGTAAAATGAAAAATAGAAATATGAATGTCAAATATAATATGTTGGTCCTTGTCCTTTTCCAATTTTTACACTTTTTACCCTAACGGCGTTAGCGTTGCACCGTTATTTCTTTATTAAATATAATTTGCATTTATAGTCCACTACTTGTCCAATATAGCATTCTGAGCTTGGAATATGATAATACATTTTCAGTCCCTATTTTACACGGTTGACAGTTTTAGTCCTCTAAGGTGTAACTAGTTTGCATTTTTAGTCCAAACGTCCAAAAATTTTTGGGATAAATTATATTAAATTTTCCGAGACTTATTTAAGTTTAATAAAGCTTATTTCAACAGCTTATATGGCAAAAGAGCTTATTTTTCTATCATTGGGATTTTAACGAGCCGTTTAGAAAGCCCATTAACATTTTAAAAATCGTAAGCTTTGAGACGAGTTGAGCTCGTTCATAAGCACATTTTTCATGTTCTATTTTCATATCAAAAGACCTAGATAAGCTAGCATATCTTATTTGCTTGAAAAGTGCTTAATGGGCTTAACAGCCCATGTCGCGTTTTATTTAACAGCTTTAGAAGTGATTTTGTCGCTTTACTATGATCGATTTAAAGGGTCTAGATGTGCTTATATTTACAAGTTATATATACGAAAGTTGTGGCTCGTAATGGTGTCTAATAGCTCGTGTAAAAATATAGTATGCTTGTTAAGTCGAATTTTAAGATACACGGTGGTGTGTGCGTGTTATGCTCTAATTTTTGTATCCACGGTGTGTCGTTGTGGTTTTAGCAGTATTCAAGCTTTAAATTTATATTTAGCCGATTTATCAATATAACACACACTTTAACGAGCAGTGTACCCAGTCAGTATGAATATAATGGTAAGTAGAGTGTCGATCACTAAGAGTGGAACGTATTATCTAGTTATTCTAATCAGTATTTTAATATCTTAAGTTAGCTATACAACTAATCTAACGCAAGGGGGTTCAGCCTGAGAGACTGGCACGGTTTGGTTATGATTAAATAATAAACTAAACTAATAAGCACGAATCAGCGATTAGAAAACACATACACAGATAAATACTTGAGACAATAAGAAGACCTGTCCTGATAATTAAGTAGCTTGTCACTTGTTTTATTGCTAGTTTTATATGAAGTGTATAGTTCGATGCGACGCACCGAGAGTTAAACCTTTCTCGTTGGCTCTAATCTTATCGGCTAGTAAACCCTTAATGATTACTTATGTCTATCCTTTTTATTAAAGACACGCTAAAATAAATAGGCGAGGAAGGGGCATGGCGACCCAAGCAATGCTCAGCTAGACACAGAGGTTATCAATGCACTAATAAAAGTCACCAAAGACATCAACATATAAACTTTAATTAATGGGAAAGAAATTTTAAGGGGTGCCCATGGTTTTCCGTAGTCACATGGAATCGGCCCATCAAACCTGATGAATTAAAGTGTACTAATACAAGAAAACAAAACTACTTAATGAATTGAATACATGCAGGACCTTCTTACAGCTCTTGTATCTTCGTTCAAGGTGTGTCTTGTGCTGCTAATTCGTCTGACTTCGTCCTAGGGTTTCTTCTGTCGCTAAGTCTCGTACTCCGTATCTTGCACACAAAATTCGTCTGACTTTGGGGTATTTATAGTTTCTGTGTGAGGGTTAGATGTGGCGCTTAGAATAAGTAGATGCGGCGCATTGACTTAACTTCGCGTGGGGTCCAAGATTACTATATTCAGGAATATTCGTACACCGCCAGAAGATGCGGCGTAACTTCATTTCTCTGTGCGGCGCATGTCCTTTGCCATCTTGGATTATAAATTGTGAAATCTTGATAGTGATGCGCCGTATGTACGAAGTAGGATGCGGCGATCTGGAGCAGAATGATCTTGATCTTGTACATTTCAGTAGACTCTTAACTTCTTGCTTGTTTTGCTCCATAATTAGTCCAAAATCGCCAAGTTTCACATATTACCTGTTTTTACCTGAGAATTACAAAAGTAAACATTAACATATCAATTCTCACAGATAATATAATAAAACAAGTTAAATAAATAGGATAAATGATGGTAATAAAATGTACTTATTTGAGTTCATCAAATATCCCCCCACTTGAACTTTACTTGTCCCCAAGTAAACCTTAGAATAAATCTTATGAAAATGTATCCTAAAAGATATTAGGATTTATTTTTATATTTAAGCATGTATTCGTTTTGTCATAATTGCACAACCAAACACTTAACGAATTAGAAATAAAATAGAATATTGATAAAAGCAAATCTAATCGTTTAACTGTCCAGTCGTGACGAATATTCTATCATAAGCTTGGCAAGTATACGCATCTCCCCCACTAAAGCCAAGGAATAACAAGTCTAAAGCGGTAAAAAGGGTTTGTAGGTTAAGGGTTAATCATTCTCCTTAATCTCTATCGATCTCATATTCCAGAAAAGGCGACAAAATCACAAATACATGATCGAATCCACGAACACGATACTTGCAATTGCTCAAATCCTTAACTCGAATAGGCTAAAGATAGGACCAAGTAATCTTTACCAATAATATTATATCAAAAAGGGCGACAAAATCATAAATACATAGCCGAATCCACGACTACTATACTTAAGATTGCTCAAATCCCTAATCTCAATAAATCAAAGGTTTGGATAAAGAATAATATAGGGTATGGATAATATTTGGGATACAAATTGGTGTAAAATGAAAAATAAACAAAACAGATAAATTAAAATCCTAAGTGTGGTAAATTACTTTCCCAACCATCCCATGAATAAGACTCATATCATTGAATAACTCACGCTTTAACACTTGAAACACACGCTTTAGGTAGACACGAATTATACTCAACAAGATCTCAATCAAAGAATAACCTTAGTTGGCGTTCCCATAATGGCCAACTCCCATTCAATCCATAAATATAATATACAACAAATAGTGGTGATATCGACCACTTAATACAAAACTTTACATAAGTCAGTTAAAACAAACTTCCAACTTTTCCTTTTTCTTTTTCTTTTCTATTTTTTCGATGTTTTTATTTTTTTTGACATCAATGAAATGTGTAAAATTTCACAACTTTTCTATCACTTTCTTTCCGGATAATTTTTCCATACTTTTCATACTTTCAGAAATAACTTTAATAGCGAAAGTAGTAAACACACGAAAAATAAACTCAAAGATATACAATATTTACTTTCATACCAATTGCATTGTGCAATTTCCTGACTCAACCAAAGATAATGAATTACGCACGCGAACACAGGTAATGTAAGGAAACACACTTTGCCTAAAGCAATTAACCAACCACGGATTTTAATCTACAGGGTTGGCTAAGGTGTAAGGGTGTAACGAAACATTATAACAAAGGTGTAAGAAACGAAAGGAATGGCTCTGAGTGTTTTTCTAGGGGTATCTTACTCTAAAAGTAAGAGTAACAAAAGGGTTTATACGGGGGTTAACTAACCAGTGTAGTTAGTTAATATCACATAACATATAAAGGCTATTTGGGTGTAATCCTATAAATTTACCAATTTAGACAAGTCATTCCAATTATATAGATAATACTTATTATGGTGGTCTCGAATAGTATACAAGCCAAGTTCTAAAGTTTACAAGTCACCGGCACACTCATAGATTTGTGAATTTTGAAAAGTTCACAATTTTTGAAATAATGTTATGTGTGCAGCTATGTAATTTAGACTTTAAACAAAAACATGCTAAAAATTTTAAATTTTGATATATTAAGTGCATTTTAAGCATATTTTGAAAAAGTTTAGGACAAGTAAGTGTTCTAATTCTCCAATCCCCCCACTTAAGTTAAACAACGTCCTCGTTGTTTGTATCAAAGATTAAAAACTGGAAAATAAAAGAATTAGAACAGAAAAACTCCCCTGAGGTTTGCTCGGTATGATCCTCCATTTTTTTTGTGCAAGAGCAAAAATCGACTTTCTTGTGGATGAGAACTTTTAAGCTTCAAAAATGATGTATCCACAGGAAATGCAGGAATCTATAATACCATTCAGACTTTAACACACCTGAGTTAAGAAGGTTCAGACTTGCATAATACATTAATAGTTAGTAAAAATAAAACTTAAAAAAAATTAAAATGAAAATCATCAGGTCAGTCGATACGCCGTATCTCATAGAAAAAGATACGCCGTATCGAGCCTGGAATAAAATACAAATCAGAATAAAAGATTCGTCGCATCCTTAACCAGGGATGCGTCGCATTAAAATACTGACAGAAAGTTTTAAAGTCAAAAATAAAAATGCAGAAAATAAAGTAAGATATGACCATCGCAGGAGATGCGTCGCATCTTAGGATGGAGATGCGCCGTATCTTCTGCAAGCCTGACTGACTCGACACAGAACAGAATAGTAAAAATTTTCCCTCGGGGTTGTCTCCCGGTCAGCACTTGTCTTTATTCCAGAGTCTTCAAGTTAGACTCACGTTCAGCTCCTTATTTAGATCTATTGATCCCCACATGTCCGTGCACGATGTAGTTGCGAATTACTTCATCACGAACATATTCCGGCCCCAATTCAAGTACACCTTTGTAGAATCCTTTCATCTTTTGGTACGGATACTCGATCCCTTTCTCAGCATCATTTTCATCTACAAAAAGAAACAGTGTATATTTGTAACAAAATTTATTAGGGGCATGTTTAAACCTTGGGTGAGCACGAGGCATCATGTAAGTGATGACGTTGCTTCCACTTTTAAAGGTGATCTTTCCTTCAAATCTTGTAGCGTTAATTTCGACCTCCTTACAAAATGGTTTCCCAACGATCACGTCACCCATCTCAACATCACGATAAGCATCCATGTTTTCCACCACGGTGAAATCTGTAACAATAGTTAAATTCCCAACAAAAATAGGTACATTCATGAACATTCCAACTACGTTTTTCCCTCTATACTCAATTTTGTTTTTCATTATAGAATTATAGAAATCTTTTGACATTACATTAATTGGTAAAATAGGGAAAAAGTTGGCACTAATCTGTTTAAATCCTATCATGCAAGGAAATTGTAAATTATAAGCACAATCTACATGGATCTTTCTACCATAATCATAGAAACTAGGATATCCTTCAAATTCATCATAATTCTTAGTGTTGATCATATTGACTCTAGGTACATCCATAATTTCTCCTTCATCCATTTCGGGTTCAGAATCCTCCATAAATTGATCATTGATTCCTAATGGTAGATTAAGATCATTTAATTCAATGTAGTCTCCACTATAGGTCTCAAGTGATTCATTATTTACCAAGGTTTCTCCCATAAAACTAGCTTCTAGATCGATATCCATACGTTCTCTTAATCCTAGCACATAGACGCCTCTAATTATGCTTTTAGCAGGATCTTGGCACTTATAGACTAGTTTATTATTCCCTACCTTTAATGAGATTTTCCTTTTAAACACATCAATCTTAGCATGGGCGGTAGACAAGAAAGGTCTTCCAAGGATTAAAGGAATCTTAACATCCTCGGGCATATCTAATATAACAAAGTCTACTGGGAAAACAAACTTCTCAATCTTAACTAGCACATTTTTAGCAATCCCTTCAGGTCGTTTTACCGTTTTATCAGCCAATTCAATAAGCAACTTAGTTGGTGCTAATTTTCCTAGTCCTAGGGTAGTGAACGTCTTAAGGGGCATAACACTAACACTAGCTCCTAAGTCAGCTAACACATTATTGAAAGATATATCATTAATTGAACAAGGTAAAGTAAAACTTCCTGTGTCCTTTTCTTTATGAGGCAAGGCATGTAAGTCGGTTGCAGAGCTCTCTTCTTTCATTGTAGCCTTGACCTCCTCTTCAATATTTGTCTTTTCTTTGAGTAGTCTCCTTAAACTGATTGAAGAATTAAAGAAAAATTCGGGCTTTGCACTATCATTACCATTCATCAATCTTCTAGGGAAAGGAATGTTAGGCGTGACTTCTTCAGTGGTGCTTATGGCCTTGACATGATCTCTTGGGTTAGTTTCAGTTGAGCTTGGTAAACTTCCGTATCCCCTTTCTTGAAGAACTTTGCTCATTTGTCCGATTTGTTGTTCCAATGCTTTGATCGAAGCTCCTTGATTTCTTGTAATAGTATCCGTTGAGGCTCGGATTTCTTTGATCATAGCAGTGTTCTCTTCATGTCTTTTAGCAGCATCGGCCATAATTTGCTTAAGAGTGTCATCCAAAGTCTGCCTCCTTTCTTGATAAGTGGGATTAAAGTTGTTCTTTTGATAGTATCCCGGAGTAGCTTCCCTAAATCTTCCTGAAGGTCGGAATGGTTGTCCAAATTATATGTAGTATGCTTCTTCAAACGTATCACTTACATTCTTATTAGGGCAATCTTTAGTGTAGTGAGGTCCTTCGCATTTTTCACATCCAACTTGGGCAGCATAAACTTTTTCATCACGCTTCTTCATCTCTCTACTAATTTTATCTAATTGAGCTTGAATTGCAGCAAACCCGTCAAAATTAGTGCTGCTCTTAGATCTAGTAGAGGTTCCATAGTGCCATTTTTGAGAATGATCAACAGCTTCTTGGATAGCTTTTCTAGCATTGGCTGCACTCATTTGAGGCACAGCTCCCTTAGCATCCAAAATTTGTCTAGTAGGCACGTCCAATCCTTGATAGAACAATATTATCTCCTGCATTTCACTTAGATAATGTTGAGGGCATTTCATCAATAGGTCTTTAAATCGTTCCCAATCTTGATAAAGAGTTTCATCAGGCTCTTGCTTGAAACTGTTGATAGCCTCCATCTTTTTAGCGGTTTTAGCAGGTGGACAATATCTTTTCAGGAATTTGCTCTTCAAATCTTCCCATGTTGTGATTGAACTAGCAGGTTCACTCCTTAGCCACTTATTAGCAGCTCCTTTAAGCGAAATTGGAAAGATCCTTTGATAAGTTGATCGTCAGAGACTCCTTCTGTAATAAACAGATCTGCAATCTCGAGGACCTTTTCAACATGTTCATTAGCATCTTCATGTTCTGATCCACTGAAAGCATTTTCTCTTAGCTCCTTGAGAAACTGACCCTTCAACTCAAACTTAGACTTTTCATCAAACTTTGGTCTAGCAACTCCTGAAGTGTAATCAGCACGGGTTTTGTTCATGTATTCCTCCATAGTAGTGTTTTCCGCCATTATTTCTGTTTCTTCTTCCTCCTTTTCTTCAGAAAAATAATCAAGCTCGAACGAACTTGAGATATCAAAGCTTTTTGTGTTGAAAAGCCTTTTAAGCGAATGAAAGGCTCGTTCAGGGTCTTCGAAAGGTTGAATCAAGTTCTTAGTAGAACTCCTGGTCATGCACTTCCTGAAACTATCACAAAAGCATCAGTAGGGTATGTTTAAGAAAGTAATATATCAGAAAATTAACAACGAAAACGGAATACGAAAAATAAAAGTTACTGATATCTGCAGACGATGCGCCGTATCTAAAAAGTTGGATACGCCGTATCTTATAATCGTTAAAATTTAATCAGACTTTATTCAGAAAACAGATACGCCGCTTAGAATTTTAGAATGCGCCGTATCAGTTTTAATTATCAAAAATCAACGTATCTAATTTTAGCAAATATAACCGATTTTTGATTTAGAAGATGCGCCGTATCGATAAAAATCGATGCGTCGTATCTGTTTAATAATTCGAAAACTGTTTTTTAATTTAAATAGACAATACGCCGTATCTGCTGAAACAGATGCGTCGTATGGCGTTACGGTTTAGAAAAAATTCTTATTAAAAACAGAATACGCCGTATCTTGGGGAAAGATGCGTCGTATCGAATTTATTAAACGCGTTGTATTTTATAAAAATTAAACGCAATACGCCGTATCTATGAAAATAGATGCGCCGTATCGTTTGAATTAGCTCAGTACAACGATAGCAGAATACAGAAAAAAAAATAATAAAAATAAAAACAAAAATAAAAACAAACGAAAATAAAAACACACAAAAACAGAAAATATGCAAATAATACAATGAATGCAATTTATCTAATATATAACAGGGTTAGTGGTTATAATTTAAAAATTAAAAAGAAAAACCTAATTTAAATACTAATCAAATTAACAGATAATAACAATTCACTCCCCGGCAACGGCGCCAAAAACTTGGTATGTGCGTGTTATGCTCTAATTTTTATATCCACGGTGTATCATTGTGGTTTTAGCAGTATTCAAGTTTTAAATTTATATTTAGCCAACATATCAATATAACACACACTTTAACGAGCAGTGTACCCGGTCAGTATGAATATAATGGTAAGTAGAGTGTCGATCACTAAGAGTGGAACATATTATCTGGTTATTCTAATCAGTATTTTCATATCTTAAGTTAGCTATACAACTAATCTAACGCAAGGGGGGTTCAGCCTGAGTGACTGGCACAGTTTGGTTATGATTAAATAATAAACTAAACTAATAAGCACGAATCAGCGATTAGAAAATACATACACAGATAAATACTTGAGACAATAAGAAGACCTGTCCTGATAATTAAGTAGCTTGTCACTTGTTTTATTGCTAGTTTTATATGAAGTGTATAGTTTGATGCGACGCACCGAGAGTTAAACCTTTCTCGTTGGCTCTAATCTTATCGGCGAGTAAACCCTTAATGATTACTTATGTCTATCCTTTTTATTAAAGACACGCTAAAATAAATAGGCGAGGAAGGGGCATGGCGACCCAAGCAATGCTCAGCTAGACACAGAGGTTATCAATGCACTAATAAAAGTCACCAAAGACATCAACATATAAACTTTAATTAATGGGAAAGCAATTTTAAGGGGTGCCCATGGTTTTCCGTAGTCACATGGAATCGGCCCATCAATCCTGATGAATTAAAGTGTACTAATACAATAAAACAAAACTACTTAATGAATTGAATACATGCAGGACCTTCTTACAGCTCTTGTATCTTCGTTCAAGGTGTGTCTTGTGCTGCTAATTCGTCTGATTTCGTCCTAGGGTTTCTTCTGTCGCTAAGTCTCGTACTCCGTATCTTGCACACAAAATTCGTCTGACTTTGGGGTATTTATAGTTTCTGTGTGAGGGTTAGATGTGGCGCATAGAATAAGTAGATGCGGCGCATTGACTTAACTTCACGTGGGGTCCAAGATTAATATATTCAGGAATATTCGTACACCGCCAGAAGATGCGGCGTAACTTCATTTCTCTATGCGGCGCATGTCCTTTGCCGTCTTGGATTATAACTTGTGAAATCTTGATAGTGATGCGCCGTATGTACAAAGTAGGATGCGGCGTATCTGGAGCAGAATGATCTTGATCTTGTACATTTCAGTAGACTCTTAACTTCTTGCTTGTTTTGCTCCATAATTAGTCCAAAATCGCCAAGTTTCACATAGTACCTGTTTTTACCTGAGAATTACAAAAGTAAAAATTAACGTATCAATTCTCACAGATAATATAATAAAACAAGTTAAATAAATAGGATAAATGATGGTAATAAAATGTACTTATTTGAGTTCATCACATGGTTTTATTTTAGGCGATATGGAACGCATATTATGAGGAAAAGACTTAGTAAAATTTCTATGTGTTTATGTTGTTATACGATTTGAGACATGATACAAATGATCTCGCATGATGCATGTAACGTAAAAATAAAGGTGAAAGAGATGTGCATCATGACTCCTAGGCCTTTCACAATGGAGGCTCATCACTTTTAGTGAGCTATATGAATATGAGTACGTAAATAAATAAGTGAAAATAATATACGTTCGAGTAGTATTAAAATACGATGCATGGTTATTATATAACGAACGAGATGAATTCAAGGAAGGTTTGTGAGTACTTACTACACCTCTAAGGGTGGTAGAGACTCGAGTGAGATGAATGGAACACGAGAAATAACCCACGTTCGCTTATAACCCAAGTATACGTTATATATAATAAACACATTTCTTCGATAAGCTTCCAAATGATATAGCTTTAACTTCTGGTCTTCCAGAGATGATTTTATGAGAGTATGAGACTTAATATGATAGTATTAAATGAGTGAGGAAAGGTCGTGAGCTAGGGGTAGATATATACAAGTGTTAAGTACACGTATGGATTGAATAGATAAGAGAGACAATCACTACTTGCTTCTACATTCCTTGTTAGTGAATGAAGGGCTCCCAAGAGATTTTCCTGACATTCTATGACTTTAAGAAGGAATGTGAGTGAGAATTAAAGTTGATATTTGTTTTGTGTACATGTATTATGTCGACTAGTATATAAACTAGGTGCAAAATTGGTTTAGCGAGTGATATTAGATCTTAGATGATCAAAACTGATTCAATAACATGCCATTAGGCTAGAAAAAATATTAGGAGAGGGTAGAATCAAGTTGGAGTCAAAATGGTTACGTATTGGATTTTTGGTGCTATCGGATTGGGTCAAAAACGAGCAAACACTTTGCCTTTAAAATCACATCAAAACTCGAAATCTAAATCTGAGATTCGACATTCATATAGTCTGGTGGGAGGCGAACGAGATGGTGTAAAAATATTCATAGGTCACGTTTAAGATTTGAGAGAACAAGAGGCGTTTTGGAGAGGGGTTCTAATCGGATTTCACATGAAATAATAGAATTTCATGTTGGGCTTGGTGGGCTGATGAACAGTGGACGAGGGTGGTGATGGGCTGAAATGAATTTTGGCCCGTCTAGTATTATTAGTGAATAATTAAATTTTTGCGTTACGCGTTGAGAGTTCGTTCCGTCATGTGGTGATTTATGTGAGATCGTAATCACGACCAAATAACATAATAAGACATTTTCAATTTTCTCCGTAAAAGTGGTAATCAGTAAACAGTAACTGAGGTTAATATTGATTAACGATCATAATTACAATGGAATTTTACAGTGTATTACAGCCCCAATAATCAAAACCTGGTTTCCTGCTGTCTGGAGGATCCTGATGAACTTTGTCATTCAGGTCCTTGGTGGCAAAAAGTCCTCCACGGAGCAATTGAACGCATCACAACAAATGATTGTGTTCAGCCTCCTGGAGGGCAGAAAAATTGATATTGGAGAGATAATCTTCAGAGACCTCATAGCCAAGCTATCAGGGAAGTCTAGGCAAAGACACATGTCATATCCTAGATTCATTTCCTGTGTGCTTCAGGACTTATTAGGCTCCGAGTATGTTCAACCAAACGTCCAGGGATCTAACCCTGATGTCTTACACAAGGCAAACTACTCGAGAGACCTCCTTGAGGTTACACCAGTTCCCCTGACCACATACATGTTAATGGTCATTCAGGGACAAGAAGCTATATCTCTTGTGCCTTCTCCTTCAAAGAAGGAGAAGAAGAAGAAAAAGAAGGCAGGGTCCAGGAAGGTGGTTCAACCCAAACCACTCGCCACTGAGACTTCTGCCTCAAAGCCTAAAGAAAGGCAACCACTGACCAAGACCACTGAGACACCCACAATTGAGACCCCATTGGCCAAACAACAACCGCCAACGGAGGGTACTGAGAAATCATCCTCAGTGTCCTCGGGCAAACCCTCTCCTCAAGGCTCTGCTGACAAATACAAGTCAGTGGGGTCAGGAACCATTCACCCCTCACATCCCGATGAAGGCATTCGTCAATCACCATCTTTTCCTGAGGGAGTACAGGGTCCTATACCCTCAGCAGAGCCGCACCACTCTACTGAGAAGGGGACCCACACCCTCTCACATCCCGCTTATGGCTTTGGCATATCACAGCCAGAGTCTCAGGGAGGACCGGCCCCTAAATCTTCATCCGGGCAGCAAAACCTTGATGGAAAGGGGGGCTCAATATATAACTTCCCGTTTACGGTCCTGAGCAATCACACTCGGGGTCTTAGGGAGAAACGGTCCCTATATCCTCGTCAGGGCAGTACAACCCTGGTGAGAAGGGGGACCTCAACAAACCACTGCATAGTGATGGTACTGGAGAACACCCACCAGTCTCTGAAGGCACTCAAGGGGACAAAGACTCAGGGGGCATACGACCACCCGCTGATACGGAACCTAAAACCGCCCACGGCGAATCCAGTCTCTTAGGAACTGACTCCATGGACCAGGTAGAGAAAACCCACTCTGTTCACCTGGAGGGGTTAGGACCTGACCAAAACAAAAGCGAGCCCTCTTTTGAGGGGGAGCCGGATTCATCCATGGTTCCAACTCTGGCAGATCTTGAAATACTGCTCAATGAAGAGTCTGAAGAGGAGATGGTCGATTTTGGGGATGAAGATAATTTTGGTGCTGGGGAGGAAATGGAAACTGAAACATACAACTCTCCTCAGCACACTGAACAACCACCATCATCTCCTCCTCCTGAGGATCAACCAGAACCCCTTACCAACCCAAAAACATCATCATCAGGAAACTCCACTGCTCCTGCTACTCATCCATATTTGCAAAAGTATGATAATGTCCTTCCTCTGATGGAAAGGCAGCTAGTAAAGTTCCTCCGCAAAGTTAACACTGCTCTCTTTCATGAGATCACAGAAGAACAATGGGATCAGCACACTGAAGCAGCAGTCTCCTATGCTGACTTCAGGGCTGCTGTTGAAGAATCTCAGGTAAAACTGCATTAGGTCACCGCTCTCACTGACAAACAACTAGGTGACCTGAGGGCATCTCTTGACAGTCTGGGTGCTGCACAAGACATGCAGTTTGGCAACATATTACAGACTCTTGATTCTATTCAGGAAGAATTCAGAGATGATCCAACCCTGATCACAAAGCTGACTGAGTTCATGGATACTCAGAAGACCATCTCCACCAACATTGCTAAGCTACTCAAGCTTCTCCAAGAGGTGGATCTAAAACCACTACGGTCTCAGCAAGATACCATTCAACAGTCAGTCGCTGATACCTAGGAGTGCCTGACAAAGATAACATCAGCTTTTGATCAGCTCTCCAACAAGCATAATGAGCTGATCAACCACTACACCACAAAAGTCACTGAGCTCACCACAACTCAAGCTACCATGGTGGAAGACATCTCCGCACTGAAGAATGAGACCACTGATGTAAAGCAAATGGTCTCCACCATACTGACTCTTCTTCAGACTTCTCCAGTTGTCCCATTTCCTCAGTCAACAGATGCTTATACTGAAGCACCAGCATCTGTTGAGGGGGAGAAACTTGATGAACCTATCCCTGAACCTACAACTTCCTCTGCCCTTGTTCTTGCTACTATCCCTGTCCAACCTGAAGCAATAGCAACGGAAGTCCCTGAATCCTCCTCTAGTCAACCCCCTCCCACTGATAAAGGGAAGGGAATCATGGTGACTGAAGATTCTCCTCCACGGTTACAGTTGGTAAAGGCATCCACAGAAAGGCGTCCTGAACCAGATGCACCATTTGGAGTTGAGTTAGAAAATGGGAGGAAATTCTTTGGAACTCCTGAGGAAGTGGTCGCAGTCCTGGATGAACAGGATAAACTCAGGGATGCTAAAAAGGCCGAGCAACTCAGTAGGCCTGTAATTGTTGAAGTGGCCAAGGAGGTAATCAAGGAAACTGACCAGGTCATCAAGGGGGATGAATTCCTCAAGCTTCAGGCTGACCGCATCAAGGAACACAATCAGCAGGTCAAGCTCAAAGAAGAAAAGAAAAGGAAAACTTATGAGAAGTATATCTGGTATATGACGAAGACAAAGGGTGAAGGCACCATAACTAACATGACCATTCACATGACCAAGCCCATAAGCATAACGGTTCACAGAGGGCCAAGGAAGTCTGAGAAAAACCAACCCTTCAAGTTCTCAGACTATGGGCTTAAGGAATTGGACATGATGGGGCCCATCCTGAGGAAGAAGCAAAGCATGATTGTTCCTGACCTTCTAGCTACCCTGAACTCCAAATACGAGGAACTGGAAAAGGTTGCTAAGAGTTTGGGAATAGATCATGAGAAGGCACTTGCTTCTCAGGGACTTTCAATCCCTGAACCTACTCAGAAGATTGGGAAGAAGAGGAAAGCTGTGGGACAGGAGCCTGAACAATTCATCGCTGCCCTTCATTGCAACAGGATTCCTCCTCAAGGAGTCAAATTTGTTCCCAACAAAGTTATCAAGTCTCCTGAGTATGGTATTTTCTTCTTCGATGAGTTTAGCCAATAGGCCTTTCAACGAGTCAGTGACATACACCTTATGGAAACTACAACTCTTCTTGCTTACAAGCTGATGGCGATTCACGTGAAGAGCCCTGAGAACGAAGAGTTTATAAAGCTGATGGATAAGATGATGAATGAGAGACCTGACAAAGAAGTGTTAGTGTCTAAGAAGGCTAAGTTGGAACTCATGGGTATCTTGGAAGCCTGAGTACAAGGTCCCTGAGTATTATGTTTAGATGTTAGGACAAATGTATGTAATGATATTAATAAAATGATGGCCCATGTTTTGTTATATCAGTGTCCTTTAATAGCTTTCTTGTATATTCAGTGTGAGAAGAAGCCCATTTGCTCACTCACAACTGATCAAAACACTTAGGCATAATTTATATCCAAATAGGGGAAGATTGTTGGATCCGCCAGTACACAAGCGTCCTGAAAACAGGATTTGAATACAAATTAGCCCAAGTGTTAATAAACCTTAAACCTCTCAGTACGATGAACATCACTTAGTGAGTATCTAGGAGCTAGGCATCAAGAAGAAGATCACCATCAGGAAGCGAACTCCGAGTGACTTAAGCCAAAGAAGAAGATAATGGGTTTAGTGAGTGACGACAATAACTCACTGAACCCCAGTCTCCTCAACAACTATAATGATTGAAGACTGAAGACTGGAGACCAAGCCTGAAGAATCTGAAGTCTGAAAGAAAGGCGGGACAAGGCGGGAAGAGTTTGAAAAGATAAGGAGATGTCCTTATCAGGGCAAAGTCAAACTTTCCCTGAATGGCGTGAGAACAAGAACAGTGTTATCACTGACGCTCAAAAAGCAATTTCAACCTTATCTCAAAATAGATTCTTATAACTGTCAAAATACTGTTGTATCTTTGTCAGACTAGCTAGGTCATTCTTTTGTACTTTTAGTCACGGGTGCTCTTTTATACATGTGTATAAATAGGATCATAAGGGAGAAAAGTGGACAAGTTTTGTGCATTTAAAGCTTAGACTTTCACAAAACTACTTTTCTCTCCCAAAGAGCAACCTAGTCCCTGAGATAGCTCAGCGGTTCATTTATTGTTGCCACTCAAGCATAGCTTGAGTTTATAGAGGAGAACATACCATACCTTGTCGTTTCAATCCCAAGTGTTATTTCCGCTAACACTTGGGTATAGATTCTTTTGATTAATTTTTAATAAGAATTTAAACGTTGAAAAACTTGTGTTTTTATATTTACGTTTTACTTATTTGTTTAAATTAATCAATACATTAAATCAATCATGGAACACAATTAGATTAACTTGGTAGTTATTTCTGCTTGTGTAACGGGAACAACACCATTAACAAAACGTAAAAAAATGGGTAAATGTTGCGATTATTTGTATTAAAATGTTGTTTGTTCATTCAAATGCACGAATCAGACGTAGTTCAGTGATAATATATCCAAAATAAAATATAAAGAAAATGATGCGAGTTATTTTAATGACTATATAAAACATGAAGATTGAGTGACCAATCTTAGTCACTCAACAACTATTTCCAACTCTTAACACCTCCTCCCCCTCTTTTTTAAATTTTAACATACAACACCTGACTTCACCTTATCTTTAATGTTAAAAGAGATTACTATCTAATGTTAAAAGACATTACTATTGGTGTGTTCGTATGTTGGCAAAAGTTGAATAGATCTCATATTTATTGTACAGAGTTACTTTATTTTGCATACTCTTATTTTGGTGCTTACCAAGGAATAAATCTCCACCATTCATCTATTTTGATCTAATGGTGGGGATTAACCTAAGATTAAATAAGGAAACCTAAGACCATGATTTTTTTTTCCTTTTTCTTTGTCATTTTGTCTTTCTTATTATTCATTTTTTTTTCCTTTTTTTCTAATTCACGTTTTATTTTCTAATTTACTTTTTTTTTTGTCTTTTTTCAAATTCACTTTTTTTCTATTCAATTAACTTTTTTTTAGTTCACATTTTTTTTTCGCTTTCATACATTTTCGTCTTTTTTCATGCGTTTTCCTTTGTTTTCAGCCGTTTTCATACATTTTTGTTCGTTTTCACCTGTTTTCATACTTCTTCGTTCGCTTTCTTACGTTCTCGCCCGTTTTCGTTCGTTTTCACGTTTTTATCCGTTTTCATACGTTTTTGTCCATTTTCTTATGTTTTCGCCTGTTTACGTCCGTTTTCGTCTGTTTTCTTAAGTTTTTTTTTTCATACGTTTTCGTCCGTTTACATACGTTTTCGTTCGTTTTAATACGTTTTCTTTCGTTTTCGACCATTTTTCATATGTTTTCATCCGTTTTCAGACGTGTTTTTATGCTTTCATACGTTTTTGTCCATTTTCATACATATTCATCCGTTTTCTTGTGTTTTCATCCATTTTCTTACGCTTTCATCCGTTTTCATACATTTTCGTCCGTTATCTTACGTTTTCGTTCATTTTCATACATTTTCGTCTGTTTTCGTCCATTTTCCATACGTTTTCGTCCTTTTTCATACGTGTTTTTACCCTTTCATACGTTTTCGTCCGTTTTCATACATATTCGTCCGTTTTCATTCGTTTTCGTCCGTTTTCAACATCTTCATGTGCCACAATGGGTTTAACTTGTTAGTAGATAATTTTTTTATATTTAAGAAGGAAAAATATCAATAGGTTGTTTCGGTGTTTTACTCATTTTCCAAATTGTTGATAAATCATCATGATTTTGGAAGAAAACGTATAATTTTCAAAAAGGTTTTTAGGATATTGAGTAATCATAAACGATTAAGTTATAAAAGGTTTTATTGAAATTTGGGCATGATGCGTCCGTTTATAAAGCATTTCCAAGTCGTTACGACTCTTGAATATAAGTTTTATTGCCACGTTTTACAAGTTAAATTTGGACACTATCATTCGCGTATATATTAGTTTTCAAGTTTATCAACCATTTTATGTATGTTCGGGTCCAAATATGTTAAGCTCTTATGAGTCTAACATACTCTTCCGTCTCAATTACCAAAATCGTCCATAAGGTCCTTCGGCTAATACCGTAAATCCAATAATGTCCAATTCTCATCCAAGCATAGGTTATAACACGTATCCAAGTCCAATGTCCAAATCATATCTCATATTATCCAAATAATTATCTGAAACATCATATTGACAAACAATGATTATTAAGTGACAAAACAATAAAATGAAAGACAAACATAACCTATGCGACACCAATAAGGTCTCGGTGCCCAATAAGGTCTCGGTGTGACACCAAAGACTTGTTGGCATTCCTCGGTGTATTTGTCCAAGTCGAAAGGATCTGCTTGGAAGATTGTATCATTTTCTCCACGTCCCATTGGCATTACCATCTCCGTACATGACTTTGTAATGAAAAAAAGACCAATTTAGACCTTATTTGATGTATATACGCGACACAATTTTGGTTTCGCTATGTTATAAACATCTAAAAAAGCTAGAATGGTATTTCTAATATTCGGGTATTGTGTACCTGCCAATGCCATCCAAATTTTTTGTTGAATCCTTCCTCAAATAAAGTCTTGCATTCTGTTCCATAGATTGAACTAAATCCAGCCACGACTCTGTCGAGAATGTAAGTATTCTCTCCAGCACCATCGGTTGCGTTGCAAAAAGTTTGTAAGTAGTTGTCTGAAGGGGTGTCATATTGAGCCATATCATCTAATAGGACCTCAAGATAGTACTTAAGATCCTCAGTCGTGTTCAATGGCCTTCATAATCCGATTATAAATTTAGACAACTAATGTAATACAAAATAACATGAACAAAATGAAGAAGGTTTAATTTGATACAACTTACAAGCATGTGTTAAACGTTTGAGAGAGGCTTAAAAGGCCACTCGGTTGAGCAGCAACTCTATCGATTTCAAACCATGATTCTCTTATCGTGTTGTAGCAAGACGTACTTGTACTCTATGCGTATATGTGACCTTTCGAAGGGTCAGGAGATATGTTTCCTAGAGTAATGGGGAAATAGTCCGATGAAACTAACGTATAGTTAAGAATATTTGGAGAGGAAAGAGCATCGAAACTGGACGGGATGATAATAAGATAGATGGGGGAAGACATGATGGTATAACAACCAGAAGATAGTTGTATCTAGAATAATAGTTATGTGTTATTTGCTAGGCAAACCTATATACTGTTCTGGGAAAGGCTGTGACACGGAGGACTTTCTTGAAAATAGGAAAAGGTAGTTGTAGTTTAGGTTTTAACCTTGTTCTCTACAACCATGGCTCTGATAACAATCTGTCATACCCTCATTTTCACAGCTAGCAGCGGAAGCTAAATCTGGGGTATTACTTCTTGATACACAGTCACAGTAATAGAAAATGACTCAAAAAGAGACGTTTTGAAAAGATAAGTTATCATTCATTAAAAATGTCAGAGTTTTAGAAAAGGAGGTCACAAAATCTATGTGAAACATAGAGTTTGAATGATAAAAGGCTTGAAAGTCCTTAAAAAAAGAGACAAAAACGTAAGAAAATGAACGAATATTTATGAAAATGAACGAAAACGTATGAAAGCGTAAAAACACGTTTGAAAAAGGACGAAAACGTATGAAAAATGGACGAAAAGGAAAAAACGGATGAAAATGGAAGAAATCGTATGAAAACGAACGAAAACATAAGAAAACAGACGAAAGCGTAAGAAAACGGATAAAAATGTAAGAATGTGTATGAAAACGGACGAAAACGTATGAAAGCGTAAAAACACGTCTGAAAACGGACGAACACGTATGAAAAATGGACGAAAACGAAAGAAAATGGATGAAAACGTATTAAAACGAAGGAAAATGGACGAAAACGTATGAAAACGTATGAAAATGAACGAAAACGTATGAAAACGGACGTGAACGGGCGAAAACGTAAGAAAATGGACGAAAACGTATGAAAACGGACAAAAACGTATGAAAACGGACGAAAACGGCGAAAACATATGAAAACGGACGAAAACGTATGAAAGCGTAAGAAAATGGACGAACATGTATGAAAACGGACGAAAACGTATGAAAGCGTAAAAACACGTCTAAAAACGGACGAAAACGTACGAAAACGAAAGAAAATGGTTGAAAACGTATTAAAATGAACGAAAACGTATGAAAACGGACAAAAATGAACGAAAACGTAAGAAAACAGACGAAAACCTATGAAAACGGACGTAAATGGGCGAAAACGTAAGAAAACGGACGAAAGCGTATGAAAACGGATAAAAACGTATGAATACGGGCGAAAACGTAAAAAAACGGGTGAAAACGTATGAAAACGTGCGAAAATGTATGAAAACGGACGAAAATGTATGAAAATGAACGAAAACGTATGAAAACAGATTGAAACATATGAAAGCGGAAAAAAAAAAGTGAATAATAAGAAAGACAAAAAGAAACAGAAAAATGAAAAAAAATCATGGACTTAGGTTTCCATATTTAATCTTAGGTTAATCACCACCATTAGATCAAACTAGATGGATGGTGGGAAATTGTCCCTTGGTAAGCACCAAAATAAGAATATGCAAAAGAAAGTGACTCATGTCAACCTAAGTCCTTGTCTTTTTGTCTTTCTTATTTATTCACTTTTTTTTTTTTTTTTTGCTTTCATATGTTTTCGTCCGTTTTCAGACTTGTTTTTACGTTTCATACGTTTTCATGCGTTTTCGTCCTTTTTCTTACGTTTTCGTCCATTTTCGCCCGTTTTCGTCCGTTTTCTTTCATTTTCGTAAATTCCTCATACGTTTGCGTCCGTTTTCCAGGCTTGTTTTTACGTTTTCGTCCGTTTTCATCCGTTTTCGTCCATTTTTCTTACGTTTTCGTCCGTTTTCATACGTGTTTTTACGCTTTCATACGTTTTTGTCCGTTTTCATATGTATTTTTACGTTTTCGTCCGTTTTCAGGCGGTTTTATCCGTTTTCAAATGTTTTCGTATGTTTTCATACGTTTTCGTCCGTTTCTTTACATTTTCGCCTATTTTCAGACGTTTTTATTTGTTTTCGTCCGTTTTAATACGTTTTCAACCGTTTCATACGTTTTCGTCCGTTTTCATACATTTTTGTCCGTTTTCATACGTTTATGTACGTTTTTAGAAGTTTTTGTCCGTTTTCATACGTTTTCATCCGGTTTCATATATTTTCGTCCATTTTTTACGTTTTCGTCCATTTTTAGACGTTTTCGTCCGTTTTTATATGTTTTCGTACGTTTTCATAAGTTTTCTTCCTTTTTCATACGTTTTCATCCGTTTTTATACTTTTTCGTCCGTTTTCAGACGTTTTTGTCCGTTTTCATACGTTTTTGTCTGTTTTCGTCCATTTTCGGCAGTTTTCATACGTTTTCATGCTTATTATTAAACTTTATTATATTACATGTATAATATCACTTGTGATATTTTATAGGGATAATTCTAAAAGTAGACCAAACACAAATGGGCGGTTCCCTATCTACCCCGAAATCTGAAAATAATTATGTTACCTAGGGCAACCGGCAATTTTTTGGGCAACTGAAGGATTTTCAGTGTATTTTTTGGGCAACAATCGCCATTTTTTGGGCAACTGGGGACATTTTTTGGGCAACCGGTGTATGGTATAGACCATTTGGTGTTTGGTCTATTTTGGTAATTATCCCTATTTTATAAATATAGTGAATGTCTAATATCACTTGTGATAGTTCGTAAATAAACACGTATGCTTTTTTAACCTTTAATATCACTTGAGATATTTCATTGCTCTGTATATTTTTTATATATTATCACCTATGTGTTTTCTAATATTTTTATAAATTTCAGTTACAAGATGATTTTTGTGCCTTTCATCGAAATGGACAAGCACATTTTTTTTAAATGCAATCAATGTTATCTATCACTTGTGACATTATACTGTTAGCAGAAATAAAATGGTTAAAGCCTCTTCAGGTGAATTCTTGTTTTGCTAAAAAAACAATGCTAATTTAATGCAACACTTGTTTGATTTTGAGAATACGTCAAGTTTCTATTTTCATAGTTTGCTTCTTTTATATTCATTTTGATATTTGTAAGTGACACTTATTTATCTCTTATGATATAACACTGTAAGGAAGATGAAGAGTATTTAAATTGTCGTTCTTAGTTACTTAAGAGTAATATCTTATGTGATAAAGCAATGTGATATGGCACTAATTCTGGTATTGTACATATGAGTAATATCACATGTGATAAAATAATAAAAAGACCAAAAGTAGACATCATTTATGTCTACATATATATATATATATATATATATATTATATATATATATATATATATATATATATATATATATATATATATATTATATATATATATGTATATATATATATAACAGGAGGCGTTACACGTAGATAATGCCACATAAATGCCACCTCAAAGCCACATAATCATAAAAATGCCACATAATCATAAACTATGCCACATAAGCAAGCATACTTTGGATTAAAATTCGTATTTAGTGTAAAAAGTGAGTTACCAAGATTCGAACTTGGGGTAATAGGCACAAATAAACAACACCTCAACCACCTGAGCATTCCGATCGTTGTGAAAGAATTCCCAGGTCAAAACCTAAATCCTAAGGTTTACGAAACATGACACAAATTTTGTAGGAGCTATCAATTCCTTAATTATAGCTTATAGAATTATATGTTAACCTAATTCCATCATTCAAAGCCACGACATTAGTCTCATTCATTTGATTATTTTTTGCAAATCGATTTGAATTATTCATTGTAACACCCCAACCCGGCAAGGGTAGAAGTGTCACATAAATGGTGACATATCAAAGGCAAACATAACATACGACTTACATAATACAAATGGTTTTCAAAGTTACAAAGGAAAATATACCAAATCTACGTAGTCATACATAAATGAATACTAAAACTAAGGTATCGTCTTCATAAGCTAATCTCTCATCCCAAAGCAAACCCAAGCTCCTGGCTTCCTACTAAAACCTGCCGCAGGAAAAGAAATGCGGCTGAGCTTAAAAAGCCCAGTGAACAGATATATAATGAATGGAAACAAAAGCAAATGAAAATGAACAGACATATCATAATAAATGAGATATAGGAAAAGGAAATAAAGAGTAAGGTTTAGGACAGTAATCCACCACGAGCCCAAACAAATCAAATCACATCATATCGTAACCATAAGCTTCAAATCATATAGAGGGGAGACCTCTCAGATGATCAGATAATATGAGGGGTGTCCTCATTCTTCAAATGGAGTAGCGAGCTTCCAAATTTTGTGAAAGACGTGGATTGCACCCATCATCAGTCACCAAATACAAATATATCAAATTCACAAATCAAATCAAATCTAGGATGCATCCATACGCCCCCCAAACAAATCATATTGGCCATAACAAATCATAGTGAGCTCATATCAAATCAAAATGGGGACGGTGTGGTTAATCACTCTGACCACACAAGAGTCATGCCATTGGTGCATCAATGACACGACCATGTTACCTTCATGGCTAGGAAACAAATTTTGGCTCGTAGTATCAAACTGGGGTCAAAGTTAAAGGTTCATATCAAAGCAAAGGTTCATATGGTCATAATCATAGTCCAAATCTCCAGGTTCACATCAAAGGTTCATATGTCAAAGTTCAAATGCCAAAGGTTCATATAAGAGGTTCAGAAATAAAAGGTTCATATCAAAGTGTAGGGAACATAGCAATGGCTTAGGAAACCCTAATACGAATCAAAATAAGAGACCGAAGGCTCCTCATTCAAGAGCAGAATATCTGTACCTTATACCAACGCAAAGCACAAATCACAATGAATAAAGTGGAAATGGACTCAGTTCCTCTCCTTCTTCACACCTAGAGGGGTAGACAAGTGTTACAACACTTTTCATTTTAGGTAACTTTCCATTTTAGGCAGGTTTCCATATTTTGTAAGTTTCCACTTTTAGAAAGTTTCTTTATTTAGAAAGTTCCCATACTTAGTAATATTTCCAAAATCTCATTTAGGTTAAGTTATAATCAAATTATCCAAAGTTACATTTTCACCTTTGAAGATTTCATACTTTACACTTTTAGCCCTTTAGTTTTCCAAATTACACAATGTACCCTTAGTTTATTACGTTGTACGCTTAGGACCTCTAAAATACAAGATTACAAAACAAGTCCCTCAAATTAATGCTTTTCTTATTTGGTTCCTCTATTTATGTTTCTATCCTTTATTTATTAATAATTATACATTAGGTCCTTCAATTATCACAATGACACAAAACCCCTTTAAATATGATTTATTACACGACTTACCCTCAAGTTTCATGATTTACCATTTATAACCCTTAGTTTTGGAAAATTAACAATTTACAACCTTTTTACATATCTTGACAGTTTTTAAGTATCATCTGGACCCGTTTTACGTAATTTATAAACCATATTAAAACTTCGAAATAAATTCTATAAAAATTCACAGACGTTCCCCAGAATCTTAAGTATTTTATAAAAATTTCCAGATTTTATTAAGTTGTCTAGGTACGAACTAAAAATCCTTTTCCCCAACCTTTTCCAGAACCGGATCAATTAAAAACACCCGACCATTATCTACCTGCTTACCCAGTCTAGAAAATTTATAAAATTTTACAAAAATTCCAGTAATTAGCTAACATGTGTTATATTTCTCATTTCAAAGGAAATGTCCCAATTAGTTATGGTTTTAAAATGATAAATGAAAAACCCGGACTGTTTTCCCAGACTTCACAAATCCGATCAGACATGTGATTTCCCAAAAATCAAAAAGTAGCCTTCTAGGCCTCCAAAAATTACAAACTAAATTTCTCCAGGTAGCTATTTCATTAAACTACAATCTAGACTCTAGAAACATCAAAATATACGTTCACATCATTAGTCCACAGCCTCTTAAAATCGAATCAAATCTTAGATCAGTAGCAGTTTTTATATAATACGTACATACTTAGGGTTTTGGTCATCCCGTTCATTAGTTCTTTATACCAAACGACTTTGGGTGAGTCCAAAACACATTATGGTCAATTCATATCAGTTTATTACACATTCAAACCGAATTAATCCTCACCAAAACAGTTTGATCGATCCATGTTTTAAGTTTTAGGTTTTTCTTTAGATTTATGATTTTATGTGTACATATATTCGATTATAAAACAAAACAAGAACATGGCATGAACAAAAGATATGATACCCTCATAGACCACGAAGAACACGAACACAACGAGAATCAAAACACCACACGAAACTCTCTTTTCTCCTCTCTTCTTGGCGTCGCACAGCAGCAGCAAAAACCGGAACAAAATGGTTTTTAGGTTAGTTTTTGATTCACAAAATTCGAATGGATCTTTTCTAGGATTATAGGGTTACCTTGTGATGACGAAACACGAATCAAGAACAAGATTCAAACACTTCTTTTGGTTGTTTCTTGGATCGGCAGCAGGCAAAAGCACAAATGGAGGAAGAACCGAATGTTTTAGAATGTTAGGGTTTATTTTGTTTGATGGATCGGTATAATGGAAAAAGAAAGGACCGAATATTTTGATTTAGGTATTTTAGGAATGATTTAAATCACATTATGGACTTGACAAATTTTAGCAAATCATGAACTTGGACTCAATTTTGGTCCAAGGGGGGGCGGCAATACATAGTGTTTTTCTTTTTTTTTCTTTTTTTTTTTTTTTTTTTTTTTTTTTTTTTTTTTTTTTTTTGTACCATACTAATATAATGTAAAGTTTTAAATTTTATTAAAACTTAGGTTATGTTTCTTATTCAATATTCGTAAGTTCCCAAAATTTAAATTCGAGGGTATTTTAGTCTTTTCATCCTATGTTAATTTGCGGGTTTTACATTCATGATGATATGTTTAACTTGCAACTGATCGACCAGTCATGTATATATGTACTGTGTTGTTAACCCAACCAGAATCAAGCAACATGGAAGAAGAGGTATTTTAGATTTGATGATATCTATGTTCTTTATTGATTTACTCAAGCATAAGTACGCGTTTTGTTTCTCTTAGCCGTTTTCTTATTGATGCTAACATAATAGCAACATATATAATTAACTTGTCTTTATTATTGTTGTTGTTTGACAGTGCTCTCTGAAATCCCAGAGCTATTGTATCAAGTCATTAGTGAAGCAGCTTCTATCAGGGAATCTTTAAGGACGGACAAGAACGACAAGGAATTAGAAAAAATGTTGTATGCTGATCTGATTGTAGATGTAGATACAGCATGTACAAGAACTGTAGTTGAGGCGCTTGGTAGCTCAAAATGTGGTGAGTTCTCTTTGCTTCAGAAAATAATGGTTTGGTATTGTTTTGATCATAATATCATGTTTGGTTAATCTTACTCCCTACGGAATTTGGTGATAAACAGTTGAATTAGCTAAAGAAGCTTCTAATGGCAGTGTACATCAAGAGCGGTTAGATAGGATATCCCAGATGTCTGAGATTGAGGACCTACAGGCACCACGTGAGCCTCCTGTCGCGCCACTTTGTATAAAGGTTTGAATTTTAGTATTTTAACTACTAATGTCTTAATGTATTTTATCTTGGTGTGTCTTACACAGGATCCTCGCGATTACTTTGATTCTCAACAAGTTCATGCAACGAATAAGGATGTTCAACTCTGAAAATAGAACCGTACGATTGAATGATCCTATAGTTAGACCCGAAGTAGCTGTCATGGGTATGTCAGGACTACTGCAGATTATAGTCCTAGGCTTCCGGTCGGGGTGGAGAATCAGAATTCTTAGGTTGATTCATCTCCAAAAGTTGCTGATTATTCTTTGAATGCGATGCCAAATGCTTTAAACATAGAGAATCAACATTACATACCAACTGAACATGCCCAGTTCACACCTGCAACTACACAATTTGCTCCTCAGTCTGCTCAGTTTGCCCCTAGAATTGTTAATCCTACTCAGATTACCAACTTGCCAAACTACTCAATTCCAATAGAACCAGTGGCAAGATCTGATCCAACACCAACTTTGATTAATGAGAAGGTACTTTATGTGAATGTTTGTTAGACAAAAAAACCAGTTTATAATACGCTTTAATATATAACAACGTATTTGTAGGTCAATCATTATTTTTCTTATCCATTGCTTACTAATTGACATTTTGTTACGTAGGGTTAGCTTGAGACACCACTAAAGAAACACTGACGTCAAGGTATCAACAGGTAATTTTTTTATATAAAGTTTGTATTTTTATTCATGGGTTTTTCTGTATGAAAATGTTTGTGTTTGTTTTCTTGATTGAAAGTTAACTTTTTAATAAAATGATTGTATTTTTATAAAACATGATTTGATAGGCTTTATTTGATTTGGTTTGTGTGGCTTTGAAATAGGGGTTAATGGTGTACACACCTATGATTTCCGAAGCTTAACCCAAGATACTAGCAGTATTAGTTACACTCATGGTAGATGAGGTGTGTACAACAAACTTTTTAAAATAATTAGTAAAGCCTCCAATTCACATCAAGCTAAATGAATCATAGCACTAGAGGTGGAAACATGGCTAGGGCAGTGGGTTTGTCTAGTGGGTCAAAACTATTTTGGGTCAAGACGTGTAAAGCGAGTTAGGAGGTTTTAGCCTATTTCCTAATATCTTTTTGTTAAATATGCAATACTCCTGGTGTCCTAACTGTGATATATATACATGGGTTTTGTTACTACATATGTAGTTTCTGGAAACAACTTCAGTAGCTAAGATGTATGTTGAGTGTTTATCTGAGCTTGCTGTCGCATTGGGTTTTGAAAGATGGCTGGTAAGTCTACAACAGTTGGTCATTCAATCAGATTATTCGTTTTTGATGTGAAATTCTTAATTTGTAGAAGCAATACATTGGGTTCGGTTGGAAGAGGAGGAAGATGCCTGTCAACAGAAGGTTACGCCTATAGGAAGAAAGTAAATATCTGAGCAATTTTTATTAGAATCTTTTTATGCCAAATATGGAGGCAATGTTTGACATGATCTGTTAATACAAAAAAGAGGCGAAAATGGTGTTGACCAGAAAAGAGGTTGAAAAGTAACTTCTTGCTCACTGTAAAAGTCTTTGTCGCCTCTGGGTATGTAGCTTCATTTTTAGTCTTTTGGAATTAACTTCTTTTGTTGTTGCAAATAAACAATTGTTTTTGGAAAATATGAAAAAGATACATTGTATTTGTGACCAATAAAATTTTTTATAAGGTTATAAAATACCTTCAGTTTGGTTAATTCTTCTTAGAAATTTGAGGGTTTTTATGGGTGTTATCAAAGTCAGTAACCAAAACAAAATTCTAGATCAAATTTGCTTACCTATTTATGCAATTAATTTGTATTTTGCATCTCTAAAAGAACAGTTGTTTGTTGAAGAAAGTTTTTATTTTTGAATATAACAACTTAAAGTAACAAAACTTTTTTTTTTATATAGCTTCTTGATACTGTTGGCGACAAGGGTCTAGAAGCGGTTGGGTCCTGTTGCCCATTACTAGAAGAACTCTGAGTGTTTCCAGCTGACCCTGCAACTCAACGTAAGTAAATTAGTTAGTTCTTATTTATTACATCATTGGCTTGCTGAACCGCCTGCATACTGTACTATGAATCACATACTTCTTTTAACCTACATCATTGTATGTATGTTAGCTGTGATTCTTATTTGCATTCAATAGGTTTTTCGTGCCAAAAATAAGAGGAATATGGTATAAGATATGGACAACGAGTTACAGGTTGTGGTGCTTCTTGTGGGCATGGTAAAAAAACTAAAGGTTGCAGTGCTAACTAGACTGGTAGAATCATGGTGAAAATGATAATCCTCACTAAGGTTTGTTCTTAGGGGGTGTTTGTTTTGGCTTTCACATCCACAATATGTTAAAACTACTTTATGCGTCATTATTTTATGAAGATTATTAGACAGAGATTAAATATAACTACCAGCGAGAAATGCAACGGCAGCGGGTCATAACAGTGAGTATTCTTATATTTTTATGCTCGTGCTTACCACTAATTTTTAGCTTTATTATAGCCACACAACTGCACATTATACTTATATATGTCTGTTATTTTTTTGTAACTGCATCTGCTAGAGGGGCAGAAGGAGACGGCGATCACGTTTACCAACTGATCATAGACAACATACACGTGCGGGTATTGTCTTACTTAATCAATTTAGTTTCAATAATAAAATTATGGCACCTGAGTTCTTCTACCTAATTTTTTCAAGCCTTTTCCTGTTGTTTGCTTAGCAGAAACGCACGCTACAGATGTGGGAGGAGGGGATACAGGTGATTCGATTTCGTCCACTCATTGGGCCGGTTAGTTACTTCCATATAAATTATTCTTTGGTCTCATATCTGTCATTTTAAAGCTCTGTCACCTTCAAATAAGCTCATACTTTCTACTCCCTCATCATAACATTCTCTTAAAAGCCGTTTTTTGTGTAGCCCAACTTGACCCATTCATAAGTAATGGGCAGAAAGGACATACTTAATGTGATATTAAACTTTTCAATATAAAAATTAAGCCTGATTATGTTGCAGGTGGTGCTTCGGTTTCTCTAACCGCCTTGGTTTCTGAGAGGTTCATAGCTGGGTAATTTTTTCTTTTACATTTGAACCTAAATTTTTGGTGATCCGTGGATGTATTGGTACTATCAAGTCTCACGGGTACATCAACAATTCTGCACTTCATCAAGAAGTTGGAAATAGTTCTCTGCTGTTGACCTCAAACGGTTTCAAGATTGATCTTGGAGTGTCACGAAATGAGCGTTGTAGAAAGAGGGGTGCAGTGGTTATTCAAGCATCTTCTTTTCAGACCATAACTACAGTTTCGGATCAAGTGTCGACTCCATTAAACACCAAAGTGGACTCAGCTAAGAAAACAATCAGCTGCTAATGTTTGTAAATACATTCTGCATCTGATTAGCGTTTGAGTTTTAACCTTCTTTGTGAAACTTTTGTAACATTTTTTTTTTATTAAAAAAATCCCCCGTGTGCTAATTTTATGGAATGAAAGATGCAGCGCAATACAAGCTTAGGTACGAATCACCGTTTCCAAGATTTTTAAGGCCAGGTATGCAAGGTCAGGGATTGGGTCAAAACGGGTCATCTTGGGTTTTCGTGAAGGCGACATTAATTATAAGCAGGTGTATGGTGGAGTAACAGTTACATTGTTTTCTGTTTATAGATATGGAACTACTATGTACATACAAGTATTTCAGTGACTATTGTTGTAACATGACTATTGTTGTATAGTGGTGGTTGGAACATAATTATTGTTGTATAAGCAGGTGTATAGTGGTGATTGGAACATGACTATTGTTGTACATGTACATACAACTATTTCAGTGAATCTAAGTGAGGTGATTTTCTTGTCATTGTAATGGTTTGTTGAGGTGTAGAAAGTCTCAGGTGACGAGTCTCGAGTAGTAACTGCTTTGCTTTATTGGAAAGGAAGGCTTTTTGTTGGGCAAGCGGATAGAATAATAAAGGAATGAAACACCATTGCTGTAAATGTTTTATATAAAGTTCTGTTGCATCAATTATGAAATCGACTTTCCAACCTAAAAGAATTTGACCCCTAAATATGTTATATTATCAGGATCATTGTATCCACCAAAAGCTGAAAACTATGACTCCATAATACAATATTCAGATAATCATGTTTTATAGAACACATTCAAAACACTCCTGATTGATCAACAAGTAGATACTAATGAGTAATTTGCTATGTCATTTTTACATGAAAATTGCAGTGGCAAAAAACGTCTACAATATGCACCACTTTGTAGTGTCATTGCTCCTTTGAATCGCATTTTGATGTGATAGGTGCCACATTCGCAAAGTCAACTGCAAATAGGATGTCAAGTTTTGTACAAGTACGCTATCTCAAAATTTCAATCAGGCTCATCAGGATTGTTGATAGTTTTTTATCCATGCTATAAATTTGTAAGCTTCTCAATAATTTTCTATGCGTATTCCAACTGATCTGATATACAAAAAAAATTCAATTTGTTTTTCATATCTTTGACCTTAAGTAAAGTTGTCATATAGACACATGCATGCACGGGGAATCAGTTCCTCTTAGCTTTTAAGCCAAGCAATGAACAATAAACTCAGATTATACCAACATTGCTTTGAATTTTAATTGATTGCCTCCATCTTCATTTCTTCACTTTCGTTTACATATTTCCTACAAAAACAACAAATCCAACTTTTAACTTCATTAAAATTTGAAGGAAACTACAAGCTCATCCATCAAGTAAGTTGCATTTATTTTTTTCAGTGTTACTGTTTTATTATGTTTTCATTAACTGTGAAATTTAACTCGTGCTATAATACCAGTCTCCGTTACCTTATTCAGTTAACAGCAGAGAAAGAAAGTGTAGTCCTTGATGATCATGCAAAAGTGAGACGAATTTGCGTGTCAAGTTTTAAAATGGCAATTACGCCCTTGGGGAAAGGTTGTAATCCCGTATGTGAATAGAATTTCTAACAATGTTTTCATAGATTGACGTCGTTTAATTCAAAACAATTACTTTTTTTTTATATAAATGCAGGGTCAGGACATATAAAGAATCATAAGATTAAGAATCAAAAGACACATGTGTCGTAAATATTCGTATGAAACTCATGTTAAAAATCATAATAACTATATCACTCTATGTGCTTTAGCAACCGGTATCATAGCCGCTATAACTTTTGCGGCTCAAAATATCAGCAATCAATGTAAGACTTTACCTACGCTTACGTTCAAATCTATTATCATTCTTCATTGTTCTGGTGCATTTATGCTCAAATAGTTATGCCTTTTTATGCTTTTTTACGGCTACAACACCGCAAATAGCAGCTCCTTTTGTACAAGACAAACAAAAGTTACGTATTATCTATGGTCAAATCCCTCTCTATTTAATTGGTGGGGAGACATATGGAATTGGTATTACTGTAATATAATTGAGAGCAACAAAAAAGAATGGTGTTAGGGAGGTATGTTCATCTTTTATGACCAGAAATATGTTAGTTGATATTAAAGAGCCGTTATACGAAAATATGTCAACGATAATTATAAGTCGGGAGGGCTAATAAGATAATGCCCATACAAATATATCAAGATAGGTAAAGGCCATATACCAGTTGATGTCACTTATCCAGGTGCACATGTTGGTCATTTAACATGCTAAATAAACATATGTAAGTTAATTAATTTAATGGTTACGATATGTTATTACAACATACTTTTAAGTGACTTCATTACACATGTGAAGTAGAAGTAGCAAGATGGATTGTCGGGCAATTTTAGAAGTGGTCAAAATGGGTAATTTTTAATAAATAAAATAAGATGGATCGTTGGTAATTTCCTAATAAGCAATTATTAGAACTTATTATCGACACTTTTCAAAGGTTAGTTAATGAATTACCAAGCTCACTTTTAGCGATATGAAAATTCACTTCATAAATTATTTTGATGTCATAATCTATGAAGGATATATATGAAATATTTGCTGAATCGGGTGACCCTGAAGAGGTTTGTGCTTTTCATTTATCAATGTATTTGATCAAATAGTATGATCATTTTACCAGGTGAGAAATTTAACGGTTGACTTTGTGTGTCCACTTTTTAGGTCGATGACTACTATTAAATCATTGAGGACCCAATAGATTTTGGAACAATGAGAGTTAAACTTCATGAACTAATGTATACATCCCTTGAACAATTTGAGGTATTTCACAAAGTGACCCGTTTTGACACGTATAATGCGCCTGCGACCCATCTTTCCACCTTTATGTTGGTAATATTTCTTTTATTTTTTTATCTCACTGATCTAAGGCAGTTACAATCATGCATGCAGTATGATGCATATCTAATATCAGGGAACGCGATGCATTTTTATTTTTTCACTATAAAGAATGAATTGCATTACCAACGATCCATCTTATTTTATTTATTAAAAATTACCCATTTTGACCACTTCTAAAATTGCCCGACAATCCATCTTGCTACGTCTACTTCACATGTGTAATGAAGTCACTTAAAAGTATGTTGTAATAACATATCGTATCCATTAAATTAATTAACTTACATATGTTAATTTAGCATGTTAAATGACCAACATGTGCACCTGGATAAGTGACATCAACTGGTATATGGACTTTACCTATCTTGATATATTTGTATGGGCATTATCATTACTAACATGATCATGCATTGCAGCTGAGTTAATGCCCGTACATATATGAATTAATGGCGTGTCTTGACGAATGGGAACATATGCCGCTGTTAAAAATATGGAAGGAAGTCAAAATGGTAATGGAAACTTCACAGGTATTCTTCAGACAGTTAACCCAGTTAATCAATTCCTATTTTTACTCAGGTTCTTTCAATCAATGAGGTAAGTTTCTATTAAAGTGTTATATTTGTTTATATGAACCACACACAAATTCATACAATGTTCAATAAAGAAGTATTGCAATAGGCTAATAAAACACGATAGATCTTATCTTTAGAAAAATTTCTAGCAAATGTTAAGTTCTACAACTTTAATGGAACTGGTCTTAACACTCCGAGTTTATGGTAAGGGTTTTTCTTCTTCTTTTTGTTATACACTTTTTTCGGTTTCATCAAGTGTCTAATATAATTAAGATAACCAAAAAAGACTTTAGTATCTAATTACGAAATGATATGCCTGTTTCAGCTTTGGTAACTTTTCCGCTTATTAATTTATGTTCACATATAATCTGTTGCTTTAACATTAGCCGGAGGTAAATACAGTAATAATATATAATCACAACCATGATATTAAGTACCAGAACTAATGCAGCATATGTGGAGCGTGCAAATGCAATCCCCGAATGGCAAGGCATGCTTCCTAACTTTGGAGAGATGGTTAGTGACTTGCATATAACGTTTTCTTATATTAATCATTAATGGGTTAAACATGTATGAGTAATAAAATTAAGGTAAAAGGTTAAATATCACATTGGTCTTGAATGGGTTAAACGGGTTAGTGACTAGCAAATAACATAAAATATGTCAATGATAATTATATACACTTGCATGTGTTTCTTTTTGAAATTTTCACCGTATTGGTTCAAAATAAGTCTTTGGTTTCAATATTCCTTAGTTGGAGAAGTCTATGACAACAGTCAAGACTCGGCCAAAAAACACCACTATAATGAAGAACACGACCAATACAGTGTTGATTGTGTTTTTCAGGATGAAGAGGTAATTTTAATTTATTTACTAATAATATATATGCATACATGTCTATTAACCACATTAATTTTCACAAACAACCAAACAGTCCAACCGAATCCAAATTTGCATCAAGAAGGAGTTGATGTTTAAATTTGAGCCACTCTTGCAAGAGGGTCAATGTTATATTATCTCTAACTTTGGAGTGGCAGAAAATGGTGGAAGGTTACCACTATTACCACACAGTTAAAAAATTTCCTTTTATAAAGGGACCAAAGTGACTAGAGTTGAACAGATATATGACAACTTTATTTGCTTCATTTATGAGCCATTCTCCCATATTTTAGACATAGACTATGAGTATCATGAGCATGATTGTCTTGGTATGTATTTTTAAGAAACATATATTCTATAACTATGTATATTTTAAAAAAGTTATATTGTATATGTATAACTAATGTCACAGTTTTCGCAAACTCAATTATTCATACTATTTATATGGCATTATGGTTGTAGACCAACTAACATATAATGCCCACATTTATAAGAGCCCACATTTGTTAGTTGGTCTACAGGCACAATACTCATTTTGAGCAAAGCATCTGGTTGCTATAAACATTCAAGTGATGGTCACCACTAGAGGAACGAGTTCGAAGGATGATATTATGCGGCTATATCAACCTGTACATTTGCTTTTTGGCACTCCTAGAAGAATTGTTGATCTAACCAAATAACAAATTTGAAAACTTGATAATTGTACAATGCTGGTGATGGATGAGGTAATATGAATACCATTTTCATCTTTTATCATTTCTTTTCATCAACTATTCACACAATGAAAGTGTCTTATCCAGTGATTTAGCATAACATTGAATCTGACTTTTTATTACTTACAACTATCATTTATTTGATGGCTTATTTATAGTTGCAAATCAACTAATCTATCATTTTCTACAACTTTGTGAAATGGGTAGAGATATTAGCCAAGACAATTACAGAATTGGGTTATTCGCACAAGTAAAGTTGCGTACTATGCAATATTTGAATGTGTTGTGAATGCGGTTCGTTATGGTATGAATCGAGTGGAGAACTTGAGGTTAACACATTTACTTTGAAGTTAAAATTGCATGTAGTACTGCTATTCTAATTGTGCTATTGCTTCTAATTGGGCATCTTTGCATCACTTGAAAACTGCAACAATAGTTACGTTTTTTTCATGGTATGTTATATATTTAATTAAAACAATGTGAGTATCGTAGTCACATGGAACACGGAACATGATCTCGGATCATTACATTTTCTAAAATTGGTACAGGTGGAGAGTAAGGCTCATTACGGATCGTTCGGGCTCGATGCAACAAATTGGTAAAGTGTACTATATTAATAATAGTAAATTTCTACACTTATATACATATTAAGCCAAACATCAATCATATGTTAATATACACTTGCATGTGTTTCTTTTTGAAATTTTAACCGTATTGGTTTAGAATAAGTCTTTGGTTTCAATATTCCTTAGTTGGAGAAGTCATAAGTCATATGCATTGCAGTTAAATGCATTCATCCATTTAATTTTATGAACTTCTCATAAGTTTAGAATAAGTATTTGGTTTCAATATTCCTTAGTTGGAGTAGTTCCACATAAAAATCGGCGTCGTTAAAACTAATTTTACGTTAACTAACACCATCAAAATTATAATTACAAGTCATATCCGCCCATCAGGCAGGCTTCGAAGTCTAGTATATATATATAATATATATATATATATATATATATATATATATATATATATATATATATATATATACTAGTTGTCAAAGCCCGCCCGATGGGCGGTCATGCTTTGTAATTTACACGTTCTTTATTGTAGCAATTGTCCATATTCTTTATATTTGGTTTTATTCTGTTTTACGTTGTCATTATTAGTGTATTTGTAGTTCTTAGACAAACTATTATTGTGAATGCCAAGATGATATGGTTGATCATGAGATGTTAACGAATGAATTAGAAAGATGGAATAGACGTGTACAACTTCATTAAATCGGTTCGAGGAGTAACCAAAGAAGAAGGTGATAAAGAATGTGAAGGTGATAATGAGTGTTTATGAGGTGATATTGACTATTGTGAACATTATTAATATTTCGATTGAGGGAAAAACTAAATCTTACGACCCTCAAACCCGATGGGCCTGCATGACTTGTAATTTACGTAAATATGGTTATGCTATTGTTATTTATGTACAATTTAGTATCAGTTGATGTTAATTTTAACTTAGACATGTAAGGATATAAGTTGTCTTGTATAGTTATAATTTTATTTTATAATTTACGGATATCAGCTATATTGTATAGTTATAATTAACATATCTTGGTTTATGTTTGTATAGAAATGCCTTTGGAGTTTGTTTTATTTTTTGGACCGGGATACATTTCGGTTTTCCTAGGTATTTTAGTGATCTTATTAGTTGTTTATTATTTTGATTATATTATTTTGTAATGTTTTTTATTTGAAGTTTTTATTGTTTAATTGTATGACATAATTGTTTGAGTGGTTGATTGTTTGGTTTTTTGGGATGTTTTAAATTGAATCGCCGGTTTAAAATAATAATGGTTTAAGATAATTGTTGGTATTTTTGAACGTGATTGTATACTGTTTTTTTTTTTTTTTCAAAAGCCTTAATGCACATAATTCGTAAGAGGGGTTATAAATTTCAAAAGGTTTGTTTATATCTAATTTAGTTACCAATGTGTCAGTTGCATGTAACTATCCACCTTTAATTTTTTGTACAATATGTTTACATGAATTATACATGATACACATTTTCAATGCATGTTAAATATGTATAGAGTGTTGCATTAACAAAATAGGTAATCATTACATCTAATTTTTTTAGGCTGATTTAATTTATAACCATTTAATAAGGCAATGTATATGTGGTTTTTAATCTTCCAGTTAGTAAAAAAACAAACACACGCATCACCATCATCCGATAATTTCCTGCGTTCATAAATTTTTTTTTTTTTTTTTTTTTTTTTTTTTTTTTTTTTTAAGAACATTTATAAACAAAGTATGAATATTGAGTTACTTTAAGAGTATCTGTTTGTAGATTATTTATTTAAGTTTTAAGTTGTTAGTTAATATAGTATAATAATGTCATTAAAATAAGGCATTTCGTCATAAACACTCATGTAAAGTATCGTTCTCCTACCTGCAATGAGTTAAGAATATATCTTGCATCTGAAATGGCCTCTGCATAATCCTTAGCGGCTAATACTAACTTCACTTTTAGTATTTTAGCCTGACATTTAACCAATAATACTTAATAGGTGGCGCGCATGACTTGTGATTATCCTTTTAATGTATTACGTTACGAATAGCAAGATATATATTTATATATACGAAATATAATTGTCCATTTAGTTTATTAAGACCGAATGCTGAATAATTATACGCATCACCAGCCACTGAAGAATTGTTCGTATGTGCGACTATGTTTTATGTTTTCTTATATGAATAGTTATTTGAAAACACACTGTGACAGGGTATTCGTTTTTTCCCAAGTTAATAGGTTTTTTTTTTTTTTTTTTTTTTTTTTTTTTTTTTTTTTTTTTTTTTTTAAGTTATTAAATTATTCGCAAGAACAAAGTATACATTGTCAATTCAAATGCGAAATATAGCTTCTTTGTACACAACCTTTGTACACAACGTTGTTGTTGATCACCTCTTAGTAAAGAAAGACATCCATTTATTTATCAATCTAAAAAGCATTTTATACACACAACACTGAGTTGTTGATGACGTTTCATGTAGTTGCTTATAGCTTTCAGATGGTTGATGTTGGTCACCGAGTTCCTGCTAATGGCTTTCAAAGAGTTTCTGATGTTCCTGCCGTATTTAAGTTGTTGTGCCTCTTCCCTCGACATCTGGTATGCGTTTGTTAAGACAGCCAAAGGCAATGTCCTCATGGCAGATGTCCTTCCAGCCAAGGTGTTGATCATTGCATTGTCGTTGGTCCTGAATGAGGTCCATTTACATCCTTGTTCGCCAGCGTGTTTCACCACCGCAAAAATCTGTGGGAAAGGCATCTAATTAAGCTAAAAAAATATTACCAAGTAGCCCCTGAATGCAGCCTTTGCCTTCATGACAGCTTGCTTTAGCTTGATTAACTCCTCGCCATTTTCATCTTATAACTCCTTAGTATTTCTTTGAATGTTAGCTATATCAGGCACTAAGTTGTCACAGGAGCTCTTGTGCTCTTTCTTTGAAGCAATGACAGGACGCACTGGGTTGGAGATAACCATAGTCTTAGCAGCATAATCCTTTAATGGTGCCTTACTACTGAGGGATGTCCTTAAGTCTGGGATAGCATCCTTCAAGAAATAACATGACATGACATCAGGACGAATTCATAACTTATTCTGTCAATCACAATATAAAATAGCTGACATTAAACATAAATGGTTTGGCGCTACTTGTCCGTTTTTTGAAAACACAACGATCATGTACTGAAACAAAAAAATTCATAAATATTATTTATTATCTTACTTTCGAGAGTTTGAATTTTAACAATTTCTTACCAAAGAGAACAGTCTTGATGCACTAATAATACTATGTTTTAAAATACAAGGCACTTAAAAAGGTTGTAAGCACTAAAAGTACACTGTTTCATTATGCTCTGCAATATCAAGGAGGTCAAAAGCTTTGGTCATATTATTAAAATAACGATTTTCTTCTTTGCCGATGCAATCTTAGCTAGCGAAGAACACTGAATTGTGAATAATACCTTCGTTATCGTCGTAATCAGACCTCCAATAAATCTAGGAGGCGTAAAGTTGATTCCTACAGCAACAACTTGTTTGCATGAATCAGCAACTTCGGCACATTCGGCTAATGAATCACCACTCATCACATTTACACCATCTTTGGAGTTAAATGCCAACCATTCTGGAATATTAATGCCTTCTTCAAGAAGCTCAGCAAAAGCCTATTCATGATAAAATATAACAATTTAGGAGACTGAATGCAGCGATTTAGGAGATTTAAATGCACAGTTGACCCATTTGAGATAAAAAAAATAATAAATAAATAAAAATAAAATAAAAAATAAAAAATTAACGGAATATTTAGTAAATGGGTTGAAATTGACCTATTTTGGTAAGTTAAAGTTTTTATTAACATACTGTAGTAGAATATATTGCTAATATGATACTGTAAAAGATTTTGACTGACCTGTGCTTCTAGCTTATTTGGCACTGTTTCAAAAGCAATGAGATCAGCACCAGATTCAGCTAAAACTTGAACTCTTCTTCGGTGAAAATCCTTTAAGAATTCTAAGTTCATAGCATCACCATAATCCCCACTGTAAGAGGCCAGATCAAGAAATATTTAGTCGTTAAACCAAAACACTAAAACATGCAAAACCAACAACAATTAAATAAACCAAAATTGTTGTGCAGGTAAATATGCTATTTACCTGTATTCATAGCCATCAGCAAGATATGCCCCATAACTCCCTACAGATGCAACCACTAAGATAGGACGATTCTTGAGAATTCTACCATCACTAAGATAATCCATAGAAGATCCACGGCATCGCTTATAATACACAACCCTGGCTTCACAGGCAATTTCTACACTTCTTCTAAGCATGGACTCATCTTCTTCTGAAGAGTAGCCTTTAGCCTTAAAACCCTGAATTGTTGCCTGTCCGATTCAAGATGATTAAGAGACGCAGAGCGACAGACATGTGTGCTAATGAAGGGTAACTAGATAATTGTATTACCTGATAAGAGGCTGTTATTATTATATCGGCACCAACTTCAAGATAATCGAGATGTACCTACACCGTCAATTAAATAACTACACTATGTAAAGACATAAAACAGGTACCAGATAATTAAGGTCCAAAAAAAGTATTATGTACAGTTTAAGAATGGATTAAAAAAAAGAAAAGATACCTGTTTGCAGAACCATGAATAAGTCGGCGATGCTGAGTATTGATTGAGCCATGTACCTATAAAGAACAAATTTGGGCCTTTGTTATGGAGTATGACATGTTTGGGCATAAAGTATTATAAGCATGAAAGGAATGATAAATAACCATAATTTCTAAAGCTTGATATCTGGTCATACCATTTGAAGATTATCGATCATTTGGCTTTTTTGGTTCATACAACCGATGCATTTCAGGGACAACACCTCTTTTGTTGTTGTATAAAAATAAGTTTGCTCAGCCAATAACAAATAGTCAAGGCCCTATTAAGCACCCAAACATGACTGAACGAATAAGTTTTGTATGCGACTAAGACAATTAAGCTCTAAGTAAAATGACCAAAAATAAGCGAATGACACATACCTTTCTCCTATCATGTGCCACTCTAAATAAGTAGGCATGGCAGAATATTGCTAAGGACGATTATCCACACCTAAATCAGACCACATTAAACAACTAAACACAGCCTACAACATCCAAATAAAACCCAGGCCAAAACACCCTCTGCTGATAGTTGCAGCAATATCCAAACACCCCCTGAACTTAAAATTATTTCAAGCCTATAAAGAACTTTGTCAACAACATTGTTGGCGTAATTAGTGTAGCTACCATCTTTGTCATAGCATAGAACATTCAATAATTAAAAAAATATAGCTTATTTCAACAAAAGTACGCAGTTTGTTACAGGGCATACAATAAACGACAAACCTATATAAGTGATAAATTAAAAACATCCTCTAACGTGAATGCATTACTGAGGTATCACTAACAAAATAATTTACTTGTGAACATTGATTATAATAATTAGGGATACCCTGCACCCGTCTAAGTTGCCATCCACTGGACTTACTTATGATAGCCCTAACTCGTCTCAGAGTCATAGTCCTCCATCTTCCAGGGAGATTCGACCAACCCGTTCACTACATTGACAACCTCCATTAAATCCGACTCAATTATCATATATTATCACCAAGACTTTCGAACCTGGTTGATACTAAAAACGCTATCATGAGAGTGCCTCAAATAAGGCAAACATCTCCACACCTAACACTTCACACACACCTAATGGCTTAGAGAAAATACAAATGATGTGCCCCTCCTTATTACTCCACTAACACCAACTTAAGTGTCAAACCTACAGGCCACTCCATCGATATTAAGCCTCTCACTTCTTTATGCATTTCTACTCCCTTCCTTCACCCTGATCCTGAAGACTCGCCATTAAATTAAATGGATCAACAGCTGCCTCCTATGAATTTCCTATGACCGCTGACCACTTTGTTTTGACCGATTGATCCAGACTTAGCCATATTAGATCTCTTGATTGTTTGGTTTTCGACACTTTTTTAAAAGAAAAGAAAAAAGAAACATCATTTCTACTTTAAAATACCAACATACCACATAGTAAACTAGCATCCACACGCCTTCACCAATGTAACTCTCGGATGTTTGGCCTTCACTTTTATAAAAAAACACACTGATCATATGTGGGGTTTTATTGACATGCCTTTCAAACAAAAGTAACCTAATTCGGATTCAATTCGAACAAAAACTAAAAATAATAAAATACCTGGAATTGAATATGGTTGCTTACTGATGAAGCAATACAGATCAGGGTAATTGGGGATGATTATTAGTGCAAACAGTCTCGTTGGGGAGATTGTTAGTGCAAGCAGTCTCGTTTGTTTTGATTGATGACAAACATGTAACTTGATACATAACCTAAAATGTACAAGTTACTTGTAATCATATCTTGTCTCAACATACATTAAACACCTCTCGAGTCCTCGTATGATACAACACAGGTTCGTACATGTTTGTTATGTGGCATTATGATCAAACCCTTAACAAAGCATTTAGAATGTTTAAAATAAGACTAGGTCATTAAGTATTTTAAAAAGGCTAACCATTCTACTTAGAACCTCATTTGTCATGTTTCCTAAGATAAATAGGATAAGTACACTTTAGGTGTCAATCTAACATGATACATCTTGGTAAACATATATTAGTTAAGCTAGTATATAGATGCTACATGATCACTAGGATACATGTTACATACATATATACATATACATGTTTTACATTTTAAATCCTATAATGAAAATAACACATGACATCATGGCATACCTCATTAGAAAATCCTTGGAAGATTTGAGAAATATTTTGGTAAGATCTTTAAGTAACAAAGTTGACTTTGTAAGATCTTGGCAAGGTTTGGAAATATTTTGGGAGATTTTTTGTCAGACACCCGCAGATCCAAATGGCATAAAGGGCAGATCCAAATGCCATAAAGGGCGGATCCAAATTTAGGGATCCATGGAATGTACAAAATGTTTTCCTATAAATAGTAGCCCATTGTTTACCCATAGTCTCAAGCAACTAGAACACACATTTCCTTTACCCTTTACATACACTTAGATCAGTAGCAAAACATGTAGATTCATACAATAATCACCCTTTCCATAATGATCATAATGTTACTAACTTTCATTATGTTGTAAGCAAACACTGTTAATGATCCTGTGAAGCAAGTTCAAGATCAATAGACATCATCCATCACAAGCATTGCATACTTCCTGATCCACCAAGAAGGTTAGAAGATCTTGAAGTCATTACTTACCATAGCATTCCAACATATGAAGATTCAAGGGCACTTGACATCCTCAATGATTGAAGACTTCTTATTCAAGAAGTTCATGTAGATTCCATATGCATATATGAAGATCCATCACAACAAGTTTAGGGAGCTTGTGATCTTCATCCATTGAAGGCTTCCTATCAACGGAAGTTCATTTAGATTAGCCATTCATATCCATGACCCATTTATGTCATGGATCATCATTGTAATCTATTCATACTAGATTAGATGGTTTATGTGTTTGTGCCATAAAACATAAGGTTTCTATGTTGGGCCATAAAACATAGCGGGAGTGGTTGTACCCTTGTTAAAGAACTAGCGGGAGTGGTTGAACCCTTGTAAAGAACTCGACATCTAGCTTAGTGTCGGAAACTGTATAGGCGACGTCAGGTTGGTTCTACGTTGAACTAGAACCCGGTATTTAGCTTTGTACCGGAAAAAGTGTAAGTGACGAATGTAAGGTTTTCTCCACCAAGAAGGGAGCTTGTTGATCTAGTGAAGTAACTCTCGAGTTGGGTACTCGGGGAGTGGAGTAGGGCGGAGAGGAGCTCCGTGACCGAACCACTATAAATCATCGTGTTCGGTTTGCGCTTTCTTTTACTTACTCTTTACTTTTATGTTTGCATTATATGATTGCTTGTGTTGTGATTTGTTAATCATACTTGTGTGACAACATGGTTTAAGTTTATGCTAGTCTTAAACTACACGTAACATCTTTCATATTAGAACAAGCTTAAATGGACATTTGATTAAAAAAAACGTATTCACCCCCTCTACGTTTTCACAATTCGTATCAGAGCTACGTGGCTCTCATTTTCAAAACAAATGGTTTTTAAAATAGAGTACGATCCGTGTATCAAATTACCTTTGAAGCGGAATATAATATGAAAAATGTTTCGCTAAGTATACTTAGAAATTTTGTTGTTAAATATTACTTTGTATACAAGCTTGAAGATGTCTTTGGAAAATCAAAAGAAAATATTTCTTAAAAAGATTAAGTGTCAAATTGTGTGCGTAAAGCTAATTTACGAAAAACACGGGTTTTAAAGGAGCGTTTGGGATAACTATTAATTTAGTTGTAAAACCACCTCCGTAATGTTTAGATAAGTCACATAAGTAGAAATGTTGTTAAATATGTGTAAGTATATGTTTAATATTAAGTCTAGCAAGTCCTACACGTTTTCTCTATGTCAAAATACGAGTTTAGGAGAATTTGTCACAGACACCCACGGATCCCTTTGTTACAAAGGTCGGATCCCTCAAAAAGGATTCGTGAAATCCGTGTATCTCTGTTCATCAGTTTCTGCAAACTTCAAAAATTCATGACTAATTAACCGTAAGTCCGTAGAAGTCGCGCCACCTATCATTTTGAAGGGAATTAAGTCTATATTCATTTAAAAATAATCTCATGTCCTGAATCTAAATTGAAGTAGATAAAACAAATCAAATACTACAACCTGTCCAAAATATTAAGTTTCATTTTGACACAGTAACTTAAACTTTTACGTCGGGGAATGTAAGTTAGTATCCTTTGAACATTGATATGATTTCTTTTGAAACTAAAGAATTTGGTAATATAAAAGAAACAAATCAAGCTTAGCATACATCGTCATATTTAAACGCAAAGTGACGAAAATTATCTTTTCATTTATGATATGCTATGTGACTATCTGTTCTAAGCCATTTGCATACATGTTATTTGCCTGTTGGTAATTGTGATTGCATTTGTCGATAGGTAATACATAAGTGTTTTGCCATGACAATTATTTGCTTGTTTATCAATTGCTTGTTTTATGCACAATAGGACATTTGCTAGATCTTGTGCATTAAGTTGATAAACTGTGTTTGTTTCACTTATAGACTTAGATTTTTTTGTTTACATATGTTATGTAACAACTTTGCATAAGTTACTTGGAAATGTGAAGTGAGTGAAACTAGTTTAGTGTCTTAAAATGGATTGTCTTGCAAAAACCTTCACTTAATTTCAAGTGTTAAAATGTGTAAACATGTAGTATCTGTGAAAGAGTGTTTGGTATAAGAAAATTTCAAACAATGATGTGATGACTTGTTGTGTTATTAGGATATTATGTTGGTATTATATTTTTATGTGAACTAACATAACAATGCAGGATGATAACACTCGATGTTATCGATTTTTTTGTTTAAGCCACCGTTTGGCTTAACTTCCTTTTATGGTAAGTTATTATCATTTGATTGATCTATATGCAAACGTATGTTTGAATCTGTGTTTTTGCTTTTAATCAATCACCAATAAGTAATTACATATGGTTTAGGACAATTTTCAGGATTTGAACGGGTAACGAAAATTATGACATGCTCTCTGTTAGAATTAGTACTTCTGAATGGCGGATATGGCGGAACCAAGTTATGGGTTCCGTCTGTTGAGCACTTTGGCTCCTCCAATCTTCACTCTGCGGATTCCGCGGAACCAAAATCTGGGATCCGCCTTTGGTATAACTTGGATCCGCCAAAACAAACAGTTTGATTTTTAAATTTTCGTTTAAATCTCGCACTCAAGATCACTCACTTTCATCACTAGGATTCTTTTCACTGATAATTCACTCCTTTAGGATCATAATATCTCACTTACACCAATAGGATAATCATATCTAATCACAGTTTCAAATTTCATGAAAATGCTCCAAGGTACCTTTTCGGTGAACCACTGAGTATTTGTGCTCATTACACACATTCACTGCATCCTCCTATCCTATACTCATTCATTAGCTTGATTTGTAAATTGACAACTTCCTAACAAATCCGGACTTACTTTTTGCAAAAATATCATAGATCACAAGTCCAACTGATAACTATAGATATTGTCCAGTATCCACATATGTTTCCTTACTTGGTTAACATGTCATCCTTCAAGACAATTAAGATTTACATCGAGTCATAACTCACACTTAGGTTATAGATGTATTATCCAATCTTGCTATCAAATCTCAACAAAGTAGGATTGACAACTTAAGTATTTCATCCGAAATATTCAAGTGAATTTGACTTATGATTGTAGTCATTAAAAGTCACATCCGAAAGAATCAACACCCAAGTATTTTTAACAACTTATGTTAAAACACTTATCCTATCACCTAAATGCACTTGCACTTTCACCATTATCCCAGCACATTCACTTCTGTGATATGTCTCAAACCCTAAGCTTCAGATCACATCACACACTAGCTATACCAACCAATGGATCATAAGAATTAGTCTTCATCCTCGTTTGCCATAAGAATTAGTCTTCATCACATTCAGCCCCTAGGTTTCACAAATCTAACCAAGCACTTCATCCACTAGTGAACTACAAGAATTAGTATCCATTCGTGTCATCTTCAACGTTCATGAAACCCAAAAGCTCATCCATAGTACAACAAACTCCTACAACACCATAATCCATGCCATTGAGTCTATTGCTCAAAAAGCCCTTAGTCCAACACTCATACCAAATCGAATACACGTTGAATCAACTCGACCATACTTTATCACCTATAGGATTAGAACCTTCACCATCAAATGAGCATGATGCTCACATTCATTGTTTATCAATTTCCACTAGGTTTAAGTAGTATCACTTTCACAAGTTATCAAAGTATTAGTAACACTTTGTCATTAAAACTTCTGCGTAAGTTTCATTTTTAACAACATATGTTAAAATGCAATCTCAAAGATAACCTCATGCAACCCAAGTGACAATGAATATTGAGGAGTATATATAAGAAACTCAAGTGAAACCCTCTTGTCATCATCTAGTAAATTTAGGATAAGTCTATCAAATTCAAACACTTTGGATTCATATCTTCTCTTAAGAAAACATGATGTTTCACAAAAAAAAAAATAATAATAATAATAAAAAAAAAATTATGTCTAATAAATCATGTGTTTAGTTTTCATTCTGTCAAAAGGATAGTATATATCCTATGCATCATTCTCTCTTTGCAACATGAACGGTTGTGTTACAAGAGATTTCATTACATCTCATTTTGTCATACTCAAGCATGATCACATGAGATAATCTTACTTGTTGAAATATACTATATGTATCTGTTTTCTTTCAAACGTACATCATAACCAAACCTTGCTCATAATCTAGTTCAAACCTTGTGTGTCTCCTACACATCTCTAGAGCATACACAAGATCTATTAAAGTTGGTAACTTTACTTAGATACTTGTTCCAAAGAACTTTCTTGAAAACGTTCTCAAACACATCTCTTAGTCTTAGATAATCAAATCACTTATACAACACTCAACATAAAAGATGACACCCTTTAGATCATTCAACCTTAAATTCCAAACACAAAGATTAAAATCTATTGACACATATTTGTCAAATTCCCGTGTAAAACATGACATCTTCATCACCGTAGTTTTAATAGATATAGTTGAGTCTCATTAAGTCATGTATTGATGAATTATCATCTTTATATACTTCAATAGACAAAAATAGGAATTCCTATCTTTCAGACATGAGAATGACTACTGGACTAGAAAATCAATTTAACCTAACGGTTAAATTGCTTCCAGCAGAGAAGTTGGGTATGTGGAATCACCCGTAAAAATGGTCGTGTTTAGCCTGAATTGAGCACCGCTAGTAGTAGTCTCATATTCATTCTCAAACTTGAAAAATCTATATTCCTATACTTGCCTAAAGTAAACATTAAAAGATGATATTTTATCTTGTCTTAGTAATATTAATCAATTCAGTAGTAGATGTGATTTTTCTTAGTAAAATCACTTACATTACATATGTGTTGATTACATGTTATGCATTTGATATGTTTAAGTGTCTTGACATTATCATGATAATTATTTGATTGATAATCAAATGTGTAAACCTTTGAAAGGTTTTGTTTACATGCTAATATATGTTTCATGCTACTAGATGATAACATGATTCGCATGATACCTGTTATATGATATTTCACAAGATTAACATGGTTCTTGTTAACTCACAATATGTCATTCTTAATACATGGTGTTAGATAGCTCTTGTCTTTAGTTGACATTCATTGAGCTTTTTCGTAGGATAGTCTAAATGATGCATGCTTCTAAAATGTTAGAATTGTTTGTATGAACCTGTCGTTTCATTACTTTTGTGATCATGTCACACTATTTGTTTGCCATGCGTGCACTTATATGTCTAAGTGCTTTTTGGTATGATGAAAATTTAGAAGTCATTTTATTTTACACATAGATCATTGTGTTAATTAATAAGTAAGTATGCTTAAGTGACTAAGCCTAACTTCAAAACAATTTCACAATGTAGTATCTAAAACAATGTCATGTTATCTTGCAATATGATTATTTATCTTTATGCTATGTGGTAGCTTTTTGTCTAGTAGATGAATATTTGTTTTTGTTTACATAAGATGTTATGATTTCTATGATATTCACATCTTTTATCATTAAGACTTTTGTCTTGTAGATTGACAACAAATTGTTTGTTATTTCTCTTTGATATGCTTATTTTGCATAATTGTTGTCCCATTATTGCTACTTAGATTAATAATATGTTTATGGGATCTACTTTCTTGCATATAGCTTTAAAAGCTAATAGGATTAAATTTTAGAGGTTTGAAATTTGTGTTTGGGTATCTTTCAACATACCTCTCTCCAAATCATATTGTTGCTTCCGCTTTCCGAACAACATCTCCATCATCCTTTAGTTATAACAATACACCTTCCATGAGAAAACCACATGCCTCGTCGTGCGATCATCTTGCATTGATAGTGAAGAGCTACATAACTTCAAGGATGAAGTACTTTGTATGCTAACCAACATCCGCAAAAACATTACTAAGCTAATTGCTTTCATTAACTTGCTTCATCATTCTTAACATCACACATTATGATGGATGTCCACCGATTAAGGGGGAGAGAAATTCATTCACATAATTGTCTCTTTACATTAAAGAACACGTACTCATGTTTCTTACATCCTTAAGTACCAACACTTAGGTTCACACCATTTAGTTAAAATCATCACAAAATCACAAAGTGATTCAAACCTTATTAACCCAATATCACAGTTTTATACCAATACCTCGTCAAGAGAAAAACACATTATGTGTTTAACAAATATCTTAAATGTGAACCATCAAGTCTCATTAGACTTTGACTAGGATTAGTGAAACCAAATCCATAGTTATAAGTGAATAGACCTTAGTTTGAACCCTCGTTTGATCAAAAAAAGACAAAACATGACCAAATCAATTTTTGGTCCCACGGTACCCTTCGATAAGAAGGACGAAACCAAAAATTTGGTTTCGCCAAATCCGCGGGTACCAGGTTCTGTTTTTAAACATTCATAACAGACAACCTTCTCACAACCAATGATTCTAGGATTTATTTTTACATCATCATTCTCTAGAACAACTTCATTGTCTAGAACATCTTCTAGAACACCATCATAGGATCTCATCCTTTTCATTCTTGATACATATCAAGCACGTCATTGTCAGTGCAAACAGAACCATCATTCTCAACACGTTGGTCCAACCAACACTCTCATTATATGATGTCATTTTCATTTTCATATAGGTATATGGAATCTCTATTCCTAAGTGATCATTATATTCACTTCCTTCATTTGAGCATTTACCATCTTTGGTAGATGATAATATCATAACCTTAACCGCCTTCAATACTCTTATAGCACTTGCTATACAGTTTCTAAATTCATTATAACCACCACCTTCCATCACCTCTTTCACTAATCATCAACCCCATGGATTAGCGAAAAACCTACTTGCAACAACCATTAGTTATCAATTGAGTTATCACTAGTAAACTAACACTAACACTAGCATCACTAACTTTAACTCCACTTCATATCCTCATCATAGGCATTGTTTTGTTGGAGTATATTCTTGTAAATGTAATTCATATTAGAAGATTACACAATTTATAACATGGTTTACTAGATAATCACGATTGATATCACAATTGGTATGTTGCATCATATTCTTCTTTGATTAGACAATCACAATTGGTAAGTTGCTTGTGATTAGATTATTGATATGTTGTATCTTATTTTTCTTTGAGATAAAATATATTGCACTAACCATTTCATTGTAGGTTCTTCTTGATGTCCTCAAACCAGGAGAATTATCAGTCTAGTACTCATATTGCATCGTCTATACACATTGGTCGTATATGACATATATGTCTTAAGACATAGTCCCCATTGTGCTAATTTTTGTTTTGTAGGTTTATCTTGACACCCTAAAGCAAGGGGGAGCCTTCGTCAAACATTTTTTAGGATGCATCATATAAATGCATTGGTGTATATCACATACTTGTCCAAGGACAAATATTGTTTTATACTAATCTTTATTTTGTAGGATTCTTCATTCTTGGATCATATACGTCGGTACCCTAGCAACAGGGAGTATTGATCAAGGGGGAGCATATCATGTACTAATCCTTGTTTTGTAGCATTCATAATCCTTACATCATATATGTTGGTACCCTAGCAACGGGGAGTATTGATTAAGGGGGAGCTGCAGTCAAGGGGGAGCATGTTCGCATTCTTAAGAATTCTCATTCTTCGACACACTTTTGTGTTTCCAAAAAAAGGATGAGATAGGCCAAGATAGTACAATATAGCTTACCCACGTGAATCATTGGATATATGCATTTCATTCATCATGCATTTTTCATATATATTCTTTTTATGTTGCACACTACTAATCTTGATGTAGGTTAAGAGTCTTAATTTGATCCATGGATCTGCTAAACAACCTAGGGAACGCAACAACCATAGGAGATTGGAGTAGTCTATTTAACTTCACTAGGGATGAAGCAAGCTAGCCATTTAGGGGAGAAATGAAGTTAACTCCAAGGACACACCCTTTTTGCTTCGACAAAAGGGAGAGAAAGGTGTAAACGGAGAAAGTAATAGGCTAGAAGAGTTGAGAAAGGTGTAAACAGAGAAGGTAATATTAAAGGTAGTATGGACACAAGTAACTTTTTACATTTTAATTTCTATCACGTTTACATATTTTGTCATCATCAAAAAGGGGGAGATTGTTAGTGCAAATAGTCTCGTTGGGGAGATTGTTAGTGCAAGCAGTCTCGTTTGTTTTGATTGATGACAAACATGTAACTTGATACATAACGTAAAATGTACAAGTTACTTGTAATCATATCTTTTCTCAATATACATTCAACACCTCTCGAGTCCTCGTATGATACAACACAGGCTCGTACATGTTTGTTATGTGGCATTATGATCAAACCCTTAACAAACCATTTAGAATGTTTAAAATATGACTAGGTCATTAAGTATTTTAAAAAGGCTAACCATTCTACTTAGAACCTCATTTTTCATGTTTCCTAAGATAAATAGGATAAGTACACTTTAGGTGTCAATCTAACATGATACATCTTGGTAAACATATATTAGTTAAGCTAGTATATACACGCTACATGATCACTAGGATACATGTTACATACATATATACATTTACATGTTTTACATTTTAAATCCTAAAATGAAAATAACACATGACATCATGGCATACCTCATTAGAAAATCCTAGGAAGATTTGAGAAATATTTTGGTAAGATCTTTAAGTAACAAAGTTGACTTTGTAAGATCTTGGCAAGATTTGGAAAGATTTTGGGAGATTGTTTGTCAGACACCCGCGGATCCAAATGGCATAAAAGGCGGATCCAAATGCCATAAAGGGCGGATCCAAATTTAGGGATTCGTGGAATGTACAAAATGTTTTCCTATAAATAGTAGCCCATTGTTTACCCAGAGTCTCAAGCAACTAGAACACACATTTCCTTTACCCTTTACATATACTTAGATCAGTAGCAAAACATGTAGATTCATACATTAATCACCCTTTCCATAATGATCATAATGTTACTAACTTTCATTATGTTGTAAGCATACACTGTTAATGATCCTGTGAAGCAAGTTCAAGATCATGAGACATCATCCATCACAAGCATTGAATACTTCCTGATCTACCAAGAAGGTTAGAAGATCTTGAAGTCATTACTCACCATAGCATTCCAACATATGAAGATTCAAGGGCACTTGACATCCTCAATGATTGAAGACTTCTTATTCAAGAAGTTCATGTAGATTCCATATGCATATATGAAGATCCATCACAACAAGTTTAGGGAGCTTGTGATCTTCATCCATTGAAGGCTTCCTATCAACGGAAGTTCATTTAGATTAGCCATTCATATCCATGACCCATTTATGTCATGGATCATCATTGTAATCTATTCATACTAGATTAGATGGTTTATGTGTTTGTGCCATAAAACACAAGGTTTCTATGTTGGGCCATAAAACATAGCGGGAGTGGTTGTACCCTGGTTAAAGAACTAGCGGGACTGGTTGAACCCTTGTAAAGTACTCGACATCTAGCTTAGTGTCAGAAATTGTATAGGTGACGTCAGGTTGGTTCTACCTTGAACTAGGACCCGGTATTTAGCTTTGTACCGGAAAAAGTGTAAGCGACGAATGTAAGGTTTTCTCTGCCGAGAAGGGAGCTTGTTGATTTAGTGAAGTAACTCTCGAGTTGGGTACTCGGGGAGTGGAGTAGGGCGGAGAGGAGCTCCGTGACCGAACCACTATAAATCATCGTGTTCGGTTTGCGCTTTCTTTTACTTACTCTTTACTTTTATGTTTGCATTATATGATTGCTTGTGTTGTGATTTGTTAATCATACTTGTGTGACAACATCGTTTAAGTTTATGCTAGTCTTAAACTACACGTAACATCTTTCATATTAGAACAAGCTTAAATGGACATTTGATAAAAAAAAAGTTTTAAGTTTTTAAAACGGAAACGTATTCACCCCCCCCCCCCTCTACATTTTCACAATGATGATGATGGCGATTATATGAGGATGATTATGATGAAGCTGCAACAACCGGCAATTATCTGAAGAACTGAAACTGATAACATTAAAAAAAGCAATCAATCCCAGGAAACAGATATGTGCATACTGCAATTTTGAGTCCTAGTCATACAAATAAAACTTTTTACCAATAGATAAGAAACGTGGTATATAATTGAGAAAGGTTTTAGATACATTATTTGAACAACCTCATGACACATACTACGTTGCCTCTATCCAAATAGTAAAAACTACTCACTGCTATATAAAAACCACAATAAACAGATAAGCAATCCTAATAAATAATCCAAATACCTCATTATATTATCTTATCACATTGAGATAACGCTTATCATATTGTAAGCAATGCCATTTTCTTCAAAGTTCTTGTGTTTACCATCCTTTTCATTTCAGCAATCTTGGGAACATTATTCATATGCTTCTTCGAATGCACGCATAACAGATTAACCTACATGGTAACATATTAAGAAGTTCCTGTAAGAGATCCAAATAACCAAGTGCATTTCTAATTAAGTGAAGTACAACTCAACATGAACACGTCTAATGATAATTCAGATTAATCAAAATTTCTATTTAACACGTCTAATGATAATTCATATTAAGAAGTTCCTGTAATGAATGGGAATGAGATTAGCCCATGTCCAGACCCAATAGAACTGGTCAAGTTTCTGGTCTGCAGGGTTGACTTGAAATTCACGCATTACAGCCAGCAATTTAGGACTTATACAGCGAACCATTATTTGTTTCCAACTTTCCCGATAAAAAACAGGCTTCCAAGGTGATAAAATGTCGTATGCTAACTCGTCACTTGGATGCCACTCGTTTAGAACACTTTCTAACTTGGTGTGTACAGTATGATATAAAGTCTCGTATTTTTGACCCACTAATGGTAGCCAAGGATGAACCCAAATATGCATGGGAATTGTATCCGTACGTGGGTCCCATGAGTTAACCGCAGCCAACAATTTAGGCATGACATTTTGAGGAACAGAAGCACAAGTACCTTGAGATATTAGGTTCAGTTCGAAGAACTGGACTGCATTACTGGTCTTGGGGGTGTTTCTCTCTTAGGAACTACACTCCTCGACCTGTACTCTGGTTCGGTATTGATCCCATCGGCAGAAGGACTCTTACTCCAACCTAAAGCTTTTCATTATGGGCATAAAGAATTTATTAAGAGCCAAACTCAAAAATACAGTCACAAGATAATTTAATGAGTTAATTCAGATACAATACTTAACTGTGTGGATTTGGAGAGTAATAGAAATCAGGACCTGTAATAGAAAAAAACTTACACTATCAAAAGTGGTTGTAAAATATCTGAAATGCAGCATTGTAATCATGCTTATTCATAAACCAAAAGTATAAGATTATCTGTTTCACCTGCTCATTACCATTTTGTACTTTCCTTGGCACATTTTGCAACAAAAGCGAGTCTTCATCTACAGAAAACCCATGACACTTTCAGAGATAACGGGCCATGGGTCGTAGGAGAAGGCGAGTTCACCCTGCAAGATCTCCCTAAACACATAATTCCTACTTTCTATAACCACCTGCAATCATGTCAAAATTTATTTCATCTTTTGAGTATGAAGTAAATATTTTTGAGTATGACGTAAATAAATGAAATTTTTTATGAAATTTATTATAATCGAAACCGGAAAAGGTTAATATTTATCTGAAACATATATCAACCGGGGTGTTTCAATTGTAAATACTATGTTAGATTCTTAAACACATTTGAATAGAAAGAAGCACATATATAAGCGGAATTAAAAAAAATAAAAGAAAAATTGTTACAAAGTTGGTTCTCCATTCAACTTTGAAAACAATGCTGGGATTGGAGAACCAACATTAGCATCTCACCATATTAGATGAGGGAGATGCCACTTATTTACAATGGAAAAATGATCACAGAAATAGGAAGGTTATATTTAGCACATTCAGCGAAGTCATAAATTTAGTTCAATCTTTTTCTATAAATTTGATGTTTGATGAAATGAAGATTTTCTTAACATGTGGAATGGGGATATATTTAGAACTTACCTTTTCACTCTCGAAAACAGGATACAGAGGTTCCAATGCATCACATACATCAATCATTTCCCACCTGCCCATTAGTTCAAGTGCCTGCTTTGCTTCTGTCTTCCTGAAATACACACAACAAAATTCAAAGTTCAAACATGTCCAAACTCGTGTCCATGTGCTAATATTTCAGGAACTTAGATAACTCCATGTTATCAATAATGGAAGGTCAGGGCTTTGCCAATTGGGGTTTAGTAATTGTACTAATATTTCAGGAACTTAGATCTAACACTAACCTGTGGGAACATATACTATAATCTCAAACATGGAGTAGATCTACACAATGAACAGATTCCTATAGCTTTCCTTCATAACATCAACATATTTTAAGTTGTGTTCTATAGTAAACGGTACAAAGAAAAAACATTATATCTAAAGAGGAACTTGTCAAATGTGTTGAAAGTCAATGTTCACTTTCAATACAGATCGTTTAATATCTTAAATCATTTAAAAATGACCTGCAACCAAAACCCATTTTGGCTTAACATGAAATGCAAGAATGAATAGGGTTGGGTAATGGGTCAAAATGGTAATTTTTATAAACGGGTAATAAATGACCGCGTCAGGTTTTAGAAAACTGCAACTCAGCATTGCTATATTAGGATTGAAAAATCCTATAAAACACACACCTGCTTGTCACCTAGCTTGATGACACCTCTCCATCATTTCTTAAAGGGGTGTTTGGAATAGCTTAGTTCAAGTCGATGATCTGCTTAAGTAATAAGCAGGTAATATACATCCTGGTCCATGCCTACGGGTCACATGGGTAAACTTAGAGGGACAATAAAAAAAAAAAGATAATAACAGTATAATTTATGAATTGAGAGTAGTACAAAGATTAATATAAACGACCATTTCTTTCAGGTATGTTATAGTTATCAAATGGCAACATAGTAAATTAGTATTCAAAAATAGCATATATGTTAATATGGTTCATTTAATCTGTCTTTGAAGTACTTTATCAAACACCCAATATGCCAAAAACATAAAACTTATATATGAGCATTGATTGAAATGGAGTTTAAGAAGAAAAAGATATTGAACCAATCTTCTATAAAATTCAAAAAGAACAGATGTGTATACAAACCACTATGTAAAAAGTAGACACAAACACCATTACGTTCAACATTTGCATTTCAAAGTACATAGTATGCTGAAACTAATAATGATTATTAAAGGAACAAAGGGTTAACATTTTTCCTAAGAGTAGCAGCAAGAAACTGATGTTGATTACATCTGGGTCATTTCATCTCTTAAACTCTGTAAATACTCAATCGGCTAAACTGCCTAAACACTAAAACAAAAACGAATTCTTTCAAAAACTAATTAGTTAAACATATCATTTTTCAGTAGTCACTACAACAAAAGAGAGGACGGGCGAGGAGAGTTTCGGCGGGGACGCCCCTGTTCCCGCCGAAAATTGCTAAACGACAAAATCTATTATATATGCTACGACACGTTACAAAGTTATAAATAACAGAATGACCATCACGTCTTTTTACATTTCTTTGATGATAACATTATGTATATTAATAGCATCTCGACTCATCTGATTAACATCTTATGTGTATCCATAGCATCTTGACTCATCAGATTAACATCTTATGTATATCTATAGCATCTCAACTCATTCGTTTAACATCTCATGTATAACGATATCATCTCGACTTATACGTTTAACATGTTATGTATAACCATATCATCTTGACTCATTCATTTAACATCTCATGTATAATGATAACATCTCTACTTATACGTTTAACATGCTATTTAAAACCATATCATCTCGACTCATTCGTTTAACATCTCATTCGATTAACATGCGGGTCAGTACTGCAAATAAGTCATGATTAGAGACTTAGAGTAGTCTTGGCTCATTCGTTTAACATCTCGTGTATAACCATATCATCTCGACTCATTCGTTTAACATCTCATGTATAACCATATCATCTCGGCTCATTCGTTAAACATCTCGTGCACAACCATATCATCTCGACTCATTCGTTTAACATCTCATGTTATGTGAGAGAGAGGAACGGAAATAAATGCAATAACTAAACAAACTTGCCTTGTACAGGTAACTTCTCATTTTTACAACTCTGAAACACATCATAAATTTGTCCAAGAATGGAGGTAGAATGATACACTTGTTTTCGATCCATATAATGAGGATATTCTGTTGCTTTCAAGTCATTAGGAATTACAACCTGTTTCAGGAACGGATGTTGAGAATAAACATCTCGTGTACAACCATATCATCTCGACTCATTCGTTTAACATCTCATGTACAACCATATCATCTCGGCTCATTCGTTTAATATCTCATGTAAAACCATATCATCTCGTGTTGGGAATTAAATAATCTGAAGATTAAGTATCGAGAACTAAAGGTTTACAAGATCAATTCTGCTCAGAAAATACACTAAGTATCATCCTACTGCTAGTGCATTTCATTCTTCTGCTAGCATTAGAGATTCTACTGCTACAAGCATTTTGCTGCTAGTATAATAGATTCTGCTATTATACGGATAAGTGTCGCGTATTCTACTGTATAACCATATCATATCGGCTCATTCGTTTAACATCTCGTGTATAACCATATCATCTCGGCTCATTCGTTTAACATCTCATGTATAACCATATCATTGCGGCTCATTCGTTTAACATCTCGTATATAACCATATCATCTCGGCTCATTCGTTTAACATCTCGTGTATAACCATATCATCTCAGCTCATTCGTTTGACATCTCGTGTATAACCATATCATCTCGGCTCATTCGTTTAACATCTCATGAATAACCATATCATCTCGGCTCATTAGTTTAACATCTCGTGTATAACCATATCATCTCGGCTCATTCGTTTAACATCTTGTGTATAACCATATCATCTCGGCTCATTCGTTTAACATCTCGTGTATAACCATATCATCTTGACTTATTCGTTTAACATCTCGTGAATAACCATATCATATCGGCTCAATCGTTTAACATCTCGTGTATAACGATTTCATCTCGGCTCATTCGTTTAACATCTCGTGTATAACCATATCATCTCGGCTCATTCGTTAAACATCTCGTGTACACCATATCATATCGACTCATTCATTTAACATGTTTTGTATAACCATATCATCTCGACTCATTCGTTTAACATCTCATGTATAACCATATCATCTCGACTCATTCGTTTAACATCTCATGCATATCCATATCATCTCGGCTCATTCGTTTAACATCTCGTGTATAACCGTATCATCTTGGCTCATACGTTAAACATCTCGTGTACAACCATATCATGTCGACTCATTCGTTTAACATCTCATGTTATGTGAGAGAGAGGAACGGATATAAATGCAATAATTAAACACACTTGCCTTGTACAGGTAACTTCTCATTTTTACAACTCTGAAACACATCATAAATTTGTCCAAGAATGGAGGTAGAATGATATACTTGTTTTTTATCCATATAATGAGGATATTCTGTTGCTTTCAAGTCATTAGGAATTACAACCTGTTTCAGGAACGGATGTTGAGAATAAACATCTCGTGTACAACCATATCATCTCGGCTCATTCGTTTAACATCTCATGTACAACCATATCATCGCGGCTCATTCGTTTAATATCTCATGTAAAACCATATCATCTCGTGTTGGGAATTAAATAATCTGAAGATTAAGTATTGGGAACTAAAGGTTTACAAGATCAGTTCTGCTCAGGAAATACACTAAGTATCATCCTACTGCTAGTGCATTTCATTCTACTACTAGCATTAGAGATTCTGCTGCCACAAGCATTCTGCTGCTAGTATAACAGATTCTGCTGTTAGATGGATAAGTGTCGCGTATTCTACTGTATAACCATATCATCTCGGCTCATTCGTTTAACATCTCGTGTATAACCATATCATCTCGGCTCATTCGTTTAACATCTCGTGTATAACCATATCATCTCGGCTCATTCGTTTAACATCTCGTGTATAACCATATCATCTCGACTCATTCGTTTGACATCTCGTGTATAACCATATCATCTCGGCTCATTCGTTTAACATCTCGTGAATAACCATATCATCTCGGCTCATTAGTTTAACATCTCGTGTATAACCATATCATCTCGGCTCATTCGTTTAACATCTCGTGTATAACCATATCATCTCGGCTCATTCGTTTAACATCTCGTGTATAACCATATCATCTCGACTCATTCGTTTAACATCTCGTGAATAACCATATCATATCGGCTCATTCGTTTAACATCTCGTGTATAACGATATCATCTCGGCTCATTCGTTTAACATCTCGTGTATAACCATATCATCTCGGCTCATTCGTTTAACATCTCGTGTATAACCATATCATCTCGGCTCATTCGTTTAACATCTCATGTATAACCATATCATCTCGACTCATTCGTTTAACATCTAGTGTATAACCATATCATCTCGGCTCATTAGTTAAAAATGATGTAAATAATTGTAAAAAGTTTTAAATCAATTAAAGATGATTTACAAAATGTTTAAATTAAATTTAAATGATTTAATAGTGATTTAACTTAATTAAAATGTTTTAAAAATAATTTTAAATGATTTAAATGAATTATAAATGATATAACTTTATTAGGTAAAAGTGATATAAATAATTTTAAAAAGTCTTAAATTAATTAAAGATGATTTAGAAAAATTTTAATTAAATTTAAAAGATTTAATATTGATTTAAGTTAATTAAAATGATATAAAAGAGTTTATTTTTTATTAAAACATCTTTCTGCGGGGACATGTCTCCGCTAAAAGATTTCACCAAAAATTTTGTTTTTCCCTCTCTGTTGGATCGATTTACTCTGACCAAACTAACTTGTAGCTTGTCTACGGTTTAACAACCTTGAATAAATCCAAAACTGTTAATGGTGAAACGCTGATATACTTTGTTAAGTATGCGGAATCTACTTTAACAAAGCTAAGAAGAATTAATAAACAACTTTGAATATTATTAAAACCTTGAACCTGCTCTTTTACACAGATTCACTAAACAAACTCTAATAATCGACTAATACTTTTCTCTAAAACTTCTTATGAACTTGTATCTCTAATCTTATCCCTAATCGTATCTCTAATGCCAACCTAGGGGTCCTTTTATAGGCACAAGGAAAACCCTAGTCGGTTTACAATACTTGAACGACAAGCAATTCTAAATCTAATCTAATAATAACTCTAAGAACATTCTAGAATTACACATTAATCCTTAAACGTATTTGCATATCAGTCATTTATCTTTTGCAGTACTTTGACTTCTTTAGAACATGAGCAGTACTTTGGCTTCTATCGAGCAGTACTTTGACTTTCTTCATGCAGCAGTACTTTGTAGCCCAACAATCCTCCCCTAACTTGAATTCCACTTGCTTGATTTCAAGTTCCTTTGTATTTCTTTAACTTCAACATCTTTATCTTCAAGGAAAAACTGTATCATTAACTTCTGTCTCATGTCTTTGTTTTGTCATCATCAAAGTAATTATTAACAGCAATCTTTATCAGCAACAATTCTTTTAAGCAACTCATCTTTTCAGCAACTCAGCATCATATTGGCAATAGGTACATCAGATCTTAAAAGTTTCATACTATTCTCATCACTTCTAGGTGTGTTAACTCCTGTGAGAGGTGAATCATTGAAAACTTAATGGATTTTGATGTCTCTTTACCAAAGCCATTAACTCTGGAGTAGCCAATGTTTAGATTTAAGAACCATGGTACATTGATAACCATATGATTTTTAGCAAATCATCAGCTATCAACGAATTTGATTAGTCTTTACCAAATAGCCGTTTGCTTTTGGACTAGCTAGTTCTTTAAGTACAATCACTACCATGGTGAACTAATTACCATACAATGGTTTTCCACAGCCTTTACTACAAGCCATTATCTTGTAGGCTAGCCAACTCTTCACTAACATAGATATGGTGAATTGAAAACCATACAATTTTTAGTAAATTGTCAACTAAAAATGGATTTGATAATCACATCAGAGCCGTACCCTCATGATGAGTCAAACTCTTTCTTGTTTATTAAACATGGTGAGTTGATTACCATTTGTTGTGTAGTACAAGTACTAACACCATGTTGTTGCTTTCAAAACCATTTGTTGCTGTTTAATCTTTGTACTTCAAAATGTTTTTGCACTTTTTCAAAAATCACTTATTTATTAAGCAAAAGACTTTACTGGTTTCATGCTGCAAGCAGTACTTTGAGAAAGTACTGTTTGACTAGCAGTACTTTAAATAAAGTACTTATTTTTCAAAAGATTTATATTATAAATACCATACCAGTAGTTATGCATCAATCTTCAGCTTCAGTTGTCCACTTGATGAACAATTTTATAACCATCAATACTACTTCATTTTCTTGTTTCACTTCCATGCCATGCTCAAGCATTCTGATCATCAGATCTCTTGTGAGTGGATATCTTTGTTCTGCTAGCATATGAATCATAGTACCATCCTCTAACTCCAAAACGTGTATTCCAACTGATTCAAAGAATCTCCATCTGTTAATCTCCCAGTTTTCTTGATTTTCCCACAAAGTACTATCCTTTGTTTCCTCTGTTTCCCAGATGGTTGTGAGATCTCCTACCAAAACAAAACCCACTCCTTGTGGTGGAATATGTTCAAAATAAGTTTGCACTTGTAGATATAGCTGAAGCAGATCTTCTCTATCTATCAGATGTAGTATATCCCATAACGAATTGAATACTCTAAAGCTTCCATCTTGTCTATGAAATATCAAATAGTCCCCTTCTTGTGATTCTACAACTGAGAATGTAGAAATCTTGGACTTCTTGTCTGCAACATCTTCTGATTTTGGATGCTCAAAGTCAACAACTCTCAAATAATTTCTTAGCTCATCAGCTGTGTCTACTCTTAATTCAATAGAATCCTTGAGCTTCTTTGATGACTTTTCATTAGTTGTTGTTCTCTTCCTCTTTGAGCTCCTTGTAACAACTCTTACCTTTCTGCTATCTTCAAGCTCCTTATCTTGAAAAGAAATAATGCTTTCAAAATCTTTTTCTATAGCTTCCCTGACAGCATCATACAGATCCTTCATCTCTGTATGTGTCAATTTCATCAAACCTGTATATCCTCTTCCTTTGAGATAAGCCATCATCGAATTTCTTTCTTGAGCTTTACTTTGTGGCCTTCTAGGTTTGATAACTTTCCTTGACTCTTCAGCATCTATCTCAGCCTGTAATTTCCTTGCAGCTTCCTCATTTTTAGCATCCTGAATAGCTCTTAGTTCTTTCAAGGTAAGCTTCTTCTTCTTAGTTTCTACCATGATCCCTTTACCTTTGTCTTTTGGATCTAACTCCTGGGTAGGTTGAGAAGAAGTATGAGGTTGTTGTTCAACATCAACAATACTTATGCCTCTTGGTCTAGACATATTCAACATGATGTCAGCAATGGTCTCATCATCACTTTCAGTATGTTTTCTAACTTCTTCTTCCTGTTGAACTGGATTAGAAGGGCCAACTTCCTCTTGAATTTGACTTGAAGGTCCAACATCTTCCTCAAAATCCAAAGTCCTTGGTGTAATAGTTCCTTGATGAGCAGTACCTTGAAGAGCAGTACTTTCAACATCAGTACCTTCCAAATCCAATTCCTTAGTATCACCACTTTTTACTTCAACAGTAGCATCTTCAATGTTTATTTGCTCTGTTTCATCACTTTTCCTCTCAACAGTATCTTCATGAGGAATTTCTTCAAGTGGTGTATCATCATAAAGCCCAGTATCTTGATTGAACTCAGTATCTTCATTGAACTCAGTATCTTCATTCAAATTCTCTAAATTCCTCCCCAATTGGAATGAAGAATGCTTCTTAGACCTTCTTGTCTTTGACTGAGAAGCCTTCTTAGTTTTCTGACCACTCCTCCTCTGATACTTTACCCATAACCTGTGTTGCTTTACTAATGGCCAAACAAACCTCTTTAATCGTCTGAATTTTCTTGCCAAATCCAATATCTGATCAGCTTGATCATCAGTAACCTTCTTGAGCCTCCTTAATTCCCTTGAAAGTTCATAGTTGGTCAAGAGTTCCTCATCTTCCTTAGATGATGGATGTCTATCTGTGGAAGCAGAAGCATCAGGAGTTGGTGATGGAGATACCTCTTAAGGTGAATTCTCCTGAGCAGCACTTTGTGAAGACGAAACAGTATGGTGAGAAGCACTCTCTTCTCTTGAAGCCGGTTGCTCTCTAATTGCTGATGCAGAGGATTCCTCTTGCTCTTGTTCAGGCTCTAGCTCTGCATCCCTAACTGCTTGTGCAACTTCCAATATATGAGCTGTCAAAGGTGTATTTCTTCCAGAGAACTTGATACTCTTCTTAGCAATGAATGTAAACACCTTTGGTGGAAGTGTGACAGTAGGTAGAAAACTTTGTGGTTTAGAAATCCCCTCAAGTTGTTTGTTTAAGAAAACCTGAATAAACCTTGGGTACATCAAGAATGGTGAACCATTGGTGATGTGTGAGAGCATTCCATCAAGAATCATCCTTGAAAAGTTGAAAGGGCGATTTGTAACTAAGCCCACCAATGCAGAAGCAATGTTCTGACCAAACTGCTCCCATGAAGTACTCTTAGGACTCAAGCAGTGAAGTAGAACATGTATAAGATATTTCCAATGAGGACTAAATAATGGCTTCTGAAAAGTAAGTATGGTGAGATCACCTTCATACCCAATATCCCTGAGTGTATCCCAAATCTCTTGTCTTGCAAAACGAATAGCACTCCCTTCATCATTAAATTGTAAATCTTCCCTAATTGAAGATTCAGTAACTCTAATTGCTTGACCAGCAACCTTAGCACGAATAAAAGGAACACCATCTTGTTCATCATACTTTGCAGTAGACCAAAACTGTTGAATCCATGGTCCAATGACATCAGGGTTTACTAAAATAGCATAATTGATTGATGACCCAGTCAAGAAGTCAATTATCGCATGAAAATCAACATTCTTTGCCGTTTTATTCAAGTTCGCGACCATGTTATGCTTAGAACAGAAATCACGATTAGCCATTGAGTGTGAAGAGTGGTAAACGAAGGTAATTAGCGATTAGAATCGTAGATATCGAATGAATAAATGGTTGGATAAGAATAAAGTGAAGAGTGAAAATCGGTATAATGGGATAGGATAAATATGGGTAAGATTTAAAAAATCAAAGCCTAATTAATAGTGTTACCATTGTATTTGATGCTGCCTATAACAGATTCCAAAATTTACTTAGTATGCTAGAGTTGTATGGAGCAGAGGTAACCGTTGAAGATGCAAATTTGAAGTTCTTAAGGAGTTTGCCATCTGTCTGGCATGTGGTTGCTACCATGATTAGAGGACAACCTGGATTGGAATCTATGGACTTTGATGATCTCTACAACAATTTGAAGGTGTACGAGCAAGAGATGAATGGTCATAGTTCTCAGAAAACTCACAACATAGCTTTTGTGTCTTCTGAAAACAGAAGCAGTACTTCCACTAAAAGTACTGCTTATCCTTCTCAAAGTACTGTTGGTGATACACAGCATGTTTGCACAACCACTACTATCCCCAACCCATCACCAACAAACAACACCAACTCTGATGATGTTGTATGTTCCTTCTTTGCTCAACAAGCCACTCTACCTGTTACCTATCAAGAAGACTTGTTGCAGATTGAAGAAGATGCTTTAGAGGAGATTGATATAAGATGGCAAGTTGCCATGATCACTGCAAGGATCAAGAAGTTCATGAACAAGACAGGAAGGGGAATTGATTTCAAAGCCAAACAGGGTATCACTTTTGACAAATCCAAGATTGAATGTTTCAATTGTCAAAAGCTTGGACACTTTGCAAGGGAATGCAAGTTTGCAAAATATCAAGCAAACAGAATGATTGAACAACCCAAGGTTGAAAGAAAAGAGGTTCCTATTACTGAATCACAACCAAAAGCTTTGGTGGCTCAAGAAAATCTAGCTGAGATTGACTGGAGCAGTGAATTTGATGATGAACCTGTAACCTATTCTATGGTTGCAATGGAAGATTTTGATTGGAGCACAGCTTTTGATGAGGAACCAGGATATGCTGCTTTTGGAATCAAGAGATGGTCTTGGAAGCTTTGACTGGAGCATGGAGGATGAAGATGAACCTGTTCAGTTTGCTATGGTAGCTACTTCACCAAGTTCATCCAATGTCTCTGAGGTATGCTCTAAGTGTAATGATGTGTATCAAAAGTTGCTTAAAGAATATGTGACTGAAAGGGATAATTGTAGAACAGCTAGGTCTGAGGTAGCTGGTTATCAATTAACTTTAGAGTCAATGGAAGCCAAAATATTAACACATGAAAATAATGAAATGGCTTGGGCAGAAAAATATGAGCAACAAGACTATCAATTAAAATTAGGTGAATGAAAGTTAGGATGTAAGGTGTCTGAATTAGAAAAGATTACTAAGGAAAGAGATGATTTGTTAGAAAAACTTGCTAGTATTAAACAGGCTGGTCTATCACATGTTCAATTTGTTGAAAAACAAAGAAGAATAAACAGTAAAGCTGGACTAGGTTATGGTGATGATAGTAGTTCAGATGAGACCCCACCTAGTGATAAGGAAGAGACTCCACCTAGTGATAAGGAAGAGATCTCACCTAGTGAAGATGAACTTACTAACTCAGAAGAAAACACATCTAGGAATGAGGAACCAATTAGTGAATCACCTCCTGAGTTTAAGAAAGATAAGGAGTACCACTCAGTTCCTCCACCCACTGGTAGGTTTCAACCACTTAGGACAGATGTTTCTCGTTATGGTGTAGACAACCTAGAGTTTAGGAAGAAGCTTACTGGTCAATCTAGTTCTGAGAAACCCAAGGATGATTTTCAAAGGGGTAATGATCAAAAGTTTCCTACAGCCTTTCAAAAACAAGCAGTACCTCCAAAATCTTTTCAAAGTACTGATAGACATTCAGCAGTACCTCCAAGAGAAACTTTTCAAAATACTGCTCACTATAGGAAACCTTTTAATCATAGAAGAGGATTTGGGAATATGGAGCGAAAATTATGTTATGTATGCTTTAGTCCTGATCATTTGATTAAGCACTGTGACTTACACTCAGAATATTTAAGTCAGTTCCCAAAGAATAGACCTGCCAACAATAAGCCAAGAGAGACTAGACCAGTTTGGAATCACTCAAATAGGGTTAACCATAGTAATTTCTCTAAAGACTATAAGTACCCTCACCAGAAAAGACCTTTCTCCAAACCATCAGTACCCTTAAGTACTGATAAGTCTAAGGTTTCTCAAGCAGTACCCTCTAAAAGTACTTCTAAGTTTTCACCCAATCATGGTACTGCTAACACTCTTTCACATAGAAGACCTAAGAGATTCCATTCATATAAATCTAAGAGGTCTTACACCTCAAGCAGAGTACCTAGACCAGAGAAACCTAAAGTCAAACGAAATTGGGTTAAGAAAGAAAGTACTGATGGGGAACACGCAGTACTTTCATCAGATAAGGGTGAAACAGGGAGTGTTGTTGATTATACAACACAGGGCATGGGACCAAAGCAAATAATCATTGACCATGCCTTCAAAACCAGTGGAGATTACATACTGAAGGAATTCAAGTATGTCACTCCACAAGGGGAACACAAGTCAGTAATGGCTTGGGTTCCTAAAAGAAACTAACCCTTTCTTTTACTGTGCAGGGCAACCCAGAGGAGGAGCTTAAAGATCATATTATTGTTGATAGTGGTTGCTCTGGCAGCATGACAGGGGACAAGGAGATCCTGTCAGATTTTAAAGCATATTATGGAGGAAGAGTTGCATTTGGTAATGATCCTGATGGAGGAAGAATCACTGGCAAAGGAACCATCAAGGCTGGATGTATTGATTTTGAGAATGTTCGATATGTGAAGGAGCTCAAGTTCAATCTTTTGTCAGTATCTCAGATTTGTGACAAGAAGTACCCAATTCTGTTCACTGATACAGAATGTCTTATTCTCTCGCCTGAGTTTAAGTTTGTTGATGATCACTTGGTAACATTGAAAGTACCAAGAACCAATGATGTGTACAGTTTAGACTTAAAGAGTCTCAATTCTGCTGGAAGAGCAACATGTTTAGTAGCCAAGGCATCATTAGAAGAAGCACATCTATGGCATAGAAGATTAGGTCATGTAAATTACAAGAACATCAACAAGCTGGTCAAAGGCAATTTAGTTAGAGGTTTACCTTCCAAAACATTCAAGACTGATCATTCATGTTTGGCTTGCAAGAAGGGTAAACAACATAAAGCTTCATGTAAGAAGCTTGAGGAAAGAGTTATTAGAGAACCTTTGGAGTTGCTACACATGGATCTGTTTGGACCAGTTTCAGTAGAAAGTTTAAACAAAAAGAAGTACTGCTTGGTTGTGACAGATGATTGTAGCAGATTTAGTTGGGTCTTTTTCTTGGGATTCAAAGATGAAACCTTTGATGCTATCCATGATCTGATAGTAGCCCTTGAAAATCAATTGAGACTCAAAGTAAGAGGTATTAGATGTGATAATGGGACAGAATTCAAGAACAAGCATATGGATGAATTCTGTGCCAAGAAAGGGATCAAGAGAGAGTTTAGCATTGCTAGAACTCCACAGCAGAATGATGTTGCAGAAAGAAAGAACAGGACATTGATTGAAGCAGCCAGAACAATGCTTGCAGATTCACAATTACCTATTCTCTTTTGGGCTGAAGCTATAAGTACTGCCTGTTATGTATTAAATAGAGTATCAGTGACCAAACCTCAGATGAAGACACCTTATGAGTTACTAATGGGAAAGAAACCAAACATTCGTTTTCTAAAACCTTTTGGCTGTCCTCTGACTATTCTAAATACCATTGATTCTCTGGGAAATTTTATGGTAAGTCAGATGAAGGTTATCTATTGGGTTACTGTACAAATAGCAAAGGTTTTAGAGTTTATAACAGGAATACCAAAAAGGTTCAAAACTGTCTTCATGTTGAATTTTTGGAAGATAAAGAAACTCAGAAAGGAAAAGGTCCTGATTGGATGTTTGATTTTGATCTCAAGTTCACTCCATCTATGAATTATGTGCCTGTTAGAGAAGAAAATCTGGCTAATCACAAAGAAGATGATTCACAGTACATTGTTCATGGAGTCAATGTTAGACCAAAAGATGTTCCTGATAAAGAACCTGAAGTTACTGATAAGGAACAATGTACTGCTCAACCAACCATCACAGTATCTGATGCAGATCAAGCCATACAAGAAGAACTTAATAGGATGCTTTTTCAAGAAACTATAGCATAATCCTATGAAGATGAACAAAGGAGGGCTTATGATGCTGCAAAGACACAGGGTAAATTCAAAGATACTTCTCACAGTACTTTTGATCAAAGTACTGATGATCCTTTTGACAGTACTTCTGGTGTGTTAGAACCATCAAATTGGAGCAATGATGATGATTCCAATGTTGATGTTGAAGATTTGGATAATGCTAACATTCCTGGGTTAGAAGAAATTGATGATGAGCTTAATCAAGAAGGTATTTTCTCAACCAATGAAGAACCTGATGTTACTAATTTAGAATCTGATCTTCCAGTTCCACCAACTCCTACATTGAGAGTTCATAAAGCTCATCCTCAAAGCAATATTATTGGATCACCCTCTTCAGGAGTGGTTACAAGAAACAAAGTTAAAGGTCTTTCTAAGCAACATACTGCTTTACTTAGCTTTGTTTACAAACAAAACAGGATGAATCACAAGGATCAACAAACATGTCTGTTTGCTTGTTTTCTATCTCAAGATGAACCCAAGAAGGTAGCTCAAGCTTTAAATGATGAAAGTTGGGTTGAAGCTATGCAGGAAGAACTTCTACAATTCAAACTTCAAGAAGTCTGGGTATTATGTGATCTACCAGATGGCAAGAGAGTCATTGGTACAAGATGGGTTTTCAGAATCAAAAGAGATGAAAGAGGGAATGTTATCAAAAATAAAGCTATATTGGTTGCACAAGGATATCGCCAAGAAGAAGGAGTAGACTATGATGAAGTTTTTGCTCCTGTTGCAAGAATAGAGGCAATAAGGTTATTTCTTGCCTTTGCATCATACATGGGATTTCCTATCTACCAAATGGATGTGAAAAGTGCCTTCCTTTATGGCACAATTTCTGAGGAAGTTTATGTTAAACAACCTCCTGGTTTTGAAGATCCTGCACATCCAAACAAAGTCTACAAGGTGATCAAGGAACTGTATGGCCTTCATCAAGCTCCCAGAGCTTGGTATGAGAGACTCTCTAATTTTCTATTACAACATGGTTACAGGAGAGGAGCAATTGATAAGACTTTGTTTATCAAAAGGGATAAGAAAGATATTATGTTAGTCCAAGTCTATGTGGATGATATTATCTTTGGAGCCACAAAGAAGTCTATGGTGAAAGAATTTGAAGAACTTATGCAGCGGGAGTTTCAAATGAGTTCTATGGGAGAATTAACTTTCTTTTTGGGGCTTCAAGTTAGACAAACAAGAGATGGAATCTTCATTAATCAAGAAAAGTATGTTGAAGACATACTTAAAAGATTTGACCTTCCAAATCTCAGGCCTGCCACCACACCCATTGATAACAATAAACCATTAGGCAAGGATGAAGATGGACAAGCTGTGGATGTCAAGCTTTACAGATCAATGATTGGTTGTCTTATGTACTTGACTGCATCAAGACCTGACATCATGTTTGTTGTATGCTTATGTGCAAGATATCAGGTTACACCCAAGGTTTCTCATATGCATGCAGTCAAGAGGATTTTTCGATATCTCAAGCATCAACCAAAGTTAGGATTATGGTATCCTAAGGAGTCACCTTTTCACTTGGAAGCTTTTTCAGATAGTGATTATGCAGGAGATAACTATGATAGAAGATCAACCACTGGAGGATGTCAATATCTTGGAAGAAGATTAGTCTCATGGCAATGTAAAAAGCAAACAATTGCAGCAACCTCCTCTACTGAAGCAGAATATGTTGCTGCTGCAAGCTGTTGTGGACAAGTTTTGTGGATGCAGAATCAACTCTTGGATTATGGATTCAACTTCAAAAACACTCCTATCAACATTGATAATGAGAGTACCATCTGTATTGTGAAGAATCCAGTTTATCACTCCAAGACCAAGCATATTCAGATTAGGCATCACTTCATTCGAGATTATTATGAGCACAGGCTTATAAATGTGGTCAAGGTTCACACAGATGACAATGTAGCTGATCTACTCACAAAGGGATTTGATATTTCAAGGTTCAACCCCTTAGTTGTGAGCATTGGGATGATTAACTACTAGGCTACATTTGAGGGGAGGCTTTAGTATTAGTTAGTATACTTTCTTTCAGTTCTTAATAAAAGTATTGGATTTTTAGTTTTAGTACCTATGTTGTATTTAAGGGGAGGCAACATAGTTATTAGTTAGAAGGTTGTGGATAAGAAGATGGAAAGTACTGGTTTTCTATACAACGTACTGGTTCTGCAAAGTACTGCTTCAACGTACTGCTTTAAAGAGTACTGGTTAGGTAGACGTACTGCTTACGTGGAAGTACTGTTCCAACGGTCAAAACTGTGGGGCTACGGTTATTTAATTCATTCGGGAGGGGGTAAAAACCCAAATACAACGATTCTTACACAATTGGTATCAGAGCCAGTGGCTCGTGATATCTAGGGGATGTTACAAGGTTTTTATTTGGTGTCGACTGAAGCAGATTCGCAAAAAGGTTTCAAGGTATAATCGTTTTTGCATAAGCGTTTTGATTTTAATTGCCGCTGCTGTTATCGATCTACAAAATTATTGGCGTACTGTTTGCATTAATTGGTTCAATGATTATCTCGTACTACAAATCGTTATAAATTGGTCGGTTGTGGGCTGATTTATTATTCTGGATTTCGTTTGACTGCTGTTGATTAATGATTGTACAGTGGTTATTAATTCAATGTGTCGACAAGAGAATTCTTCATGAATTCAACAAGTGGGTCGGTGAGATTTAATTCAATTTACTGTCGATCTAATATTATTTTGTCGCATAGCGCAAGTGGGGTTATTCGGTTGTGTGCGTATGGATAATTAAAGTGATCTGATTGAAAGTGGAGAACGAGAATCATTTAATTATCCTTTGTAATGTATTAATGAATGATTGTCATTTGCTATTCGTCTGAAAGTACTGCTATTCATTCAAAGTAATGTTCGTATTCTTTGAAAGTACTGCTAGCTTTATGAAAGTACTGCTGCTGATATGCTTCAACGTACTGCTATGATTTAACGTACTGATGCTACAAGCAACTGCTCCAAAGTACTGTTTTTCGTCTAAAGTACTGCTGCTCGACTAAAGTACTTCTATGCTCCAAGGTACTGTTCATTCAAAGTACTGCTGCGTTTAGATGATTTATGGAGACAATGCATGATTTGCAAGCAGTGAGGGGAAGCCGAGATGTTTTTTTTATGAGATTGGTTCTACTTTGGCTCTCGGTTAATTATGAGCAGTTTGTTAATAGAGCAGCTCCTTCAGCGGCTGGTAGTGAAAGGAACTGACGATCTTGGCTTAGTTTGCTCCTGGGGAACTTCATTTCTCGATAGTCAAGGTACCCGAAGTTAGGCAATCAGCACGAATTCCTTTAAATGGATTCCTCTCTCTTCAAGTTCAAGCTAGACTATAATATATACTAAGACAAGAAGGGAGAAAAAGCAAGTTTAGGAATGCCCTTGCACAATGGATCGAACAACTAGAAATGATAACAGAATGCATAGGTCATTAGATGGCCTTCACCTCCCGCCCGGCCCGGAAATAGAGAATCCAGCCCCCTTCTGATCGGGCGGGGGGTGGAAGGGTTCAATCCACCACCGGCTCCTTCGGACAATTCTGTGTTCATTTGTACAGACGAGCCAGCCCAGGAGGTTGGCAAAGTCCCGCAAAGGGCTCCTCGAGAAAGGGTGCGGCAAGCCGCATTTGATGACTCTCGGGAGATGCGATTCGCGGAGAAACACGCGCAAGCGTGTGACAAACGCATCCAAAAGATTGTGGGCGTTTAGATGATTTATGGAGACATTGCATGATTTACAAGCAGTGAGGGGAAGCCGAGATGTTTTGTTTTATGAGATTGGTTCTACTTTGGCTCTCGGTTAATTATAAGCAGTTTGTTAGATTACACACACAGGTTATTAGTTTCACACACACAAGATGGTTAGTTGGTTTATGTTCTTAAAGGTTTTAAAAGGCTCGTATTTGTTCTTATTGGATTAATTGATTACGAAGAAGGTTGAATATCATTTATTTGATGTTGTAGTTGAGTTTCACAGGTGCGCGTTCTTATGTTTGTGTTATTACGGTGACAAAGATTTGGTAAATCTAGCAAGGATGTGTGATCTACAAATTATGGTGCATAATGCTCACATTTGATATCACTTAAAGGAGTTACATTGTAGTGCTCAGTGTCTCATATAATTGAGGATTTATTGAGAGGTCCTAGTAGCCTACTTCTAAGATAAGTTTGGAGTCACAAAGAGACGTGGATAGTGCAAGATATAAGACGAAGGTTTGGGAAATTCAACTTCTTCATCAAGTTCGTTATATTTGGTTTTCTTCATCAGTAATCATTACAAGGAGCTTACAGAATTGAAGATTCAAATGATGATGTAAACATATTGGTTTCAGGGGAAGCTTATTGATTGAACGTTTAATCATCTACATGCACCACTCGAGGGGAAGTTTCTACTACTTACGTTCCCTATTTGTTGATAACAAAAAGGGGAAGAAATGTTAGAAGAAGTGTTAGAAGAGATGCTGGAGTGGCATGGCATGGCTTAAGGGGAAGACAAGACTTGTTTCATTCATGGCGAGATTTAATTATCTCAACTTCTCTACTTCGTCTAGGGAAGTTCGTACAAGAATGTCTTTGTTTTGTCATCATCAAATAGGGGAAGATTGTTGGGTTTTATAGATTTTATGATACAAAACATGAAGAATGAAACTTGAAGGACTTAATGTGACAAGAAGGGAAACTACAAAAAAGATGGAGAATTTTGAAGATTCTAGAAGATTCACCTAAAAGATTTAGTTTCCTTATTGTATTATGATTGTCTTTATTGTAAACCCTAATCCCTCTAGTATATAAAGAGGACATGGGTCATTAGTTTTAGTGTGCACAACTACAAGATGTAGTCGATTAGAGGTGTGTGTGTGTAACCTAGACGTAAGTTATAAACGTCTAGGGTTAGTAGTTAGTTAGTTAGTTAGTTAGTGCAGCCTCAAGGTTAACAAGTTCTACCTTGATCAAGTAGAATTGGGGCTGTAAATAATATTAGAGATTATGAATGTAAAACCTTGTTCATAATAATGTTGATTCTATGTTTGAATATTCCGCCTTCATTATTATGTGTTCCTAGATATAATATTAGACCTAGTCTAAGAGCTTCAATAAGTTTCTAAAACAAGAAGAATGAAACTTGAAGGACTTAATGTGACAAGAAGGGAAACAACAAAAAAGATGGAGAATTTTGAAGATTCTAGAAGATTTACCTAAAAGATTTAGTTTCTATGCATTTTCTTGGAAGCATCATTACCTCCAAATCTTGTCTTGATCGCAGCCCACAATTGCTTTGCATCCTTAGCATCATGAAACTTTAGCAGGTGACCATTAGGAATAGCAGACAACAGTATGTTGAGAGCCTTATCTTGATTTCTCTTTGTAGCTGCTGGCAAGGTTGGTTGAGGTGGTTTAGGTTGTCCTTCAACTGCTACGGGTTCTTCAAGAACAACATTACCATTGAAAATCACATCCCATAGAGCATGGTTTGTAATAGCAAGGTACTGTCTCATCTTCATGCTCCAGAGATCATATTCTCCCTTCTTGATGATAGGAATTCTAAGTGAGGTGATGGATGGGATTGGTGCAACTTCTGTCTTCATCGTTTAGGGTTTGTTGTTAAATCGGTTTTAAGGGTTTCTTCTTAATCAGAGTCTCCACACAATCTCTGATACCACTTGTTGGATCGATATACTCTGACCAAACTAACTTGTAGCTTGTCTACGGTTTAACAACCTTGAATAAATCCAAAACTGTTAATGGTGAAACGATGATATACTTTGTTAAGTATGCGGAATCTACTTTAACAAAGCTAAGAAGAATTAATAAACAACTTTGAATATTATTAAAACCTTGAACCTCCTCTTTTACACAGATTCACTAAACAAACTCTAATAATCGACTAATACTTTTCTCTAAAACTTCTTATGAACTTGTATCTCTAATCTTATCTCTAATCGTATCTCTAATGCCAACCTAGGGGTCCTTTTATAAGCACAAGGAAAACACTATTCGGTTTACAATACTTGAACGATAAGCAATTCTAAATCTAATCTAATAATAACTCTAAGAACATTCTAGAATTACACATTAATCCTTAAACGTATTTGCATATCAGTCCTTTATCTTTAGCAGTACTTTGACTTCTTTAGAACATGAGCAGTACTTTGACTTCTATCGAGCAGTACATTGACTTTCTTCATGCAGCAGTACTTTGTAGCCCAACACTCTCCACATTTACTTTATCCCGCCAAAGCTTTTGACGAATAATAAAAACTTTTAGCGGGGACGTATGCCCGCCAAAAGTGCCAAAAGTAGCTCCAGTATTATTAACAGATCTGACTCATTTGCTTAAAAAAAAAAGACTCCCATACTTCTTTCTTCTTCCTCTCGATCTACACCACTACACCACCACACCACCATCTCCACCGCAACATTCCCACACTCGCACCACTGTGCACGATGCATCTCCCCTCTCCTCGTTTAATTCTTTTCACAACCACTCTACTCGTTTAATTCTTTCTCTTATACAAAAGCACACTAAGGTTGGGGTATTTTATTTTTGTTATTTTTTCTTTCTAATATAAGGTTATGTTTGTTTTTAATTTTGGGGTTTTTTTTTTGTTTTTCTTTGGTTAGCACCATAGCCGGAGCCGAACCACCACCACAGCCGGACCACAGGTAACACCACCATCACACTTATTATTGTTTTTTTTTGTTTGTTTATGTTAGTGTTTAATTTGGAGTTTGTTTTATGTTAATTAGTTATAACCCATGTATTTGCTTAAGAAAAGTCAATAAGCTAACTTTTTAGAGCTTACTAAATTGAGCTTATTTAATAAGCTTAAGTAACTTTTTAGAGCTTAAGTATGCCCATAAGCCCAGAAATAAGCTTAAACAAACACCCCTTAGTTATTAGTTGTATGTGACTGTGTTTGCGATGTATGAGTCTAGACTGTTTTAAGAAGGCGAAAAACAGTCTAGGTAACTTGTGGTACCTAACTTTCAGGTTTGTATTCCCAACGTTGGGTGTAAGAGTGTTCAAGGGCAGTTCTGTGGCGATTGCTTGTTCCAAAGGTTAAGCACGAGACTAATTTATCTTAGTAGAAACCAAACATTTTCTTCGTATCTTAGTTCTCTTCAAATTGAATGATTCTAAACTATAACTTAGTTTAAAATGCCTGTATTGCAGTAATGTTGCTTAATTGGATTAGAGATGGAAGAAAATAATATTCATATAATGTGTAAGAATGCAGCTTTAAAAAATGTGAAAGCACTTTTATTGTTGAGTCTATTTTGCCTTAGAAATAAGTTTCACTTATGACTTTGGTCGTGTTCTAAGCCTTTCTGGTCCTTTGTACAGATACGGAGAGAATGTTGAAGAGGCAAATGCGAACCCAGATTGGGTTTGTCCCGTCTGTAGAGACATATGCAACTGCAGTCATTGTCGCAGAGTGAAAGGATGGGAACCCACTGGAAATATTTACAGGAAGGTTTACCTCATAAACTTAGTACTTTATTCATAGGATTAAACTATATATCTGCTTTTACTCTTTTACTCATATGGTGATCTATGAAATTGAGGAATTCTATGGAACAGAATTGTTGTTATTGATACTCCCTCCGCCCCACTGTTAAGCAAAAACACACAGTTAAGATTTGTGCATTACTACATTTGATGCAGCTTTTAGTTAACAGCAGGATAATTTGACCCTTCATACATTTAAGGTATTTGCTTATCATATAGCATGCCATAGATTCACATTACTATTTATTCATTGATTAAAAACACGGATGGTCCGCCATAGATTCACATTAATCATAAATTTAACAATCAACCGCATCACATAGGATATTAACCTTGAGAAGTACGTAATTAGTTATCAATATGCAAAAAGATGATATTAAGAACACTGGTTTATGGATTCGTAGTCTGATACTCTTGTTAATTAGTTATCGTAATTGTCTAAGCTACGAGTGTAACAATGCCGCTTGTTAGCATTGTTTATACACACACTGATTAACTGGCCATTAATATTTTATGTTATGTGCTTTAGTTGATCGAGTACTTTGCTGGGCAAAAGATATCAGTGGACATTTTGCAGAACAATGCAGTGATGCAAATGATAGATGATAAGGTATATATTTGCATATTGCCATTTATGCTTGTAACTATGATGCTTCAAGTGTTTAACAAGATTGATAGTTTTTGCTACAATTGTTAATATCATATATTAAACCAACCTGTGTACTACTTGTAACTTATTGCCATTCATGCTTGTAACTTATTTGTGATTCAATCAATAAAAGGATATTCTCAGATTGATGTATTATGTTTATGTTATGTTATTTGTGATTTTATAGTTTTAGCGAGTTAATTTGTGGTGTTGTAGAAAATTTGGCATGTTTGTGTCGGGTGAGAACAGGTAAATTCTTTCCGGAAAATTACCCAAAAAAAATATGGATATTACCCATTTTGCAGCAATATGCTGAACAAAATGGGACAGATACGTTTGGCTGGGAGAAAGGGAAAAATTAATTATTATAATCACTTGATTAACAAACTTTCTGATTAAGTATTATAGTTTTTGGCGGGGAAATGTCCCCGCCAAAAAGTGGTGCCACACTGGACAATATTTGACCAGCTAAAAGGCGGTGGGACCCACAGTCCCCGCCTAAAGTTGGTATACGTCCTCGCTAAAAGTATCAGCGGCCAGCTTTTGGCGGTGACGTTTCGGCGGTGACATGTCCCCAGCGAAAGGGTATTGGCGGGGACATGTCCCCGCCAAAAGGGGAAATATGTCCCCTCCGAAAGGGTCGAATGTTGTAGTGAGTATAAAAGCAATCAATTTTTGTTAGGATTCGATACACTAATAAGGTGGTTAAACCTTTTGTACTTTGTGTATATGATATATTGAATGAATATGATTAAGTATGCGGAATCTACTTAATCACACTTAGAAGGTTATTATGGTTATGGAAATGGAACAGTTGTGTTTGTTATATGATAATGAACAATGAAAGCTTATCACCAAACGATTCAATATTATTAAGATAATAATACGAGTGATCTCGAGTTATCACTAGGGTTACAACCTTGAATCTTATGTTTCTATATGTTGTGATATTTGTTCTATGTTCTTGAGAGTTATTATCTAAACACTTAATAATTCACACACACTTATGTCACAAGACTAAGATCTTTCTTTTATAACACAAGAAAGATCTTTACAATATTGTCAAGTCTTATCGAACGCTTGCTTTGAGAGTGTCAGTCATTAAGATACAACTTGTATCTATGTTTACAACTTGTTCTGTGAATATAACATTATGACTGATCACATGGGGTAAGATATTATCTACCGTATATTGTTGACTTTAATACACATAATATCTTTTCATACTTATCCACTCAGCAGCAGAAAGTTAATCACCAGCAGCAATGTTAACGCTAGCAGCAGAATCAAACACTAGCAGCAGAAACCAAATGCTCTAGCAGCAGAATCATACTTAGAGTATTTCTTTGAGTAGAACCCGATATTAAACTTCTTGAATATTTAATTCCCAACAATCCTCCCCTAAACATGTGAATCCTTTTCAACATGTTTCTAAATTAAATTATGGATTGTGAAGATCTTTCAAACACTTCTGTTCTTCAAGATTGAATATCTTTCTCAGTAACTCATCTGCTTTCTGTTCTTTGACTTTAACAATATCAATACACATCTTCAGGCTTCAAACATTGACCTAAAAGATGGTGCAATTTCCTTGGATGGAGGAATTATAAGAGGCAATGATGCTGTGTATCTTGGATGCTTGTTTCAACAAGTGAAATCATCTATCAGCATGCCTTTGCAACTGATGAACAAACGTGGTGAACTGAAATTAAAACTTTTCTTCGTTTGACCTAGATAGAACTTTCTCCTTTGGAATGCTTCATCCCTTCTGAATATATATAATAAGCTCTGTTCTTGTCATTTTCAACCTCCATGTCATCATCTTGTATGCTCTTGTCTTTTCATCCCTTTCATTGGTTAATCTTCCTTCTTTGGGATTTATTTCCTCTCCTGAGATATTACCTCCCCTGAGATGCAAATAACATTTTATCCTCCCCTGTTTGGAAGATCTCTCACTATGTACCAAAATATTTCTTTCCCTTATCTGAGCTATCCATCAGAACATGTTATCAGACAATGTTGTACATGTAGCCATCAATTCCTTAAGAGTTTAAGTTTCTGCCCTCATCACTTCTAGGTGTGTTAACTCCTATGAGAGGTAATTCATGGGGCATTTGACTCAAGGTTCATCATTTGATGGTTTTTGTGAGTCTCTTTGAAAATCCTTTTAAGAAACTTTTGCCTTAGCAGTATGTACTTGATTTTGTTATGAAAAACCATACTGCTTTCAACCATTTTGAAGGGATTAAGTGTATAACAGAAACTTAATCAAAATTTTGGTTTAAAGCAACCTCTGGTTGTGTGAGAACCAATGTTTTTCAGTTATAAATAACTGCCTGTGTAAAGATAAACCTATTCAAAAGGCTTTCTTGACAGGGTTTGCAGCTCATAGTAATTGTTGCCTCTAACACAAGTGTTAGATTCACTTTTACCAGCTGTTCTTTCTATCAGATGTCCTTAGACTTGCTCATTATACATAAAAGTATAAAATGATAGAAAGTGAGTTGCATCAGTTACTTTCTAATCAACTAAGTCATCAATTCAATGTGAAACATCATAATCAAGCTTCAAGAAAGAAGTTTTAAGGAGGTTAGAAATTCCTAAACTTTTTCTATCATGAACCTATTATGACAGCAACTGATATTTTCATTCTGCTGCTTCCATTTCACTTGAAACATCCTTTGTGTTCACATGTTCATACCTAAAATTGTTAGTCTAAAACCAAAAGAACAATGTACAAAGTACTTGTCTTGTATTAGAATAATCATAGGACTAACTGTATGAATAACACAATTTAAATTTGTACTGGCAGCACAAACTTTTGTAATAGCAGCAGTATCTTTTAAAGCCAGCAGCACAAACAAAAAATTTATTTACAAAAACACAAAGTTTAAAATCATTGAGGATTAAGCATTCCAATACTTGCTACCAAGTACTGAAACCTTCCAACATCAAAAGCTTTGGTTAGCAGATCTGCAAAGTTGAATTCTGAAGCAATTTTAAGAACTTGAATTAATCTTTTCTCATTGCAGTCTCTTATAAAGTGATGTCTAATTTCAATGTGTTTTGTTTTAGAATGTTGCACTGGATTTTTAATAATTCAAATAGTACTACTATTATCAATATGAATAACAGTGTTCATGAAATTGTACCCATAGTTAAGAAGTTGGTTTTGAAGCCATAAGACTTGAGCACAGCAACTTGCAGCAGCTACATATTCAGCTTCAGTTGTTGAAGTAGCCACAGTTGTTTGCTTCTTACACTGCCATGAGATAAGTCTACACCCAAGGAATTGACATCCTCCAGTTTTTGACTTTCTGTCCAAGCTAGCACCAGCATAATCACTATCCGAAAATGCTACTAATTCAAAAGGTGGCTCTCTAGAATACCATAGTCCCAACCTAGGTTGACCCTTGAGATATCTAAAAATTCTCTTGATTGCTGTTAAATGAGAAACCTTTGGAGTTACTTGAAATCTTGCACAAGCACAAACAGAGAACATGATGTCAGGTCTTGATGATGTGAGATACATCAAAGATCCTATCATAGATCTGTAAGTGTGTACATCCACATTTTCTCCATCTAAGTCTTTTGGAAGAGGCTTCTCAGAGTCCATTGGTGTGCTTGCCATTTTTGAATCAGCAAAGTTGAACTTCCTTAGTATCTCAGCAACATATTTATCTTGACTAATAAATATGCCTTCATATGACTGTTTAACTTGCAAACCCAAAAAGAATGTAAGTTCCCCCATGGAACTCATTTGAAACTTATCATGCATAAGCTTCTCGAACTCCAAACACATCTCCTTCCTTGTAGACCCAAAGATAATGTCATCCACATACACCTGCACTAACAGAATATCCTTCTTGTGCTGTTTGATGAAAAGTGTCTGATCAATCTTTCCTCTTTGAAATCCATTTTCTTTTAAATAGGAAGCTAGTGTTTCATACCAAGCTCTAGGTGCCTGATGAAGGCCATAAAGAGCCTTAACTACTCTGTACACTTTGTTTGGATGGCCAGGATCAATGAACCCTGGAGGTTGTGAGACATACACCTCTTCTTCAATTGTGCCATATAAAAATGCACTCTTGACATCCATTTGGTAAACTGTGAAGCCTAAAAATGAAGCATAAGCTAAGAAAAGCCTAATTGCCTCAAGTCTTGCTACTGGAGCAAAAACCTCATCATAGTCTATCCCTTCTTGTTGTGTGTACCCTTGGGCTACTAATCTAGCCATATTCCTAATCACTATTCCCCTTTCATCCCTTTTATTCTTGAAAACCCATCTAGTGCCAATTACCTTTGCATCCTTAGGTAAATCAACTAGCACCCATAACTTCTGAATCTTGAACTGAAGAAGCTCCTCTTGCATAGCTTCTACCCAACTTGAATCATCTAAGGCTTTCAGAATGTTCTTTGGTTCATCTTGTGAGAGAAAACATACAAACAAGCAAGAGTTTGAAAACTCATGCTGCTTTGAAGCATAAAGGGCATCAAGAAGCCCTTGTTGGTCTGAAGAAATCAGTTGTTTTCTTGTCTTCACACCTGATTGTACATCTCCAATCACATTTTCTAGGGAGTGGACTTTGTGAATCCTTGTGTGTGGGGTTGAAGGAACTTGATAGGTAGGTGTGATATTGCTTAAATCCACCTCATTACTTGAGAAATCTGCTTCATTTGAGTCTGAAGGGCCAGCAGTAGAATCATTTGGCCTAGCAGTAGAAAAATTAAGCCTGGCAGTAGAATGCTCTGTCTCAGCAGCATTATCATCAGCAGAAACATTTTATTGTTCCTTTGTTCCATCTTCCTCGTTTTCACTTTCAACATCTTCTTTAGCTTTATCAGAAGAAGATTCATCATTTGTTGAAGTTGAAGCCACACTGGTACTTATTGGCATTCAAATATGAACTTGATTTGTCTCCTTTTCTAACCCTGCCTCATTTGTTGTTTGTGAACCTGAAAAATCATTAGTTTCTGCAACAACAGGCACATAATTCATTGATTTGGTTAGTGTTTCAAGATCAAATAGCCATTTTGGTCCTTAACCTTCTACATTGGATTTATCTTCCAAAAACTCCACATGTAGGTTTTCCTCTACAATCCTAGTTCTTGTGTTGTATACTGATCCGTGCTGAATACACTTATAAATAAATGCAGACAGCGGATACGCGTGAATGATTACAAATTACCCCTTTGTGAAAAAGGATACTTGCAAAAACTCACGTTCGTGTGTGTAGTGTGAAACCAGGTAAGTGATTACCCGGATCGTTTCCCAACGAGGTGTGAATGGGCAAACAGTGTAAAGCTTTGGATTAGAGTGACAGATGATATGGATTTTGCTTTTTTATATCAAAATGAGAAACAAATTCTCAACGGATAATTAACAATTAGACTGAAAATGCGTAACGGGAAATCTAAAATGGGACAAAAACTGAAATTTCTAAAAGTTTATGAAATAAAGCTAATTATTCTAAAATACTTTAAAACTTATTTTAAAATTGAAATTATATATTTATTTTACTTTTTATCTAATTATTATTAATTATTTATTATTTAATAATTATTTAAAACTAATTTAAATTATAATAAATACTAAATAAACAAAGAAAAATCTAAAACTTTTTCTATAAATATTATAAAGTGAAAAGAAGCTAAGAAAATTATAAAAATGAAAATTACTTAATTAAAAATTTAAAAAGATAAATTCTATTAAATAGAAGCTATCACTTATTTTTTATTTTGTTTTTCTTAAGGTCTAAAAATATGATTATATTTTTCCTGGATTATAATTAATAAAAGAAAATTATGAAAATTAAAATTATATTTTTCTGATTAATATTCTATTTATTATGATTTAATTACTATTAGAAACTAATTAAAAAGATTAAAAATATCAAATGACTTAGGAAAAATCTGAAAAATTCAGGATAAGTCTAAAATAATATTTAAAATCTAGGAAAATTAAAATCAAAAGTTTAATAAGCCTTGATAAGCAGTTGGACAGATAAGCAGTTGAGCAAATAAGCTAATAAGCTCAAAACTTAACCAAAGGCTCAGGACAAGTTTAATACACTACTAGAAGCACAAAACAACTTAATAACACAAATAAGCACTAGAAATTAAGCTGAATAGAAGATGAGCAGTTGGCTTACTTATGCAGAAAAAAAAATCAGGAAACTAGCAAACTTACAGAGTAAATAAAGCAGTTCAAATAAGCAGAAAACTTGAATAATATGGGGGCAAAAGCTACCCTATACTACTGGCTATACTAAACACCAAAAAGCCCCATGGATAACAACTCAATTGAACCCTAATAAGCACCTAGATCAGATGCTCAGAACTGTGCAGGTATGGATCAGGGCAAATGGGCTTATTGCAGGGTGAATTTTAAGCTAGTAAATAAGCTATGTAGTGGAATACCAGATGTTGCCTTAAACACTGACCTAGCAAAGATTCTAGAAACCAAAAATCAAGGTCTGAGTTAACCAAATAAGCTCTTAAATGAAAGCTTGAAAAAAGCTAGCAGACCCTAAAGGTCTGCTGGGTCTGTTTTGTGTGCAAATTTGTGCACAAGTGCACAGAGGTTCTAGGACTTTATGGACTCACTAAATGGACTACTAGGACTCAGAAAATGCCAAGGTTGAAGGCTAAATAAGCATGTGGCTTATTATGGCTTGTTTGAGCTTGTTATGGTCTGAAATGATCACAAGGGGTATAAAACTACTAAACTGATCTAATTGGCAGATTTGGAGTTGGGAACAGCTTATATGGACTAAGATAAGCCACCTTAAAGTTCAACAAATGGTCAATGTATAGTAACACAGGTTTTGACTAGTTGACTGTATTAAACCAAACAGCCCTTTAACTGGGGTCTGCGGAGATTTTGAACTGAAAATGGTTAATTAAGCACTGATATTGAACAATTACTGATTGATTAGCTTAAATTAACTTTAATAAGTAACTTTTAACACAGAAATAAGCTAGATAATAAGCTATGTTATTTTTGGCTTTTTGACTGATTTTAAGTAGAACAGAAACAAAGGCTAAATAAAACTAATTATACTGATGAAATAAGATCACAAACTACTGATAAGCAAGAATACATAAGAATAAGCTATAAATAAGCTAGTTAACAGTAAACTTAGAAAATTAAGGAAAACTTGAAATATGCTTACAACTTATTTGGGCTGTGGAATAAAGAACTAGGACCAGAACCTTTCCTAGCTTGTTCACACAAGCTAGAAAACACCACTAAGCCTTCCTGATTAGCTTATAACTCCCAGATTAGCTTATTGGATCCCAGGTTGACTTTTGTTGACCATCTTCATGATTTGAAATTTAAGCAGCTTATAACTAATATAAGCTTACACAAAGCTATGAAAAGCTTCTATAAGCTTATAGAAAGGGTAATTATGGCTTTTGAGTAGCTTTTAACAACTTAGGTAATTTAATTCGAATTACAGTAAACATGAAATTGTGAAGTAACTTAAAATTAAAGACAAGATATATTAAAATGAGATCAAACTGACTGAAATTAACTTATATTGATTACTGGAAATGAAAATTACAATAAGGAAAGACAAATAAGTAAAAACGATTTAATAAAAATGAACTACTACTCTTATTTCTATTACATTGACCTATATATACAAAGATAAAGTGGGAATGCCTTCTTATCTCTTCCTGAGTCTCTCTGCACCCTTGGATTGCTTTGAATCGATCTCAGCCTTTGATTCTTCATTTTGGCGCCAAAAGTGGTAGTAGTGGATTCGAGCAGGTTTAAGCAATTAATGCGTTTTGGGTGATTGTGGAGGTGGAGGAGAAGCATTTAATGCATTTGGCATGTTAGGTAAGGTGGTGGGTTGTAGCAGAGAAAACTATGGGAAGGGTGGTATGGTTTTGGTGTTTTGGCGGTTTAAAGAAGAAGAAGGAGAAGATTTGACTGAGTCAAACCTTCGGTTTTAAATAAAAGGGATTGGGTCGGGTAATGTTTTGGACTTGTGGGCTGGGTTTATTGGACTGGGTTTTAATTTGGGTTTTAATAATAAAAGGGCGTTGGGTTTATTATAATAAGGGTCCGGTTTGGTTTGTAGTTAAATCACAAGGACCATTTTTGTAATTACTGAATTCTTGAAGGATTGAAATTGTAATTTTACCAAAGTTATCAAAAGGGTTTATTTTGCCAATTATAAATAGCACAAGGGTAATATTTGATAAATTCCAATTTTTAAGTACCCGAGGACTAGATTTGCCAATTTTGAAACTTGAGGGGTAAAAGTTGTCATTTTTAGAAAACTTTCATCCAGGGATTAAAAGTGAATATGTTTGATATCCCAAGGACTAAAGTTGACTTTTCTTTCATTTTAAACCTTCAGGGACTAAATCTGCCAATTTGTGAAACTTCAGGGACTGAAAATGACAATTATGCAAACTTTGTTCGTTTTTCACTTGTTTTCAATCTTTTTGTTCCTGAGTCATATAAAAACACATTTTATGATATTTTCAGTATTTTGAAGCATATCTGCATGTTTTTAAATGTTTTTGCAGATAAAATGTGACAGAAATGATGAGTATTTAGACACTCATCATATACTCTGAATGCTTTCCTATTAAGAGAATATCCAACAAAGAAACCTTCATCTGCCTTACCATCAAATTTTCCTAAATGGTCTAAGGTATTGAGAATTGTCACATGACATCCAAAAGGTCTAAGAAATCCTATTACAGGAGTTCTACCTCTAAAAAGTTCATATGATGTCTTATTGTGAAGCTGTACAACTAAAACTCTATTTTGAACATAGTTAGCAGTGTTGACTGCTTCAGCCCAAAAAGTTTTAGGTAGCTTAGAATCAGCTAACATAGTTCTAGCAGCTTCAATTAGTGTTCTATTCTTTCTCTCAACAACACCATTCTGTTGTGGAGTTCTTGCAACACTAAATTCTCTCCTAATACCCTTTTCTTTGCAGAATTCATCCATAACTCTATTTTGGAACTCTGTCCCATTATCACATCTAATGACTTTTACTCTTTTGTCTACTAGGTTTTCTATCTCAGTAATGAAAGTCTTAAGGATGCTAGGAGTCTCATCCTTAGTAGCTAAAAAGAAAACCCATGTAAATCTACTATAGTCATCTGTAATAACTAGACAATATCTCTTATGTTGCATACTTCTAACATTTGTAGGACCAAACAAGTCCATATGAAGCATAAACAATGATTGATTGATAGAGTCAAACAGCTTGGGCTTACAAGTGGCTTTGTTTTGTTTGCCTTTAAGACAAGCAATGCATGTTTGATCATTTTCAAATCGTTTTTAAGGTAAACCTCTTACCAAACCATTCTTAACAATCTGATTTATGGTTTTGAAATTAATATGACCAAGCCTCCTATGCCATTTTATTGATTCATCCAATGTGGCCTTTGCAACAAGACAAGTTAAATCCTTTTTAGGAACAATGTTCTTCATGTCTACACTGTACATATTGCCCTTTCTAGGAATTTTAAGAAGCACTTGACTTTCATCAGGCATCTTAAAATCAGGAGAAAGTACAAGACATTCAGTGTCACAGAAAAGAACTTTGTTCTTTTTGTCACACATTTGCGAGACACTAAAAAGATTATAATTTAGCTCTTGTACATAGAACACATCTTCAAAATCTAAATTTCCAGTTTTAATGGTACCTTTACCGAAAATTTTTCCACCAACACCTCCTCCAAAGGTAACAAAGCCACCATCTAATGTTTGAAAATCAGAAAGATAGGACTTGTTGCCTGTCATGTGCCTTGAACATTCACAATCTGAGTATCCTTGATCCTCTTGTTGATCGATTGAATGTTCCTGCACATAAATGAGAAGTATTAGTTTCTTTTGGGGACCCAAGCCATTACTTGTCACAAAATCAAATCCATTCTTATTATCCCTTAGATGTGATAAAGCAACCTCAGCGTCTTCAACCCATTAGGAGTACCTTCACGAATGAATGTAGGACAAATATTTGAATCTTCACTTGGGTTAGAGGGGGATGACAAATTACCAGCTCAAAGTCATCATCCAATCCAAGTGAGGCCAGAATGAAATATGAACTGAATGCTAAAACTGAAGAAGAAAAAGTATGTAGTAAGCAATATATATGTGCATTTAATTTTTAATGCCCAAAACATAAAAAACCTAGAAGCTAAAAACAGCAACTGATTGCCAATTGGAGCATGAGGTAGGGTTTTCCCCTTAAATGGTATTAAATAATATACACATACTCATCCTCAGAGCACCTTATCTTTGCATCCAGTCATGAGTCATGTATTGAATGATGAGATGTACTACCTCTGCTATAACCGACGTCAGTCGACGCATAGGCATTATCATGTGTTAACTAACCTAAAAGCATCGAGAACTATCACATATAATAAATCTAAACAAACATATAATTTCATAATTGTAACAGTAATATTAACTATAGAAACATGAATCGGGTACCTCTTACACAATAAGAATTTTCCGCATATTATCACACCTCACTGTTACAACTTCAAAAAGCGTAAACAAATTGGTTACTTTTTTGGTATTTATACTTTTGATTATTGGATATATATGAGATCTTATCGCACACCGAAAGAAAACATAGACGAGCCACGTGTGGTGGTTAAATGGAGTAAGGAGATCACGAGAGTGAATTTGGTGGTGGCGGTGCGGTGTGACAGTGGGCGGTGGCATTGCTCGGAGGTGGCCGGAGGTGTTATTTCTATCATAACTGATCTTTGATGCATAAAACTTTATATCAGGTAATCAGTTTCAAGAGGAACATCAAACAGCCTCTTAATTTGTTTCTCCTTCAAGGTTTAGAATACTCGACATAATGATGTTAATTAATAAATAAAATATAGACAAAGGACATGGCATACTCAATATGCTCCTGATACCTCAGACAATAAGCTAGTTTTGTTGCTCCAATTGGAATTTCCAGGCCCATCTTGTTCTGCGCCTGCAGAGAAGCGACAAAGAGACAACGATTAAGCTTTAGTATTTACAAACTACAATGAGACAATGATTTTCTCATTAATTTGTCATTATTACCAATTAAGCAGCAGGTTTTCATCTATAAAATCCATTCCATCAATTTGACTTGTCCATTAAATGTTTCTTCTTTCTGCAATAGATCAAAAATATGAGCAATAAAATACTTCTCTGAAGAATTAACGAAAAATTCAACCATTGAACCAAAATGCTTGGCAGTACTAACATTCATCGCGAGCAGTACTAAATGAAAACGAACACTACAAACCACGTTTCTTGAGCAGTACTAAAATGCTTGGCAGTAATAACATTTGTCGCGAGCAGTACTAAATGAAAACCAATAGTACAAATCAAGTGTCTTTAGCAGTACTAAAAACAACCCTCGTGTGCACTTTGAAGGTCTGAATAGTAGCTCCGAATATCAGCACCTTAGTCATATTAGCGACCTGAATGTGAATGGAGACTTGCAATACATCAGATGTAAATATGATCAGTACGCATAAACAGCTTCGGAAAAACTTTGACTGATAAAACGAAACCCTAGTTTACGATCTGCTATACATGCATCGCCCAATAATTAAAAACCCGAATCATTGACTAATGAGATTGAGGAGGTTCTTACAACAGGCCATGAAAAAGATACCATGGGAATGAATAAAGAAGTGGAGGAGCTTGAGAGTATTATTTTACAAATCAAACCTTCCTCCTGTGAAAAAAAAAATCAGTACCTGCATAAATAACAAAACAAAAGTTATACAACAATTATGAGCACAATAAACCATTAAAGGGCAAATAAAAATTATGGATCATTGTGCAGGAGGATGATGGATGAATGATATTAGGGTTTTGAGAAAAAAATAAATTCCGGATTTCAGAAGGATGGATGAATGATATTAGGGTTTTGAGAAAAAAATATGTATGAATGATATTATGGGATGTAGAATATCGGGCTTGCTTTTTACTAATTTAGTGGGTTATGTTTGTTTGGAAAGGTTTATAGGTTTTTGTTTGCAATCTATAAACCAAAAACTGGTGTTGATCTAGTGGTTGGCATGGTTGTTAATATTATGCAATGTCCCAAGTTCGAATCCAGCACCATGTAGTTTTGAACAAATAAATTCCGGATTTCAAAAATCAATATAATGCTTATGTGGCTTCATTGTGATGACATGGAATAAAAATATGATGAGGTGGTATTCCATGTCATTGATGATGTCATATACATCCAGTTATATATATATATATATATATTCAAATAACTCAAAAGCATATAAGTCTGTATCATTGTGTACAACAGTTAACATGCACTTTTTCTAGTTACTTCCAAAATCCTTGTCTTTCTTCTTTCTTCCACAAAATGCTTCATCTCTTCCTCGTTCGGATGTTCAGTTGCAAAAAATGGCCTAGTCAAAAATTGCAGTTGTGGTTGAAGAAAGCACAAAATATCCATAAAATAAACTGAAGAAGCTCAAACACCTGTGATATAATGTGTGATATCACCGGTGGTATCCTATGTGATATCACATGTGATATCACCGATGATAGCACCTGTCATATCACAGGTTCCTCCATCACCACCACTGATTCAACAAATAGAAGAAAGCCAACACACTTATGATATAACCAAAATGTAAAGTAGCACGAATTTCCAAGTAATCAAAATGAATATCAAGGGAGATATCTTGTGATTTTCATGTGGGTAGGTTATATGTCTGATATGAATTTGATGTTCCAAACAATGATGTTGGTAAGCATGTTGTGCGTTGAATGATGTAAACAATGATGCAGACTAACTGTTATAGACGATGATGAAGCCTTAGATGCTTTTGGGTTATCTGAATATAGTTAACCAAACATGAATGATGTCTATTTTGGTCATTTTATTGCTTTATCACCTGTGATATTACTCATATGTAGAATACCATAATTAATTTCATATTCTATTACTTTATCACATGAGATATTACTCTAAAGTGACTAATTTCACATTCTATTACTTTATCACCTGAGTTTTTATCTTTGATATGGTGTTATATCACAAGTAATAATAAGTGTCACTTACAAATACCAAAATGAATAAAAATGAAGCAAACTATGAACATAAAAACTCGACGTATTCTCAAAATCAAACAAGTGTTGCATTAATTTAGGATTGCTTTTGAGCAAAATAAGAAGTCGATTAAAGAGGCTTAGCAGTTTTATTTCTACTAATGGTATAATATCACAAGTGATAAATACTAACATTCATTACTTATTAAAATTCCAAAAAGAACACAAAACGTTTGAGCAAAGTTTCATTCTTAAGCAACCAGAATTAAGGTCACATTCTTATGTGTAGCAAGACGTACTTTTACTTGATACGCTTTTATATTTGCCATTAACAAAACGTAAAAAAATGGGTAAATTGAAATAACATTTGTATGCGATTATTCGTATTAAAATGTTGTTTGTTCATTCAAATGCACGAGTCAGACGTAGTTCAGTGATTATATATCCAAAATAAAATATAAAGAAAATGATGTGAGTTATTTTAATGACTATATAAAACATGAAGATTGAGTGACCAATCTTAGTCACTCAACAACTATTTCCAACTCTTAACCCCTCACCCCCCTCTTTTTTAAATTTTAACTAAAATCTACTTTCACTCTTCTTTTTAGAAAATAATATATCTCAAAAATCGTTAGTCCTTAGGCATACCAAAATACATGATTATGACAAACATTTAGTTATCTTTCACTTGAGAGGTACTTTTACATAATTTCAACAAACAATTGTTTTTCTTTTTGAGTTTTTTAGTACAGAAGTTTGCATGATATAATACATGTGATATACCACTAACTTGTAAATTCGAACACTAAACATTCTGTCATAAAATGAGCAGAAGTATTTGTGCAGAACTCCGAATGATTCACCATTTTTTTTTTTTTTTTTTTTTTTTTTTTTTTTTTTTTTTTGCATTTAAAAATACAAATCTTTAACTTTCCAACTATATATATCACACATAATTTACGAACTTTCAAATCATTACAGTTTATTAATAGAAGTTGACGAAAATATATGATTGTTTTTATATTCAAACTCGCTTGCTATATAACAATCATGTAACACCAGTTTGTAGATTCAAATAAACAACATACTGTTCTAAAATGGGAATAAGTATTATTTTCTGGTGCAAAAAGAGGGTGAATCTTTTAGAGTTGTATATAAATACTTATGCCCATTTAACAACAACATGATGAGTGTTCGAAGTTACAAATTAATGTTATATCACATGTGATTGAAGTTTTAAATATGTTTGAGTATCATTTATTTTTATTTTCAACAACTTCTATTAAATAACGGTATTAATTTAGAGGTTCAAATTTTATGTTTAATATATGGTTTAAAAAAACTAAGTATGTGTATTATTCAATGCAAAAAATGATGAATCTTTTGGAGTTTTATACAAATAATTATACTCATTTTAAAATAACATGTTGAGTGTTAGAAACTTACAAATTATTATTATACCATATATGATACATCAAACAAGTTTGATTACAGAAAAATTCTTCTTTTTTTTTCTTCTTTTTTTTTTTTTTCTGAATTTTACAAATAAACTGTTTTGATTTTGAGGTTCAAAAATTATGTTCAATATATGAATTGAAAGCTAAAGATGTGTAATTTTAAGTTCCAAAAAAGATAATCAATTGGAGTTTTACACAAATATTTATGCTCATTTTACGATAATATGTTAAGTGCTCGAATTACAGATTAGTTTTATATCATGTGTGATACATCAAGCAAAATAATGTAAAAATAATAATAAAAAAAATTTGTTGAAAGTATATGAAAATGACTCTCAATTGAAAGATAATTAAATGCTTGTCACAACGATGTAATTTATGTAGTTAGCAATTTACGGTTCTTGAGGAATCTAAGTTTTTTAAAAGGGCTAATCACAAAAAAAAACATCGTACTTGCCACTATATCTTTTTATTTGTATTGAACAATTTTTTTTTTTTTTTTTTTTTTTGCTTATGTGTGTATTAAACTACCATTTTTGTCTTTATGTGTGTACTTTATGACCATTTTGCCCCTCCCGGGCTAATAAAATGAGGGGCAAAATGGTCATAAAGTACACATAAAGACAAAAATAGTAGTTTAATACACACATAAGCAAATTTTTTAATATGTTACAAATAAAAAGATATAGTGAAAAGTATGATTTATTTATTTATTTTATTTATTTTATTTATTTATTTATTTATTTTTTGTGATTAGCCATTTTTAAAAAGTGTAAAATGAGTTTTAAATAAAAATCTCAATTAACCAACTTTTTTTTTTTTTCTTTTTTTTTTTCTTTTAATTTTTATGAAATAAGTTGCTGAAATTTGTCCATGTAAAAAATATATTCGTCGATAAATGATGTTTTCTCTAAACAGAGATATCATTTTATATTTCTGATGATCGAGTCAGAACAGAATTGTGTACTAATAGAAGTAAGTATAACTATTATCAGAATAATAGCGTATGCTCACTAATTCAATTGTGTTTGTTTCATTCACGCAAATTAATTCTAGTTTATGTTATCCAATACGATATATCTTAAGTTACTTCGCTCACAATCATATTGTTATATGTTCATATACGTATACTTTTATACGGCCTGCATTATGATTTGGCCACGCACACAAGTCGCATGTAAATTCGATGTTTCAGCTTAAAGAACACATAATATTACCTTAATTTTACTCCATTCCCTTTGTTATTATTTAAGTTGCCGTGTCAAACTTAAAGAACACATAATATTATCTTTCAACATCTACCGACAATCGAATTACTTGAAAATTCAATTATTGCAGGCTTAGAATTTTTCTATAGACAAACAAAATTGAATGATAGGACATATTTGAAAGTCTAAAAGACTCACGAGTCGTTGTTCCCCTTAATTTCTACAAGTCCAGGAAGAAGAGGACAAGAAGTAACGACTTAAGTGTGCCGTGGGCCTAAGCCCCAAGCTATCCAAACATACAACACGTCACCTTATCTTTAATGTTAAAAGAGATTACTATCTAATGTTAAAAGACATTATTATTGGTATATTCGTATATTATTGGTATATTCGCATGTTGGCAAAAGTTGAATATACATCTCATATTTTTATATAGAATTACTTTATTTTGTATACTCTTATTTTGATGATTATCAAGGGATAAATCTCCATCATTCATCTAGTTTAATCTAACGATGAGATTAACTTAAGATTAAATATGAAAACCTAAGTCTTTTTTTTTTTTTTTTTTTTTTTTTTCATTTTTTTTTGTCTTTTTTTCTGATTCACCTTTTTTTTCTAATTTACATTTTTTTTGTCTTTTTTCAAATTCATTTTTTTTATTTTTAAATTCACTTTTTTTTAGTTCACGTTTTTTTTTCCCGCTTTCATACGTTTTCGTCTATTTTCATACGTTTTCGTCTATTTTCGTTCGTTTTCATACGTTTTTATTCTTTTTCGCCCATTTTCATACGTCTTCGCCCGTTTTCTTACGTTTTCACCCGTTTTCATACATTTTCGTCCGTTTTCGTACGTTTTCGTCCATTTTCTTATGTTTTCGCCGTTTACGTCCGTTTTCGTCTTTTTTCTTACGTTTTTGTATGTTTTCATACGTTTTCGTCCGTTTTCGTCCGTTTTCGTTCGTTTTAATACGTTTTCATCCGTTTTCTTTCGTTTTCGTCCATTTTTCATACGTTTTCGTCCGTTTTCAGACGTGTTTTTACGCTTTCATACGTTTTTGTCCGTTTTCATACATATTCGTTCATTTTCTTGCGTTTTCATCCATTTTCTCACGCTTTCGTCCATTTTCATACTTTTTCGTCCGTTATCTTACATTTTCGTTCGTTTTCATACGTTTTCGTCCGTTTTCTTTCGTTTTCGTCCATTTTTCGTACGTTTTCGTCCTTTTACATACGTGTTTTTACGCTTTCATACGTTTTCGTCCGTTTTCATACATATTCGTCAGTTTTCATTCGATTCGTCCATTTTCAACATCTTCATGTGCCACAATGGGTTTAACTTGTTAGTAGATAATTTTTTTATATTTAAGAAGGAAAAATATCAATAGGTTGTTTCGGTGTTTTACCCATTTTCCATATAGTTGATAAATCATCATGATTTTGGAAGAAAACGTATAAGTTTCGAAAAGGTTTTTAGGATATTGAGTAATCATAAACGATTAAGTTATAAAAGGTTTTATCGAAATTTGGGCATGATGCGTCCATTTATAAAGCATTTCCAAGTCCTTACGACTCTTGAATATAAGTTTTATTGCCACGTTTTACAAGTTAAATATATATATTTGGACACTATCATTATCGTATATATTAGTTTTCAAGTTTATCGACCATTTTATGTATGTTCGGGTCCAAATATGTTAAGCTCTTATGAGTCTAACATACTCTTCCGTCTCAATTACCAAAATCGTCCATAAGGTCCTTCGGCTAATACCGTAAATCCAATAACGTCCAATTCTCATCCAAGCATAGGTTATAACACGTATCCAAGTCCAATGTCCAAATCATATCTCATATTATCCAAATAATTATCTGAAACACCATATTGACAAACAATGATTAATAAGTGACAAAACAATAAAATGAAAGACAAAACATAACCTATGCGACACCAATAAGGTCTCGGTGCCCAATAAGGTCTCGGTGTGACACCAAAGACTTGTTGGCATTCCTCAGTGTATTTGTCCAAGTCGAAAGGATTTGCTTGGAAGATTTGTGGAAAACAAGAAGGGGGGTTGAATAGTTTTCACCATTTTTCGAGTTTAATTTGTTTTGTTATTTGTTAGTTCAAAGGAAACAATCACAAATTAAGTTATCACACAATATAAACGAAATGTAAAGAGATGAAAGATCAAACCACATAACACAAGTGTTTATAGTGGTTCGGCTTGCAAGAGATCCTTATCCTTGCCCTACTCCACTTCCTCGAGTTACTTACTCGAGAGATATCTTTCACTAAGAAACAAACTCCCTTCTAGGTGGAGAAAACCTTTACACGTCGCTTACTTCCTTTTCCGGTACTAAGCTAAACACCGGGTTCTTTCACAAGGTAGAACCAACCTGACGTCGCCTAATTATTTTACCGACACTAAGCTAGATGTCGAGTTCTTTACAAGGGTACAACCACTCCCTACACTCTTTGTGCTTTGAGGACTAAAGCACTAACCACACTCACTGATCTAACTTATACAAATGATAAGAAACACTTAAAGTGTTTACACAGAACCTATACTACAACTTGCAAACAGTCTGCTTGTTTGAAGCTTGTTAACTTGATCTTCTTTGCTACAAAAGAAACATCAATGATATAGATATAACTACTGTGGTTAGTAACTAAAGTGAATGTATGTGTTTTTCTTTTCTAAGTAGATGATTAGTTAAAATGCCGAGTTTGCTATTTATAGGCAAACCTGGTATACAACCCACGGATCCGGCGGATCCCTCAGAAGGGATCCGTCTTTGTATAGAGTTGGATCCGTTCAATTGACAACTAATGTATCTCATGAAATCTCTTCAAATCTTTCCATATCTTTGTGTTGTCAAATCAATATCTTCCAATGTCAACTATATAACTTGAGTATCTAATCAAGATATCACACAATCTTACCAAGATTGTATTTGTGATGTATACCATGATGTCACTTTGTAATTTTCAATTTAAAGTTTCCATTTAAGGAAATACTTATGTATATGCATACAATATAATATTAGTGATCATGTTAAATGAAAGATGTGTTTTGAAAAAGACTTTAACTAGTATTTATAATTTGCTTAAGGGATATACTTTGTGTTTGTCATGAACAAAACTTAAGCAAAGATCGTAAAATATAAATAACGTTTTTAGTACGATATTTGTATTAACAAGATTGTATCATTTTCTCCACGTCCCATTGGCATTACCATATCTGTACATGACTTTGTAACGAAAAAAAGACCAATTTAGACCTTATTTGATGTATATACGCGACACAATTTTGGTTTCGCTATGTTATAAGCATCTAAAAAAGCTAGAATGGTATTTCTAATATTCGGGTATTGTGTACCTGCCAATGCCATCCAAATTTTTTGTTGAATCCTTCCTCAAATAAAGTCCTGCATTCTGTTCCATAGATTGAACTAAATACAGCCACGACTCCGTCGAGAATGTAAGTATTCTCTCCTGCACCATCGGTTGCGTTGCAAAAAGTTTGTAAGTAGTTGTTTGAAGGGTGTCATATCGAGCCATATCATCTAATAGGACCTCAAAATAGTACTTAAGATCCTCAGTCATCGTGTTCAATGGCCTTCATAATCCGATTATAAATTTAGACATCTAATGTAATTGATATAACAATTTAGTTCAAGGAATTACACAAGAAAATATGCAAAACCGATTTCGTTGTCCCGACGAAGGTTGAATGAAATTGTGATTTCGGGATCGTGAATCGTCAAGTGAATAGTGAAAGAGTGGGATTTTTGGATTTTTAGACTAAAGTGATTAAATATAATCTAAAAACAATTAAAAAGGCAAGGGAAATATTAATCTAAGGCTAATGTAGCTATAACGCAAAAGAAATCTAAAAACGCGCATTCCCGGGCTAATCCCGAGAATAAAAGTGAAATCTATGGAATATTAACCCTAGGTATGAAATTATATTTTTCCTAAGTTCTAATTAACAAAATAAAATTTTTGGAAAAAAAATTATTTTTTTTTGACTTTTTAATTATTTATTATGAATTAAAATCTATTTAAAGGAAATGAACTCAAGAAAAACAGCAAACGATTTCAAATAAATCTCAAATTTTTATAGAAATTACTTTAAACTAATTAGAATCTGAGAAAAATAAAAACTTAGAAAAAGCTAAATCTAATAAGCTAAAGTAGGCAGAAAATAAGAGTTTAAGCTAAAAGGAAAAAAGGCTTTAAATAAAGAACTTTGCAAGACTATAACTGAAGAAGTCTCAAGGGCTTGTGGGTGAGGTGTTGGTGTTGTGGGCTGAGAGACTGGGGTTCGAACCCCAGCCTTGGCTTTTTGTAAGAACTAATTTTTTTACTTTTTCTTTTTGAAAACTAATTAAGCACAACATAATAAGCTACTTTTGTAACTACAACTGTTTTTAAAACTAAACAAAAAGCACATATTTAAGCTAATGAAATCATACCAGTGACTAATGAAAGAAACAAGAACAAGGCAAATAAGCAAATGGGGTGTTAAGCTATTTTAAGCTAACTATAAACTAAAATAAGATAAGTTATGCTAACCTTAATCTAAATAGACCAAAAATCTCAGAATAAGCTAAAAATGAAAAGCAGATAAGCCATAAAGAAATAAGCTAAACACTACTAAAGTTGTAGGCCTAAGGGAGGACTGCTGAGGTGTTTTTGGGCTTAATAAAAAACTGTTCAAATAAATAAGCTAACACCTAAAAAGCTGAAACAATTAGAGATAAGCTAGAAATTAACTAATAAATCAAAAATCAAACTAAGGGGACTTATAATTAAGCAGAAAATAAGCTGAGTAGGTGGGCTGTTTGGGCAGATGCAGGGGAACAAAGTGGCTACTGAGGTACTTTTGGGCTTATTAAAAAGCTTTATGATGAGATCAAAAATCCACAAAAGCTGAACATAAGGCAAGTTCATATACCAATAAGCACTTAGACCAAATATCAGATCTGAAAAAGCTCATTCAGATCTTATAAATAAGCTACAAAAGATGGCTATTCAAGTCATTTGTCCACTGGTAATTCAGTATGCAAATGACTGGGTATACAACTTTGGAGCTTATTTAAGAGCTCTTAATGAACTAATTTAAGAACTGAACTAGTAAATAAGCACAGATCAACAAGGCAAATTATTTGAAAACTAGAAATTAGCTAATAAGAACTAGATATTAGCACTTAAATTGGCCTGTGAACACTTGTGTAGAGAATTCTGATGCAGCAGGCTGTTATAAGTGGTTCAAAACTTAATCAAATCAAATTGCAACAAATCCAAGTCTAGATTTATATCCTAACATATTGTAATTGACTTAAAAATGGCAAGAATAAGGTCCTAAGGAGCTTTTCTCTATAATAAGCTAAAATGACTAGAACATAACTTCAATTCTACACTAAGAACTAATGACCATGAAATTATTAAAGGCAGCTTAACAGGAACTGAAAACCACTTGTTTAACTTATTTTAAGCTATATTAAACCTAACAAAGGTGCAAATGAACAGTCTCTATGAAATTTGACCCATTTTGAATGCTATTCCAAATAGTCCTTTATGAGTGGCTGTTTTTGATTTTTCAGGTTAAAAACTGAATTAAGCTTTAGTATTCAAAAATAGATTATTCACTAACTTTATTAAGACTTAAAAAGTACTAAGCAAATCCATTTAAGTACTATAATGAGCAAATAAGCAAAGTTGACTTTTATTGACTTTTGAAATAAAAACTGAATTGATTACAATCTTTGAAAACTGAGAATGAAATTACAATGAGCAAGCATTAAGCTACAATTATACTAAACTACTCCTAAATTATAACTACTCCTAATTAACCCTAAAACTCTAACCTAAAATCTAACGGCCTTTCTTTGTGAGTGAGGAGTGCTATTTATAGCCACTTGAGGAAGGATCTAGAGCCCTATTCCAGCCAATCCCAGCCTTCAATTGATGATGTCGACATATCTTTATCATCACAGCCCTTGGATCATTCTTTTGAGTTGTCTCAACCAATCAGGGAGCTTCTAGGTGCCATGTGGGACGAATTATGACAACATCTGACTGATGTGTCAGTCTTTCTAGAAAGTACGAGGATCCAAGGTGGGGTAAATTAGTACTGGGTTATTTCTTTGGGGAAGATATACAATGGTAAGAAAAAAAAGGGCGCGTTTGGTTTTTATTTTTCAATTTTTGTTTGACTGGTAAAAATGGGTATTGACTGGGTTGGGTATTAAAAGGGATCCGGGTTTACTTTAATTAAAATGTGAGATGGGTTGGGGTGGTGGGCTTGGGTTATGTTATTTTTGGGCTTTTGAGAGTGGATTTATTTAGTTTAGGATGTACTTTGGAAATGGATTAAACTTTAAGGGACCAAATATGCCAAAAAGGGAAAGATGTTTCTGGGACTGTTTAGGCAATTGTGGTAATGATCCAAGGGATTTTTCTGAAATATTGAGCTCTAGCCTTGATTTTTGCTTCATCCTTTGACTTTAAATTCTCTTCCATTTCTCGTGCTCGGGTTTTCCGGTTTCTACTTGATTTTGTCCATATTTCATGATATCCGTACCTGCATAGAAACAAACACAAAAACACACATATCTTTGGCATTTTGGTTAGTTTTTGGTCATTTTGGTCTTAATTTGGTCAAGAAAAGCTATGTGTTTAAGCACATACCAAAATCCCCCAGACTAAGATGTTGTAGTGTCCTCACGCAATATTATAAAAACAAGTTTTTTAAACCAAAAATTTCTAACATCTTTTTACTAACTTTGAGAAGTAGCAAAATTTTCAAAAGAGATTAAGAAATCTTAAGTTCTAAAAACTCCCCGTTTTTCCATTTTTATTCTATTTTTGTATTTTTCTTTTTCATGTGACGGTTTTGTTGTCAATCATTATCTATTAATAATTTTTAGGGTCAACGAGTAGGAAACACGACTCATAAAGAAGTGACCATACGGATAAAATTCGTCATCCCTGATTTTTCACGAGTCCCCAAACTAAGCTTAAAAACGAGATCATTATCTATTTATAAGTTAGATGCCAACACTACCCATAGAAGTTACTTGTGTAATTACCTATTGCTCCTATTTTCTTAATTTGCCTCTATTTATTTTATTTTTGGTGAGAAATGAATTTCTTTATATTTTCTCGTTTCGATAGGTTTTTAATCCGATAAAGATACTAAATTAAGACGCTAAGTAGTTTTCAATCTTCTCTCGAGAACCGTTGCTTTGAAAATGAGGTCCACATCAAGGTTTTTATTTATATTTTTGACTTTTGCATTTTTCTCTTTTTCATTAATCACAATTTATTTATTTATTATTATTAACTTTTCACTTGCGTACCCTAAACGACGGAGTTTCACGGTTTAGTTCCAAGACCTTACACCTTCCGGAATAAATGATCTAAGGGGCGTTACAACGGAGTGTTCCAAGACTCTAGACATTCCTGAAATGAGGATCCAATGTGGTTAGACCAAGACCTCACACATTCCTGAACAAGAGGTCCAAGGGCCGGTGCAAGAGGGTAGCCAAGACCTAAACGCCTTCCGGAAATAAGGATCCAAGGCCCGATCTCGAATCCGTAGCTTAGAGCACTTAAGTTATTATTATTAAACGTATTTATTAAGTAACCTTGATGTGTACCCAATTTTTAAAGCAATGATTCTTTTAAAAAGACTAAGAACTAATCATCGGCAAAACCTAACATCTTTAATGATTCTTACAATTATATATTGTGAAACAATTTTGTGGGAGCAAAAGGCCACAAGTAACTTCGATGAGCTCTAAAGAGAACCAACTACTCCACGTTTAGCATCTAACTTCTAAATAAACTCTATCATTTCTCGTTCTTCGCAAATTTAAAATCTTAAATAATAAGATCCGCGAATGCTTAGCCGAATGGTTAAGGGGACAAGCTAGGGCTCAACACGCCTGATCAAGTCAGAATTTTATTCCTACTCTCACCAGCGAAAAGTCAACAAAATGTCAAAATTTATTATATTTTTTTGCAAATTTTTTTTAAATTTTCTCTTTTTTTTTTTTTTTTTTTTTTTTTTTGGATTTTTTCAATTTTGGAGGAAAAACGGGGTTGCATGAGTTCACGGCAAAAATCAAATCGAAAGATCACCCCCCAGACTAAAATGAGACATTGTCCTCAATGTCTTAAAGGTAAGGGTTCTCCTACATAAACCTAAGGCCGTTTATTAATTATGCCAAAGATAAACGTAAAACGATAAGATTAAGGATATCGGATAAGCAACGAATGATGAAACCCGAGTGGAGAGAAACATAACCACGAGCACGAGAGTCTTCATCAATCGGGCAAACCTGGACATACACAAACAACCACGAGGCATGACAAATGGAAGAGGTGGCCCTCCTCACATCACTTTATTAGAAATAAGAAAGAAGATAGATGGATAAGCATGGGGTGCCTCCCACGAAGCGCTTGTTTTTTATCGAGTCGTATAGCTCAGACTCGCCCCGAATTTAATTGTTCTTGGGGGAGCAGGTGGAAAAGAAAATCTCCATCGGACTTTCATTCAAGATGTTTGGAAAAACATTGAAGCATATGAAAGTTCCACTTCGAGGAGATACTGATAAGTGTGTGAATACTCATCATTTTTACCTAATCTGAGCTGCCAAAACATTCAAAAACACTCAGAAATGCATCAAAATACTGAAAATATTATAAAATTGTGTTTTATATGTTTCATATGCAAAATGTTTAAAAACAGATGAAAAACGAACAAAATTTGCATAATTGGCAGTTTCAGTCCCTCAACTTTCAAAAATTGGCAAAAATAGTCCCTGAGCATTTATTTTGGAAGAAAAGTCACCAAAGGTCCTTTTTAAATCATAATTTATCATAATTAGTCCTTTGGTGAAAAATCTCAAAAGTTTTGGAAAATTACATGTTTAGTCCCTGAAGTTTCACGAATTGGCAGAAATGGTCCCTGGTGATTAATTTTGAGAAATATTCAACTATGGTCCTTGGGAGTTTATAAAGTGGTGAGATTAATCTTTGTGACAACTTTAGGATTTTGGCAGAAAAGGTCCTTAAAATTCAGCATTGTACAATAATGGTCCTTGTGATTTCTAAAACAAATATCCAAATCCTATCCCACTAAATAACTAAACCCATTAAAACCCTACCCAACCCAAAACAGATCCACAAGCCCAACACCGACCCACCCAACTTTTATTTAAATAAAAAGTTTGACTTCGGTCAAACTTCTTATCTCCTTCTTCCCTCCACCTCACAGACCAAACTCAACCTTCTCACCTTTACCACCTCACCCCCCAGCTCAACACCAACTCACTACCAACTCTCCTACCATGTCCCCTCCACCTCTATAAGTAAACAAGATGCATTTAATGCATAAAAACGGCCACAAGCAACCACAGCTGTTAAATTGGCTTTCCCGCCAAAAGCATCCGACGGCCAAGATCAAAGCTAGCTCATCCTATGGTTCAAATTACAAGTGGGATTGCATCAGTGGGGCCCACTAAACCCTAAAGGTCATCTATATGAAGAAAAGAAGACAGAAGAAAATGGTGTCAATGTTTTTAGACCAATTCGTAGTGTACTCTTTAATTTTCATGTTGAAACCTTTTAATTTCAGTTTTAAATTAATGTTGTATCATGTTTTCAAGGTTAATGAAAGTTAATGTTCATGTTTCTCAGTTCAGTTTCAAAGTTTAAATTTATAATTAGCATTTTCAAGTTAAATTGACAATTTGCTTGATCATTGTTAATTGTTGTTGTTCCATTGTTCTTTAAGCTAATTTCAGTCTCATTTAAGCTTTGTGAAGCTTTGTTATCAATTTAGTGGACCTTTAATTAAGTTACTTAAAAAACAGAAAAAATCATAAAAAAATAGAAATAATTAAAAATCAGTTTTGAAGAAGATGAAGGCTTGGAGCAGGGTTGCTAATGGATTGCCCTGGGTTAGTAGCCTTTTGGGAGGCTGTTAGGTTGGTATTCAGTCCATGGTTCCTTGATTCTCAGTCCACTCTCAATTGTAAGCTCATATTTTCAATTTCTTGCATTTTATTGTTTTCTTTGTTAAATCTGTTTATTTTGGGGTTTGTATGTTTAGATTAGCTTGTTACATCAATACTAGTTCTTAGGCATCAGTTTCATGGATTAATTCAGTGGTTTGCTTTGAAAAATCTCATGTGAGACTGTCTTAAGGGGTGTTTGGATAAGTGAATTTCATCACTGTGGACTGTGTTCCAGTTGTTGTTTTTGGGTTAAACACACCACATAAGGTTCCATTAGGTCTTTTAAGTCAATAAAAACCAGTGTCATTTATCACAAAGTCAAATCTCACCATAAAACTCACCTTAGCACATCACTGTTAAGATTTTGGGTTTCATAACCTTGTAATTCAGTTCATACGTAGTTAGGAAGGCTTAAATCAGTTTCATTTTAACTTTAAACACCATTTCAGTTCCTTAGAATCAATCATAGTTCAGCTTAGTCAACTCTAGGGTCAAAGTAAAAAAAAACCAAAAAACCACTCTGCTGCTCAGTGTGTACTGAGCAGCTATGAGTGCTGATCTTGCACCAAATTGGACCTCAATTAGTATGTTATTGATAGGGCTTTTATCGTTTTTAGATACCCAGTAGTATAGGCTAAGTTTTGCCCCCATAAAATTGCATCTCAATAGCTTATTACCTAGCTTAATCTAGTCTGCAAGTTTGCCTATTTCATGCTTTTTCTGTTTTGATTTTGTAAGCAGCCATAGTGCTTAACTTGCTTATTTCTTATGCTTATTGTGCATTTTAAGTTGTTTCATGCTTCTTATAGTTTTTTAAGCTTGTCCTGATCATTTGGTCAATTTTCCTGCTTTTTAGCTTATTTTGGGCTTATTAGCAAACTGCTTATTAGCCCAAAAGTGCTTATCAGGCTTATTAAACTTCCACTTTTATTTTTCTTATCTTTCTAATAAAATTTTAGAATTATCTCTAATTTTTCATAATTTTCCTAAGTCTTTTAATATTTTTAATCATTTTTATTAGTTTTTAATAGTAATTAAATCATAAAAAATAGAAAAATAATCAGAAAAATATAAATCCAATTTTCATAATTTTCTTTTGTCATTTTTAATCTAGGAAAAATATAAAAATATTTTTAGTCCTTAAGAAAACTTAAAAATAGAAATAAAGTGATAGCTTCTATTTAATAGAATTTATCTTTTTAAATTTTAATTAAGTAATTTTCATTTTTATAATTTTCTTAGCTTTTTCTCATCTTATAATATTTTTAGAAAAAGTTTTAGATTTTTCTTTGCCCATTTAGTATTTTTTATAAATTTAAATAGTTTAATAAGTTATTAAATAATAAATAATTAATAATAATTAAATAAAAAGTATAAAAAAATATAATTTAAGTTTTTAAATAATTTTTAAGTTATTTTACATTTTTAGGTTTTAAATTTTATAAATTTTATTTTTTGTCCTATTTTAGATTTTTCGTTGCGCGTTTTCAGATTATTTAATTCGCGTTTTATTTTCCTGTGTATATCTGTTTTTGTTTGTTATTTAGAATTGTTAAATACAGCAAAATCAAAAGCAATCTAAATCATCAATCACTCTAATCCTAGCTTTTTACAGTTTTCCATTCACATCTCGTTGGGAAACGATCCGGGTGATCACTTGCCTGGTTTCACACACTACACACGAGTATTCGTTCTGAGGCTGTTTATATTTTATCATTTATTACGGTTGACCATTCACAAGTGGTTGACTTGTGTGATAGAGAAATAAAAGATAACCCGTTCGGGACGAATCAAATTTTGGCGCCGCTGCCGGGGAGGTGTGCTGCGACTATTGTGAAGAATTTTAGCGATTAGTGATTCGAGATCCTTCTATCAGAAGTTCCTATTTCCCAAAAACAATATAAAATACAAAAATATTTTTCTTTTCTTTTCTATATATATTATTATTATTATTATCATATAAATTAAAAACCCAAAAACATTTTCCGTTTTCTTTGATTAATAATAAACAATAAAAATTACCATCGAAAATCAAGACAGAGTACTACCTAACTGGGGGTACGGCCATAATAAGTTCCCAAACCTAAGATTAAAACTTGCCTTTGTGTCGCTTGCGAATTCGGCTCACCTTTGATTGATAAACAAACTCTAACGGAGGTTCTAGGATAGTCTGACATTAAATTGTCGGACTGAAAGAAGCGGGTTTTTAAGGAGCATTAATTGCCCACCTTTGCTTCTCCGCCACTCTGTGCGTTTTTCAGTCAGAGAGCTACCGTACGCTGGTTGATTTAAGGTTTAAGTTCCTTGTGTTTTGCTTTGTTCTTGATTTAATTGAAAAAACCAAAAAACCCAAAAATATTCATCTCTACCCTCTTACCCTTTTTGATTCTTTATCCCTTTACCCTCTATCCATTTGATTCTAAACTTCTTATACCTTTCTTCTATGTCGTCACTGGGCTATTGTTGCTTTCGTTGTAGAGGTCCAGTGGGTGATAATCTTCGTTGTTCCAAGTGTTCGTGTGAGAAGTGTGGAAATGATGCACCTAATGGATCTTGTTATTGGTGTGATTTAGCCCTCGAAAGAGAGCTTAATTCCATCAATGATTCTCAAAGTTCTTCCGACTGCCCTTCACAGCCCAAGATACATGCTATTAATGGCAAACAGTCAAGAATTAATCCAGACCTTTCACAATTTACGGTTAAAAGTTTGTCACGAGAACGTACAGAGCTTAGAACGGTAACTAAAAAGAACGACTTGCCTAATCTTCACGTTTATCAAGAACAAAGACCAGAGACTATAACGGAAGTGGTGGAAATTCCTAGCTCTCAGAGCACACCACTTGTCCCACCTCCGGATTTTATTCCTTGTGTCGGTTGTGGTGAGCCGCTTTTTGGTTTGCCATGTCATTGGTGTACATGCGAACAATGTGGTAATGATATTCGAGACGGAAGTTGTTTGTTTTGCGGTTCAAGAGATTCAATTACTTATAATCCAAATTCTTTCAATGAACCGCCAAATTTCTCCGACTACTCTCCACAACCCCAAATGTCTTCATCTTACAACTATGGTTGTGAACAGTGTGGGGGACCTCCTAATGGTGGAAATTGCCATGGTTGTAGCATTGTGAATCCGGGAAACGGGTTTGTCTATGACCAATATCCTTATGATTCACCGAATCAGTCACAGCAAATGTATTGTTGTGCGTACTGTGGTGGTCCACATTATGAATCCGATTGTCAAACGAGGACCCCGCTTGTCTATGAGCATGGCCCTTGTGACAATTTTGATCATTCTTATCAGGACCAACTTCCATAGTATCAAATGATTCAACCTCAGTCATCACCTCTTGAAGAATCTTTCGAAGATGTATTACAAAAACTTCAAAATTTTGTGGATACACTTAATGATTCGGCTGTTAATAATGCCCAAGAAAATTCACATGAGAAATCCATGGCAGAATTGTTAGCTGAAGAGCGGGCTGCTAAAATAAATTCCCAATATGCATTTGAAAAATCTATTAAGGAATCAATTGCAAAAGAAAAAGCAGCCAGATCTAGCTCTCAATTTCGTTTCATTCCTGATGACAGTGATGATGAAGATATCTTTGATGATGATTCATCAAGTTCATCAGTTGAAACTCAGTCTGTTGTTATCACACCCGAGGTTCCCACTGACTCTCTAAGCATGGGAGATAAGCATCTTAACACTGTTCCTGAAAAGGAATCGGACGAATTCATAAAGTCTTGTGTTGAGAACCTTGTCTCAATCCCAAGTGAGTCACGGGGAACTTTTGATCAAATGTGTGATATCCCTCCTCCTTTTGATTTTTCAAAAGATCATATTGAGATGTTCTCCGATTCCACTAATGATGATACTTTATCATGTGGAGACATCATTTATATGGAAGAATTTCCTTCTGAGCCAGTCAGCTTAGAAGAAGAGAATGATGAAATTGACACTGAAATCAAAGATGAAGCTCTTCGAGCAACATTATTGAATGTCAATCTTCTCATTTCTAAAATCGAGGCTTTCAAAGAAAAACCCATTTCATCTCCTATCCCCATAAAGGATAGTGACATATTTTCCGATGATTCTATTCCGGAAAGGGAAGCCTTCTGTTTTGATCAATTGGGAGAGAAAATTAGTGGCAATACCACTTCTCATTCTCATAATTCTCTCCCCAAATATGAATCATTTGCCTTCGAGGAGTTCTCCGATGAACTCACTCATATCATATCTCCGCCGGAGTATGATAACTTCTACTTTGATCTTGACAAAGATTATCTTTATGTTCCGGAGGGAGATGTTCTCAACACTGAGAATTTGATTAATATCAAAATCCCATTCCTCCCACCCAGAATATGTCTTGATCAAATGAGCTTAAATGATGAGATTCATGATACTGAAATCATGAATTCTCCTTCTGATGATGATGAGTTAGTCATGATTTTTATCATGACTTTCTTTCTTTTCTTCACCTACACGGTGACTTCTCCTGTTCTTCACTCCTTCGGGAATGAAGACACTATCTTTGATCCCGGCATTTTCGTTTATCATTTATGAGCCGGATCTGTGTATATCTCATCGGAGTGGAACTTTCAAGTACTTTAGTGTTTATCCAAACACATTAAATGAAAGTCCGATGGAGATGATTTGTTCCACATGCTTCCCCAAGAACCAATGAATGCGGGGTCGAGTCAAGCTAAGTGACTCGGTGAACAAAAATATTAGCACACACCATATGGGTTTTCACCCATATTTCTGACTTCTTTCTCTGTTCTACCACCTAAGTGTGGGGGAGATACCCCACATGTTGTATATATGCAAGTAATTCATCAAAAAAAAAAATGTATATATAATGGCTATTAGTATTGCCTTTTCACGTTCTAAGTGTTGGTTTAACAACCGGTACTTTGAATATTGAGGGCAATATTCAGTTCTAAGTGTGGGGGGGAATTCTGGCGAATTTGTTCACATATGTACCTTTTTAGTGTTTGTTCACATATGTACCTTTTTAGTGCCCCAGTACCCCCATTTTGGCCAAAATTTTAAAATTTTTTCTCACTTAGAACGCAATAAATGGTTATCAGTCCACCATGTCTAACCCACATAAGGATTGGCTAATCCAAGAGCAAACGGCTCTTGGTAAAGATGTCTCAAATCCGTTCATGGCTTACAGTTTGCCGAAAATTGTATGGTATTCAACTCACCATATCCTAAAAAGTGAAGAGTTGGCTAGCCCGCAAGGTTATGGCTTGTGGTAAAGGCAGTGGAAAAACCATGATTGGTAATCAGCTCACCAAAGATAATATTGATAATTTATCTAAGAGTTGGCTAGTCCAGAAGCAAACGGCTTCTGGTAAAGACAAATCAAATCCGTTGACAGCTTGTGGTTTGCTCAAAATCACATGGTTATCAGTGTACCATAGTTCTTACTTGAACTGAAACATTTGGCTACTCCAGAAGTAATGGCTTTTGGTAAAGAGACATTAAAACATTAAATTTTGAAAACGGGTTGTTATTGGTTTTATAGATTGCTAGGGACTAGCAATAGTTTAGTGTGGGGGATTGATGAGTGTGTGAATACTCATCATTTTACCTAATCTGAGCTGCCAAAACATTCAAAAACACTCAGAAATGCATCAAAATACTGAAAATACACATAAGCAAATTTTTTTAATTGTTACAATAAAAAGTTTAGTGAAAAGTAGATTAATAATTAATTTATTATTATTATTTTATTCATATATTTAATTTATTTATTCTGTGATTAGCATTTTAAAAAGTAAAATAGTTTTAAATAAAAATATAATTAACCACTTTTTTTTTTTCTTTTTTTTTTCTTTTAAAATTTTATGAAATAATGTTTGCTGAAATTTTCCATGTAAAAAATGTCACTTGTCGATAAATATTTTCTCTAACAGAATATTCATATTATATTTCTGATGATCGAGTCAGAACAAATTGTGTACTAATTTAGTAATATAACTATTCAGAAATAGCTATGCTCACTATTTCAATTGTGTTTGTTTCATCACCAAATTAATATCAGTTATGTATCCAATCGATATATCTAATACTTGAAACAATCATATGTTAATTCAAACTATACTTTTAACCCTGCATTATGATCCACCACACAAGTCGCATGTAACATTCGAGTTCACTAAAGAACACATAATATTAATTAATTTTACACATTCCTTTGTTATTTTAATTTGCCGTTTCAACTTAAGACACATAATTACCTTTCAACATCTCCGACAATCGATTACTTGTAAAATTCAATTATAGCTTAGAATTTTTCTATAGACAAACAAAATGAATTTATAGACATATAAAGTCAAAAGACCACGACTCACGAGCGTTTTCCCCTAAATATTCACCAAGTCCAAGGAACAGGACAAGAAAGTAACATTAAGTGTGGGCCTACCCAACTAAAACAACAACACGTCACTTATCTTTAATGTAAAAGAAGAAATTACTTCGAATGTTTAAAAGACCAATATTGTATTGTATATTAATTATTTTCCATGTTGAAAAGTTAATTAATTCAGTTTTATATAAATTATATTTTGTACTCTTATTTAGATTATCAAGGTATAATTTCATTCTCATCTAGTTTGATTAACATGAGATAATTAAATTTACATATAAAACAATTTTTGTTTTTTTTTTTTTTTTTTTCTTTCTTTTTCATTTTTATGTCTTTTTTCGATCAGCCTTTTTTTCAATTTAACCTTTTTATTGTTTTTTTAACAAATTCATAATTAAATTAATAATTTTTAAATTCATTTTTAGAAATAAGTTTTTTTCCGCTTGCATAATGGTTGTCCTTATTTTAGTAGCCTTTTCGCTATTTCGTGTTATGTTTGTTATTCTTCCCATTTTCCCATATCTTCGCCGTTCCACTTTCACTTGTTATCATACATTTTCGTCTTTTCGTACGTTTTGTCTTTTCTTATGTTTTCAGCGTTTATTTTTCGTTTTTTTTTAGATTTGATTGTTTCATCATACGTTTTGTCCTTTTCGATCAGTTTCGTTGTTTAATTCAGGTTTTTCAAATCCTGTTTTCTTCGGTTTTGGTCTAATTTTCATCACTTGTGACTGTTTTCAGTCGTTGTTTTTTAAACACTTCATAGGTTCTTAGGTCTTTTAATCAATACAATAACGTTCATTTTCCTAGGGTCTTCACCATTAAAACTCACCTTTCGTCCATTCGTTACTTTTTGCGTTTCATTAACCTTTATCTTCGTTCATACGTTTAGGTAGCGTTTCATTCGTTTGTCATTTTATACTTTTTAAACGTCCTTTTCATATTTTTTAGCTTCATAAGTTCGTCTTATTCAACTTAGTCCGTTACATTGGAAACCCATTAAACACTTCATGCTCAATGTGTATTGAACATGTAGTAGATTTTTTTTTATATTAGAAAAAAATGATCATAGTAGGTTGATTTTAGGGTTTTACGCTTTTTAGTATAGTAGTAAATCACAGTTTTGATAAAAACTTAATTTCAAAAGGTTTTTAGCATATTAGTAATCAAAGTTAGTATATACATGTTTTTTCGAATTTGGATTGAGCACCTATCTTAACGCATTTCCAATGTCTTAATCTTGATTTAAGTTTTTTTGCCATCTTTTAAAGTTATATTAATTTGGACCTGATCATTTTCGAATTATTGTTTTCAGTTATATCGACTTATTAGCAAATGTATTAGGGTCCAAAAGTGTTATAGCTTATATTAAACATCACTTTTCTTTTCTATCTTTCTATAAAATTCATAAGGTCCATCGTAATTATCATAAATCCTAACGTCCATTTATAATATTATAATCAGTTTCATAGTCTTAATAGTAATAATCTCATAAAATATAATTATCGAAAAATATAAAACAATATTAATAATTGACATAAACTAGAAAAATATAAGAAAAAATAATCCTATGAAATACTTGAAAATTGGGACACCAAAGATTGTTGCTTCTCATTAATAATTGTCATCTTAAAATTTTAATTAAGTAATTTTCATTTTTATAATTTTCTTAGCTTTTTCTCATCTTATAATATTTTTAGAAAAAGTTTTAGATTTTTATTTGCCCATTTAGTATTTTTTATAAATTTAAATAGTTTAATAAGTTATTAAATAATAAATAATTAATAATAATTAAATAAAAAGTATAAAAAAATATAATTTAAGTTTTTAAATAAGTTTTAAGTTATTTTACATTTTTAGGTTTTAAATTTTATAAATTTTATTTTTTGTCCCATTTTAGATTTTTCGTTGCGCGTTTTCAGATTATTTAATTCGCGTTTTATTTTCCTGTGTATATCTGTTTTTGTTTGTTATTTAGAATTGTTAAATACAGCAAAATCAAAAGCAATCTAAATCATCAATCACTCTAATCCTAGCTTTTCACAGTTTTCCATTCACATCTCGTTGGGAAACGATCCGGGTGATCACTTGCCTGGTTTCACACACTACACACGAGTATTCGTTCTGAGGCTGTTTATATTTTATCATTTATTACGGTTGACCATTCACAAGTGGTTGACTTGTGTGATAGAGAAATAAAAGATAACCCGTTCGGGACGAATCAGATACCCACGGCTAAAAAGAATGAGAGATGCCGGGGTCAAAGATGGTGTCTTCACTCCCGAAGGAGTGAATGAGAGGAGAAGTCACCAGATAGGTGAAGAAGGGGAGAAAGATCCTTATCAGAATGGGAATCCATTCTTCATCAACAAAAACCTCGGGCGGGAGGGTCGGGATGATATCATCGACAAGCAAACTCTTAGGATAGAGTACATCTCCCCCCGGGTCAGGATCTTCATCAAAAGCAAAGTAATCATACTCTGGAGGAGATATGATAGGAGCGAGTTCATCGGAGAACTCCTCATGAAGAGAATCAATCATGTGATGAGAATCTGTGAGCTCAAGTTCCGTCACGGACTCATCACTCTCCTCCATCTAAATATCAAAGAGTGGGTTATCAGAAATCAAAGTAAACTCCGATTCGAACTCAAATAGAGGGTTGGTGATAGTCATTTTGAAGGTTTCGGGAACAAGGTCATCAAATTTCTTTGGTGTATTGATTTCAACTTCCTTCGGAGGGAGAGAAAGAGATGGTTCTTGGTTCAATAATTTCTCAATACAAAGAATATCTCCCTCCGGATCAAGATAAGAATTATCAATTTCTGGTGAAATTGAATCATCTTTGAGACAAGCATCGATCTCTTCCAAGGCAGGATCATTTCCCTCAACCGGAGTGAGGGAAGGGGAAGAGTCGGAAATGATAGGATCTGAAGACGGAGTGGGATTGCCACTCGGAGGTTTATCTGAAATTTTAAGAACTTCGGGGGCACACTCCTTGTCATAAGCGTCTTCGACCCTATGTTCATCATATAAAGCTCTGATAAGTTGCATCCGCTCCTCTGCTAATAATTCTTCCATGCTTCGTTTGTCTTCCTGCTTTTCGACGGGGGTGATAGCAACTGACGGACTCTCATAAACTCCCCATATAGAATCCTCATCATCGTCGTCATCATAAATGAAAGTTTGATGATATTGGGAACTTACTCTAGCTGCTTGTTCTTCAGCTAGAAGTTCTCCATAAGTTTTCTAATGAGGATCTTCTTGGGGAATTTTTTTAATCGACTCCTTAAGTTCTTCGATTAAATTTAGAAGATGAAGAACGTCTTGAGAAAGTGGATGAGGTGGTGGTTGAATCATTTGGTACTGTGGAGGTTGGTCATGATAAGAATGGTCATAATTGTTACAAGGACCATGCTCATAGACAAGCGGGTTCCTCGTTTGACAATCAGAGCTATAGTGTGGACCTCCACAGTACTCACAACAATATGATTGTTGTGACTGATTCGGTGAATTATATGGATAATGGTCATACCCGAAATTTTGATTACATGGAACTTGTTCATAGACAAACGTGTTCCCTGTTTGACAATCAAAACCCGGGTGAGAACTACCTCCACAAGACTCACAAGAGTATGTCTCCATCTGGTGTTGTGGGGGCTGGTTGAAAAAGTCGGTTGTTTCATGGTAGGAATAAGGATTTTGGTCATAGACAAACCCGTTTCCCGATTCCACCATGCTACAACCGGGACAATTCCTACCATTATGAGGACCTCCACACCATTGGTAACCATAATGGTAAGATGAAGACATAGAGAAGAAGAATTAAACGGATAGAGGGATAGAGATAAAGAATTATACGAATAAGAGGAATAAGAAGAATATTTTTGGATTTTTAAAATTTCGAAACATTGAAAATCACAAAAGAAAAAGGAAAAATAATTTGGAGAAGAAAATCTTTTTGGGTTTTTATAAGAAAATATTTACAAAAGAAAACGATAACTTCACGAGGAAGGGTCTTCAAAACATGAATCGATAAACGGAAATCACGAACTCGCTTCAACCTTCCTCCGCAACGGCGCCAAAAATTTGATATAAAAATTTAGTTCAAGGAATTACAGAAGAAAATATGCAAAACCGAGTTCGTTGTCCCGACGAAGGTTGAATGGAATTGTGATTTCGGGATCGTGAATCGTGAAGTGAATAGTGAAAGAGTGGAATTTTTGGATTTTTAAACTAAAGTGATGAAATATAATCTAAAAAAAATTAAAAAGGCAAGGGAAATATTAATCTACGGCTAATGTAGCTATAAACGCAAAAAAAATCTAAAAACGCGCATTCCCGGGCTAATCCCGAGAATAAAAGTGAAATCTATGGAATATTAACCCTAGGTATGAAATTATATTTTTCCTAAGTTCTAATTAACAAAATAAAATTTTTCAAAAATTTTTTTTTTTTTGACTTTTTAATTATTTATTATGAATTAAAATCTAATTAAAGGAAATAAACTCAAGAAAAACAGCAAACGATTTCAAATAAATCTCAAATTTTTATAGAAATTACTTTAAACTAGTTAGAATCTGAGAAATATAAAAACTTTGAAAAAGCTAAATCTAATAAGCTAAAGTAGGCAGAAAATAAGATTTTAAGCTAAAAGGAAAAAAGACTTTAAATAAAGAACTTTGTAAGACTATAACTGAAGAAGTCCCAAGGGCATGTGGGTGAGGTGTTGGTGTTGTGGGCTGAGAGACTGGGGTTCGAACCCCAGCCTTGGCTTTTTGTAAGAACTAATTTTTTTACTTTTTCTTTTTGAAAACTAATTAAGCACAACATAATAAGCTACTTTTGTAACAACAACTGTTTTTAAAACTAAACAAAAAGCACATATTTAAGCTAATGAAATCAGACCAGTGACTAATGAAAGAAACAAGAACAAGGCAAATAAGCAAATGGGGTGTTAAGCTATTTTAAGCTAACTATAAACTAAAATAAGCTAAGTTATGCTAACCTTAATCTAAATAGACCAAAAATCTCAGAATAAGCTAAAAATGAAAAGCAGATAAGCCATAAAGAAATAAGCTAAACACTACTGAAGTTGCAGGCCTAAGGGAGGACTGCTGAGGTGTTTTTGGGCTTAATAAAAAACTGATCAAATAAATAAGCTAACTCCTAAAAAGCTGAAACAGTTACAGATAAGCTAGAAATTAACTAATAAATCAAAAATCATACTAAGGGGACTTATAATTAAGCAGAAAATAAGCTGAGTAGGTGGGCTGTTTGGGCAGATGCAGGGGAACAAAGTGGCTACTGAGGTACTTTTGGGCTTATTAAAAAGCTTTATGATGAGATCAAAAATCCACAAAAGCTGAACATAAGGCAAGTTCATATACCAATAAGCACTTAGACCAAATATCAGATCTGAAAAAGCTCATTCAGATCTTATAAATAAGCTACAAAAGATGGCTATTCAAGTCATTTGTCCACTGGTAATTCAGTATGCAAATGACTGAGTATACAACTTTGGAGCTTATTTAAGAGCTCTTAATGAACTAATTTAAGAACTGAACTAGGAAATAAGCACAGATCAACAAGGCAAATTATTTGAAAACTAGAAATTAGCTAATAAGAACTAGATATTAGCACTTAAATTGGCCTGTGAACACATGTGTAGAGAATTCTGATGCAGCAGGCTGTTATAAGTGGTTCAAAACATAATCAAATCAAATTGCAACAAATCCAAGTCTAGATTTCTATCCTAACATATTGTAATTGACTTAAAAATGGCAAGAATAAGGTCCTAAGGAGCTTTTCTCTATAATAAGCTAAAATGACTAGAACATAACTTCAATTCTACGCTAAGAACTAATGACCATGAAATTATTAAAGGCAGCTTAACAGGAACTGAAAACCACTTGTTTAACTTATTTTAGGCTATATTAAACCTAACAAAGGTGCAAATGAACAGTCGCTATGAAATTTGACCCATTTTGAATGCTATTCCAAACAGTCCTTTATGAGTGGCTGTTTTTGATTTTTCAGGTTAAAAACTGAATTAAGCTTTAGTATTCAAAAACAGATTATTAACTAACTTTATTAAGACTTAAAAAGCACTAAGCAAATCCATTTAAGTACTATAATGAGCAAGTAAGCAAAGTTGACTTTTATTGACTTTTGAAATAAAAACTGAATTGATTACAATCTTTGAAAACTGAGAATGAAATTACCATGAGCAAGCATTAAGCTACAATTATACTAAAATACTCCTAAATTATAACTACTCCTAATTAACCCTAAAACTCTAACCTAAAATCTAACGGCCTTTCTTTGTGAGTGAGGAGTGCTATTTATAGCCACTTGAGGAAGGATCTAGAGCCCTATTCCAGACAATCCCAGCCTTCAATTGATGATGTCGACATATCTTTATCATCACAGCCCTTGGATCATTCTTTTGAGGTGTCTCAACCAATCTGGGAGCTTCTAGGTGCCATGTGGGACGAATTATGACAACATCTGACTGATGTGTCAGTCTTTCTAGAAAGTACGAGGATCCAAGGTGGGATAAATTTTTACTGGGTTATTTCTTAGGGGAAGATATACAGTGGTAAGAAAAAAAAGGGCGCGTTTAGTTTTTATTTTTCTATTTTTGTTTGAATGATAAAAATGGGTATTGACTGGGTTGGGTATTAAAAGGGATCCGGGTTTAGTTTAATTAAAATGTGAGATGGGTTGGGGTGGTGGGCTTGGGTTATGTTATTTTTGGGCTTTTGAGAGTGGATTTATTTAGTTTAGGATGTATTTTTGGAAATGGATTAAACTTTAAGGGACCAAATATGCCAAAAAGGGAAAGATGTTTCTGGAACTGTTTAGGCAATTGTGGTAATGATCCAAGGGATTTTTCTGAAATATTGAGCTCTAGCCTTGATTTATGCTTCATCCTTTGACTTTAAATTCTCTTCCATTTCTCGTGCTCGGGTTTTCCGGTTTTTGCTTGATTTTGTCCATATTTCATGATATCCGTACCTACATAGAAACAAACACAAAAACACACATATCTTTGGCATTTTGGTTAGTTTTTGGTCGTTTTGGTCCTAATTTGGTCAAGAAAAGGTATGTGGTTAAGCACATACCAGTAATACAAAATAACATGGACAAAATGAAAAAGGTTTAATTTGATACAACTTACAAGCATGTGTTAAACGTTTGAGAGAGGCTTAAAAGACCACTCTGTTGAGCAGCAACTCTATCAATTTCAAACCATGATTCTCTTATTGTGTTGTAGCAAGACGTACTTGTACTCTATGCGTATATGTGACCTTTTGAAGGGTCAGGAGAGATGTTTCTTGGAGTAATGGGGAAATAGTCCGATGAAACTGACGTATAGTTAAGAATATTTGGAGAGGAAAGAGCATCGAAACTGTACGGGACGATAATAGAATAGATAGGGGAGGACATGATGGTATAAGAACCATAAGATAGTTATATTTAGAATAATAGTTATGTGCTATTAGCTAGGCAAACCTATATACTGTTCTTGGGAAAGGCAGTGGCACGGAGGACTTTCTTGAAAATAGGAAAAAGTAGTTGTAGTTTAGGTTTTAACCTTGTTCTCTACAACCATGGCTCTGATGCCAATCTGTAATACCCCCATTTTCACAGCTAGCAGCAGAAGCTAAATCTGGGGTATTACTTCTTGATACACAGTCACAGTAATAGAAAATGACTCAAAAAGAGACATTTTGTAAAGATAAGTTATCATTCATTAAAAATAACAAAGTTTTACAAAAGGAGGTCCCAAAAATCTATGTGAAACATAGAGTTTGAATGATAAAAGGTTTGAAAGTCCTAAAAAAAAAGATGAAAACGTAAGAAAATGGACGAATATGTATGAAAACGAATGAAAACGTATGAAAGCGTAAAAACACATATGAAAAAGGACGAAAACGTATGAAAAATAAAAACGAATGAAAACGTATGAAAACAAACTAAAACTTAAGAAAACGGACGAAAACGTATGAAAATGGACGAAAGCGTAAGAAAAAAGATGAAAACATAAGAAAATGGACGAATATGTATGAAAACGAACGAAAACGTATGAAAGCGTAAAAACACATCTGAAAATGGACGAAAACGAATGAAAAATGGACGAAAACGAAAGAAAACGGATGAAAACGTATTAAAACGAACGAAAATGGACGAAAACGCATGAAAACATATGAAAACGAACGAAAACGTAAGAAAACAGACGAAAACGTATGAAAACGGACGTAAACAGGCGAAAACGTAAGAAAACGGACGAAAACATATGAAAACGAACAATAACATATGAAAACGGACGAAAGTGTAAGAAAACGGATGAAAACGTAAGAAAACGGACGAACATGTATGAAAACGGACAAAAACGTTTGAAAGTGTAAAAACACATCTAAAAAGGACGAAAACGTATGAAAAGTGGACGAAAACGAAAGAAAATGGATGAAAACGTATTAAAACAAACAAAAACGGACGAAAACGTATGAAAACATACGAAAATGTATGAAAACAAACGAAAGCGTAAGAAAACAGACGAAAACGTATGAAGACGGACGTAAACGGGCAAAAACATAAGAAAACGGATGAAAATGTATGAAGATGGACAAAAACATATGAAAACGGGCGAAAACGTAAGAAAACGGGCGAAAACGTATGAAAACGTGCGAAAACGGACAAAAACGTTTGAAAACGTATGAAACAGATGGAAACGTATGAAAGCGAAAAAAATGAATAATAAGAAAGACAAAAAGAAAATGAAAAAGGAAAAAAAATGGACTTAGGTTTCCATATTTAATCTTAGGTTAATCCCCACCATTAGATCAAACTAGATGGATGGTGGGGATTTGTCCCTTGGTAAACACCAAAATAAGAGTATGAAAAATAAAGTGACTCATGCCAACCAAAGTCCTTGTCTTTTTCTTTGTCCTTTTGTCTTTCTTATTTATTCACGTTTTTTTTCCGCTTTCATATGTTTTCGTCCGTTTTCAGACTTATTTTTACGTTTTCATACGTTTTCATCTGTTTTCTTGCATTTTCGTCCGTTTTCTTATGTTTTCGTCCATTTTCGCCCGTTTTCGTCCGTTTTCTTTCATTTTCGTAAATGTTTCATACGTTTGCGTACGTTTTCAGGCTTGTTTTTACGCTTTCATATGTTTTCGTATATTTTCTTGCGTTTTCATCAGTTTTCGTCCGTTTTCGCCCATTTTCGTCCGTTTTCATACGTTTTCTTACGTTTTCGTTTGTTTTCGTCCGTTTTCATCCGTCTTCTTTCATTTTCGTCCATTCTTCATACGTTTTCGTCCGTTTTCATACGTGTTTTTACGCTTTCATACGTTTTTGTCCGTTTTCATACATTTTTATACGTTTTCATCAATTTTCAGGCGTTTTTGTCCGTTTTCAAACGTTTTCGTATGTTTTCATACATTTTCATCCGTTTCTTTACGTTTTCGCTTGTTTTCAGACGTTTTCATCTGTTTCCATCCGTTTTTATACGTTTTCGTCCGTTTCATTCGTTTTCATCCGTTTTCATACGTTTTTGTCCGTTTTCATACGTTTATGTACGTTTTCGTCCGTTTTTAGAAGTTTTTGTCTGTTTTCATACATTTTCATCCGGTTTCATATATTTTCGTCCGTTTTTTTACGTTTTCGTCCATTTTTAGACGTTTTATCCGTTCTTATACGTTTTCATCCGTTTTCATAAGTTTTCGTCCTTTTTCATACGTTTTCATCCGTTTTTATACTTTTTTGTCCGTTTTCAGATGTTTTTGTCCGTTTTCATACGTTTTCATACGTTTTTATACGTTTTTAGTCGTTTTCGGCCGTTTTCATACATTTTCGTCCGTTTTCGGCAATTTCCGTACGTTTTCATCCGTTTTCATATGTTCTCATGCTTATTATTAAACTTTATTATATTACATGTTTAATATCACTTGTGATATTTTATAAATATAGTGAATGTCCTATATCACTTGTGATATTTCATAAATAAACAAGTATGCTTTTTTAACCTTTAATATCACTTGAGATATTTCATTGCTCTGTATATTTTTTTATATATTATCACCTATGTGTTTTCTAATATTTTTATAATTTTCAGTTACAAGATGATTTTTGTGCCTTTCATCGAAATGGACAAGCACATTTTTTTTAAAATGCAATCAATGTTATCTATCACTTGTGATATTATACTGTTAGCAGAAATAAAATGGTTAAAGGCTCTTCAGGTGAATTCTTGTTTTGCTAAAAAACAATGCTAATTTAATGCAACATTTGTTTGATTTTGAGAATACGTCAGTTTTTATTTTCATAGTTTGCTTCTTTTATATTCATTTTGATATTTGCAAGTGACACTTATTTATCTCTTGTGATATAACACTATAAGGAAGATGAAGAGTATTTAAATTGTCGTTCTTAGTTACTTAACATTAATATCTCATGTGATAAAGCAATGTAATATGGCACTAATTCTGGTATTGTACATATGAGTAATATCACTTGTGATAAAATAATAAAAAGACCAAAAGTAGACATCATTTATGTCTAGTTATACATACATACATACATATATATATATATATATATTATATATATATATATATTTTTTATAATAATATAATATATATATATATATATATACAAATAACTCAAAAGCATATAAGTCTGCATCATTGTGTACAACAGTTAACATGCACTTTTTCTAGTTACTTCCATAATCCTTGTCTTTCTTCGTTCTTCCACAAAATACTTCATCTCTTCCTCGTTCGGATGTTCAGTTGCAAAAAACGGCCTAGTCAAAAATTGTAGTTGTGGTTGAAGAAAGCACAACATATCCATAAAATAAACTGAAGAAGCTCAAACACCTGTGATATAATGTGTGATATCACAGGTGATATCCTATGTGATATCACATGTGATATCACCTGTCATATCACAAGTTCCTCCATCACCACCACTGATTCAACAAATTGAAGAAAGCCAACACACTTGTGATATAACCAAAATGTAATGTAGCACGAATTTCCATGTAATCAAAATGAATATCAAGGGAGATTGATGTTTCTCAAGGGAGATTGATGTTTCTCACTATTTTGAATTAAGCTACCTAGATTAAACACTAATTAACCCTAGATCTAGAAAGAGAAAGTTAGAGAGAGAAAGAGAGTGGAAGATTGATTAACACAATAATATGGAAAAGTTTAGCACACAATCAACCAACCCTCTCCCTTGGATGGGAGGGGGTATTTATAGTTTTTATATGACTTAGGCTTAAAGCCCTAATTAACATACTTAAACATGAATAAATAAATAAACGACACAGCCCATGGGCCTTCTACACAGGCTGGGCCTAATAACAAACCTAAAGACCAAAGCAACCTATTACAATATGATCAATACTTGAATTAATACAAAACGAGTTCCCAACAATCTCCCCCTAAGTATTGCTCATCAAGGTTGCTTGACGTTGTCTTTGCTTCTTGTGGCTTTGACGTCTTCTGAATCTTTGTTCTTTGTTCTTGATTGTGATGTGATATGATATGGTACTAATCTGCCGATCTCCAATGGTCTCTGCTTCTGGTGTCTTCACGCCTTCTCCATCATGGTCATATGTCTTTTGACTTTGGTTCTTCAACGTGTTCTCACTTCTTCAATCTTTAACTAGTGAAAGGTTGTAGTGCTTGAACTTTGACTTTTCTTTAACATATTCTGAACTTTTGATATTTCTGAGTCTTTATGAGAACTTATCTTCAGGATATGAGCATGATGGAGTCTTGATGGTGGTTGAACTCCAGGTCTTCAAGCTCCTCCGCAGCAGCAGCAGCAACACGAACCAACCGGCACTTACAGATTTAGACTTCGAGATCATCAACAGCATAGTGTGAAGACTTTCTCTAATCCAAACCCAGGCCGTTCTGAACCGGATACCCCCAAAAGGGCTAACACGGACACACCGAAGTGCACCCACGATTCAGTGAGCCGCTGGAGATCACCCCACGACTATAGACCATTTTTGGAGCAAACACTAAGCGTAACCCACAAGGAGTTACCGAAGTGACCTGCTGTCAGGGCTGTTTGATGTTGACCCTAGCAGGATTTCCATCCTATCACTGAGAATCACAATTGTGAGTTTTCTCAAGTATGTTCTCGGCAGATTGCTAAGATCTGCGAATGACTCTTCTTAATTTTACAACTGCTGCCCATGATGTAGAACAACAGTGTAATACTAAGTGTTCCTAAGAGATCTTTGATGAATCTCATGGCTCTAGACTCGATTAGTGCACATTTGTTTGGTCGTCGGAGGCGTGGAGCAGAGTGCCTCCTTTTCAATATCAACACATCTCGTAGTGAGAGGTCGATAGATGATGAAGGGTTCTCCGTGTGAAATGAAACAAGTTTCTTTTGAGAGACACCTGAGTGGCTTAGAAGGTTTAGTGCAGTTCGTCACTGGGTCCATGCCGTCTTTTGTCTTCAATACCGGTGATGCTCAGTCAACCAGTAGATTATGTATTGAACCCGGTGTCTGCCCTAAGGTTGAACAAATGGAGGGCAATTTCTTTTCACCCTTTTTCTTTGCTTTTCTTTTTAATTCTTCAACCCCTTCTTTCTGCTTTCATTTCATTTCTCCTTTTTTGTATCATACCTAGGACTTTCTAGTTCTAAACTATGGGAATTGTCCTTGGGTAGATCCCTCCGGCTCTGGCGGATCATAGGACGGTTTTTCCTAAACCTTAGTCACCTTATAACTCCATGACTATCCTAATGATGCCATAAAAAAAAACCATTGAAAATCTCTCAAAGTGTCGATGATTGTAAAAACATTTTATTGACACCATGAGAGTTTTGCGTTTTTCTAAAAGACCCCCCCTTAACATGTGCTCATATATAGTTAAAGTAAATTTGCACATGCCGGGTAGAGTTGGCACTTTTTGAATTGATTGATTTTCAATGAACATGATCATCGCGAGACACGCTTACATCACCAGATGAACTGGCTTGAAATTATTACCCGTCCAGATCACGTTCAAGGAAAATCACTCGAAATCGGTACATTTTACTCAGACACGTCCGTTGCGAGACACGTTTACATCACCAGATAAACTGGCTTGAAATTATTACCCGTCCGGGACATGTCCTTTCGACTACTGACTTTTCCTATCGTCAATTCGAGGGTCAATTCTGAGTCGAGCACTTATGAGATTCCATCTTTCCTTTACCATATTTTAATCATCAGTTATTCTCCCCCTCAAAAATAGCATACTCATGATGTTTTTGAAAAAACTTTATGATTAAAATATGCTGTTTTTGAGTTTTAGGGAAGAATTTCAAGAACTTTTGCTTATCAGAACAAAGATTATTTTTCAAATACTCCCCCTTGACGAGGGAATACTTGTCCTTATGAGCAGAATGTTTTGAAAAAACTTAGAAAACATTCAGGTTTCATTCTACTCATAAGAAAGAAGCTTTCGCTCCTTTGATCAGGATTGAGGCACTGAAGCATACCTCAGGGTCCTTTCTTTACAGGAACGGGTTGTGCACTGTTATGTGTATACAAACCAAAGTTAGTGATGAGAAATGATGAAATGATGAAAAATGATGTTAAACAATGTGTACCAACACTCTTTACTCAGGCCGACGGAATGTGAGGATGTTGGAGACTCTTGTACGTCCTCCAACGTAGCTTTCCAGTCTTCTCATCGTCTGCCTGAACTTTATCTTCTGATCAATCCTAGCAACAAACTTCACTGCCTATTTCGCATCGTTTCAACTCCAACTAGTTTTCAACCCCTTGCTTCTATTGAACAAAATCTTCTCCAGCTCATCCTTAACCCGAAGTAACGTTGCATCACTAAATTTAGCAATATCTTCATACCCCATAAACTTTGGACCACCTTTATTCTGTTTATATACTAATCCAAATGGTCGGTCAAGGAAGGTATATGGCTGCTTTTCTTGGATTCCTTCTCGTCTGATGTCAGGTTTGATGAGGTTCAATCTTGTTTGGTAACTTTCTACCCCGAGATGAACATCTTCTACTCGTGCTATTATAACAACACTGCGAATGAATATGAGAATAGAGTTGATGATATCATACTGAAGGCGTCCAGTAAGATGTTCAAGTTTTCCCTGGACCTTTAGCAGATACATATCTTCGATGTCATTGATGTGTAGACGGGGGTAGTCAGCTTCACTAAAACTGTATTCCTTGTCGTCTAACCTCCTCACTGTAACCTTTGTCAAGAAATTGTATTCAAACATTGACTCAGTCTCTGCACTGGTGATTGATAAGATCATGTTCGTGTTGAGGACTGGTGTTTTAGTTTTTCTGGAAAACATGTACTTGTAGAACAATCTTCTCATGTGTGGCCAGTGAGAAACCCCGAGTGCAGCGTCTTCTTTGTATTCCCTAACCTTGTGGACAAATAGATCTCCGATTTGTTCCTCGAATCCCTCTAGAGTATATGATGCAGCTTGGAATTTGGTGAGTGAGGCAGTGTATCTCCTTTCTGGATCAGTGTCTCTGAATTCTAGGTATTCCAGGTCTTTGTTGAAGAAGTAAGCCTTAGGAATTTTAAGGTTGAAGGGTGGACCGGTGAGTGGTAAAGGTTGTGAGAAATCACGCAGTTGGAAGTTGTCTTTTGGATTTGAGGTTTGAGCATGTTCCCAATCAATGTTCTCCGATAATGCTCGTGCCACCTATTCAATGTTATATTCGAACTCGAGTTTAGAAGTTGTGACTGTTTTGTATGCTGAGAACCCCTTTGATCGGACTCTTATGATGTCGGATAAGCCCAATTTCTGCACCTTCATGACTTTCTTCAGTCTTTTGGTGAAATCAATGGTGGAACCTTCGACAGGTGTATCATTTGTATTTTCCAGGAAAAGCATCGACCATTGATTCAAACCAATCATATCTTGGTGCTGATGGATTTACCCATTCTGGTAATGGTGTATCTTTTGCATTGGAAGGTGGTGCAGAGGCATTGTGAATCTTTGGTGGAGCTATGGGAAACTCGTAGTCAAAGCCCTAAGCTTCAAGTGGCTCATTTTCTTCAAATGCTCCACCTTCTTGTGGAGTGAACATCTGTTGGCCTGACTGTTTGGTTGTACCAGTCGAGTGTGTTGTAGTAGCATGACCAGTTGAGGATGAAGGTCTTCTATTTTTCTTTCCTTGGTCATCTTGTTCATCTCAATGGCGTTTAGTAGGTTTGACAGTCTTGCACCCCTCAACTTCCTTTTCATCTTCTTTAATTAACTTGATTAATATCTTTTGTAGTTCTGCTTCCTTGGGGTCATTCATGATTTCTGCCAACAGTTTTCCTTTAAGATCTGATCGTGAAGGTTTCGGTGGCATGGTTCGGATGGTGAGTGGTGTAGTTTGCATTATTCTAGCCACAGTCTTCTCCAGATTCTTTTCAACAAAGGTGTTTAGAATTCCTTGAAGATTAGCTTGTAGAAACTGAGTGACCTCTTAAGGTACTTGAGCATTGACCTCCTGGGGGATTTAAGTTGCAAGAATCTCTTTCACCTTCTTTTCCAAATCAACATTATCACGTTTGAATATGTGTACATCAAACTTCTTTTCAACCTCAGTGATCTTATCTTGTATTGCTTTGTTCTCATTTTCAGCTTTTTCATGTTTTCTTAAAACAAGATTCTGCAATTTAGTAAACTTCTCCTTTAACTCACTCAGCTCGTTGGTAGACTGTCCCACAGATGATGGATGTGAAGATTGTGGTACATCATTGTCACCTTGGTCATCTTGGGATTCCACTTCATTATCACTTTCTTCTTTTTCATCACTTTGTACACTACCTTCTTCATCTCCTTCTTCTTCATCATTATCATTTTCTTCTTCATCATCTTCATCATCTTTCTTGCTTCTAGGTGTCTCAGACCCAGATCTAGATATTGATTCATCTTCAGAATTTCCAGATTCACTTTCAGTTTCACCCAGTGTTGCAGACCTTGTAGATTCAGATTCCTCCTGTTCTTCCTCATGATGTGAAGCAGATCCTTCACCCTTTCTCATTTTCTCACGTCTTTCTTCATCTTCTCTATGTTTTATTAAACTTGCTTTTGATGCTTGTTTCACCTGTTCTTGTTCTTCTTTGTCAGTCAAAGGTGGTTTGATCGGGGAAAATTGAGTGTCAGATAACTTGAGTTTCTTTCCTCTGCCCGGTTTCAATTCCTTGTCTGATTCAGATAACACAGATTTCATCTTCTCAATACCTTTCATTTTTCTGCCTTTTCTGAGGTCCACTTCTTCTTCTTCCTCCTCATCACTTGGTTCATCACGAAGTAGCATTGCTGATGAGGGTTTAGAAACCACTTTTCTTTTCTCAGCTTTAGTGGGTTTCTTTGATCTAGAGATAGTGGCTCGAACTGGGATTGTCTTACTCTTTCCTTTCGGTGATCTTTCCCTTTTAGGTATGAATCCCACCTTGTTGGCTTTCACTGCTTCCTCATACTTTTGATATGCCTTGGTATTCATTAGTTCTTCATTTAACATATTTGGTGGAATTCTGGCCCCTTGTTTATCTGTGTATGTACTTTGTGACTTTATACTGGTGAGAACATGGTCAACTAGTTCAGTATGCATCTTTTCGGTGTCAGGTCGTACAAGCTCAGGATGAATTTTAATGAAATGAGCAATGAGGAGTTTGGTGAATCGTCAAAAAGGAACCTTGTAGTCCTTGTTCTGATGAAATTTATGACTTAGGAAGATCATATCATTCCATATGTACTGAGCAAAATTCAAGTGTTTCATGTTGATCACTCCACAGAAAAATTGTAGGTGTTCTTGTCTTGGGCGGTTAAATCCCGAGGTTTTCCCAGTGATACAGTGAATGATGATGGAGTACATGGTTAACCAGGGTTGAGGGAAGAATCTTCTATCTACTTTGTAAAGAGAGGTGAGTGGTTTTTTCGATTCGTTATACCCTAGAATCTGAAGTGTTCTAGCCATATCATCAAAGGTAGGGTTGTTCTAAAATTTCTTCAAAGTGTCAGTTTCTTCTTTTGGGAGTTCAAGAACATTCCTTAGAGTCTCAACTTTGAAGGTGATCTCTATGGTGTCCAGGGTGATAGTGATGCTTTCTTCATCTTTGCTGACAACCATTGATTCCCAGAACTGGTTTAGGTAGATTAGAGGAACACTTTCAGTGTTTGTCAGTGTGGGTCGGATGAAGTGTCTGTTGAGAATTTCTGCTATAATCTGACAAGATTCATGACATTTGAGCTTCTTGAAATCAACTCTTGAATTGGAGTAACCGATCTTTTGTTCATCCTTTGTTGGTGTGTTTTTCTTTTTTATAATTGATGCTTGTGACATAGTTCGAGACATGATTCACCTGATCAACATAAACACCAGCAACAATACACAAAGGTATATAGTGTTTGTGTTAGTGAATGTGATTAGTTCTATTACTCATACACATTAATCAAGCAGATCATATGTCAACTAAGTACAACATAGCAATATGATTAGAATAAACCTAAGATCAACACTTAAACTCAATCATCTTAATACAGAAACTTGATAGTTTGAATCTTGATTATAGATACTTGATCAACTTTAGAAATCAATCAACCTTGTTAGAGAAACTCGACTAAATCGTGAAGCTCGACTAAATCTGAGTAACTAGACTAAATCAGTTCCTCAACTATGCCAAGTTATTCGACTAACCAAGTTACTCGACTAATCAAGAGTTACTTGACTAATCAAGTTACTCGACTAGTCAGAGTTACTCGACTAAGTCTGAGTTACTCGACTAAGTCAGTTACTTGATTAAGTCAGAGTTACTCAACTAAGTCAGAGTCACTCGACTAAGTCTGAGTTACTCGACTAAGTCAGTTACTCGACTAAGTCAGTTACTCGACTAAATCAGTGTTACTCGACTAAGTCAGAGTTACTCGACTAAGTCAGTTACTCGACTAAGTCAGAGTTACTCGACTAAGTCAGAGTTACTCGACTAAGTCTGAGTTACTCGACTAAGTCAGTTACTCGACTAAGTCAATTACTCGACTAAGTCAGAGTTACTCGACTAAGTCTGAGTTACTCGACTAAGTCAGTTACTTGACTAAGTAAGTTACTCGACTAGTCAGAGTTACTCGACTAGTCAGAGTTACTTGACAAGGATTAACCTTGACTAGGAGTATCTCGACTAGGTTGACTTGTTATCTCCTAACTCGGAGACAAAGTCGATCAAATACAATGCTCTCGATCACAAACTTTATCATAGAAGCACGATTATCAAATGTTCAGCATACTAAAGCATATTCAAAGGCACATAGAAACTGATAACCATATAAACATCATGATCTTATGGTTAAACAAACACTCTTTTCATCACAAACAAATTATCAACACATTTCTTTACAGCACAAACAATGTTCCTTTGTACTATCTCAACACATGAACTCTTTGTTAAACTAACTTAGCCTTATTGATGATAAGATGCAAGTTAACCATACTCAAAAACATGAAGTGAAGCAATCCCACAAACACAAGTATCTCAACATACATCAAACAAGAAATCTATTCATTTATCTCATGAACCAGTATTGACAAAAATAAGCATATAACAGCATTCAGTCAATCACAGCACATCACTGATGTTCACAGACTTACATATGCGACTGCCTTAACCCTAAAACCCTCAATCCATCCTACGGGGTTAAATAATCTAATTAAGTATATGCAGCATACATTCAAACATGTCATGAATGTTTTACACTAACACAATTAGATCAAATAACAACCTACACAAAGCGCCCAAATCGGTTCTATAAACCCTAATTCGCAAATCTTACAATTCAATCATAGGTGTAACCATAGAATGATCATAGCGCCAGACGGATTAAATTAACACACTTACAAATTATCAGAAGCGAAAAAACTTTAATTCTTGATACTTAAGCGGTTTTGGCGGGCTGGGAAGGTTTTTATTGTGAGAAAGAATTATGTGTGTGAGTTACTGTGTATGTTTAGAGTTTGACTTAAGTCAGACAAAATTTTTATCAAACAAGTTTGCTTATGTGTCTAAAATTGGACCTCTAACTTGTATCCTATTAGATTTTAAGTCCTAAAGATAACACATATCACAATATGACAAGTTCAATCCTTTAACTTTAGACTTATTATCTTTTAAGATCCTAAAGGCAACTTTTCCAAACGTGATCGATTTAGTCCCTGATGAAGATTTTGATGAAGAAAGGAGATTGGATAAATGTGCAAAAAATTTCTCCCCCTCAAAATATGTTCGTGATTTGAAATTAATGAAAGTTTGAAATGACGAGAACATATTTTGATTCGGTTTAACTTTTGCACACTTATATATAGTTTTTTGTTTTTGTTTTTTTTTTTTTTTTTGGATGGAAAAAAAATTAAAAATATTTTTTGTGTTTTTCAATAATTATTTAGAAAGATAGTTTGATGTTTGACTCTTTTTAATTTTGAAGAAGAAAAACATTTAAGTCATCCGGAGTCAAACACCTCATGCCAATTTGGTGAACCAGTTCCACAAATCTTGCATGGGGCAAGGCTTTGGTTAACAAGTCCGCTAATTGGTGTTCAGTACCCACAAAGTATTATTCAACAGTACCCATTTCCACATGCTCCTTGATGAAATGATAGCGTAGAGCAATATGCTTGGACTTGGAATGTTGGACCGTGTTGCAGGAAATAGCGATGGCACTCTTGGAATCACAGTACATAGGAATCTTGTTGAAGACGTATCCATAGTCCATCAGCTGAGATCGCATCCAAATGACTTAAGCGCACCATGCTGACATGGCGACGTATTCCGATTCTGTAGATGACAGTGAAGTGCAGTCTTGCTTATTTGATTGCCAAGAGACGAGCTTGTCACCCAAAAACTATACTCCTCCTGATGTACTTTTGCGTGTGTCTAAGCACCCTGCATGGTCAGCGTCTGAAAATGCAACAAGTTAAAATCCAGAATCCTTTGGATACCAGATCCCCAAATTAATGGTTCCCTTTATGTATCTAAGGATTCTTTTAACAGCTGACAAATGCCGCTCAGTTGGTCTTGACTGATATCGAGAGCAAAGGTACATAGCAAATACAACATCCGGTCTGCTAGCGGTGAGATACATGATCGACCCAATCATACTACGATATTTTGTAGGATCAATGGGTGTCCCATGTATGTCAGCATCTAGCTTCGGGGATGAGGAAGACATAGGGGTGTTATAGGTTTCACAGCTGGTCATACCATGCTTTTTCAGGATTTCCTGAGCATACTTGGATTGACTAAGGAATATACCACGTGGTGATTGATGAACTTGCAGTCCTAAGAAGAACTTTAGTTCACCCATCATAGACATCTCAAAGTTATTTTTCATCAGTTTTGCAAAAGCATTTGAATATTTTTTATGTGTTGATCCAAAAATTATATCATCGACATAAATTTGTATGATGAGAATGTCCTCCCCGTGTTTCTGTATAAACAAAGTCGGGTCCACAGTTCCTTTAGTAAAATGGTTTGCAAGTAAGAAAGCAGATAACTTGTCGTACCATGCCCTTGGGGCTTGTTTAAGGCCGTAAAGGGCTTTCTTTAGCCGATATACATGATTCGGATGTTCTTGGTCCACGAAGCCTTCTGGTTGAGAAATGTACACCTCTTCCTGGAGTTGGCCGTTGAGAAATGCAGTCTTCACATCCATTTGGTAAACAGTAATGTTCTTGTGAGCCCCGTAAGCCAGGAACATGCGAACAGCCTCAAGCCTTGCGACTGGAGCAAACGATTCTTCGAAGTCGATTCCCTCTTGTTGACTGAATCCTTTGGCGACCAGGCAGGACTTGTTACGAATCATACTACCATCTGCATCTAACTTGTTTTTCCAGATCCACTTCAATCCAACAACATAAACCCCATCTGGTCTCTCTACCAGTTCCCAAACTTCTAACCACTTGAATTGTTCCAACTCCTCTTGTATGGATTCAATCCAGTTGTCATAAGTGAGGACTTCCTTGATGTTTTTTGGTTCGGCTTGACAAACGGTGAGTGCATAAATGCAGGTTTCACCGTCTGTGTGAAGTCTTTGTCTTGTCATGACTGGATTTTCTGGATTACCAATGATGTTTACTAAGGGATGGTCCTTTGTCCATTTATGAGTGAAGGGATAGTGTTGATAGTTATGGTGCAGGTTTGACGGTTCCAAATTGCGTGTCGACTACTCTGCAATATCAGGAATGGTTACTTCATAAGGAACAATCTGATTGTTTGTTTGTGGTTGGAATCTTGGTTGAGAAGGTTGTAGAACAAATTCTTGGTTCGATGGTGGAAGATATGATTGAGCTATCAAAGCAAGAGAGTTTGGATTTGGTGCCTGTGAATAACCTCCTCTTGTTTCAATGTCCTTGTCTACCTCAGTTTGATGTTGCTTGAGATAATCATACAAAAGCCCATATGAAACTTGATTAATCTTTTTGGCTTGCCTCACGAATGTCACATACTTCTGCCAGTCTGGTCCAAGACATCCTAGAAATTTGGAGTTGATAGCAATCTTTGGTAGAGGTATGTTATGACGTTCCAGATCATTGACAACATTAGTGAAGCGGTGATAGTATGATTCTAAAGATTCCCCTGGTTCCATCATGAAGTTATTGTATTCCATGTAAAGCTTCGATTCCAAATCCTCTTGGTTCAATTCTGTGCCTTCCATAAGAAGATGTACATGCTCCCACATGTCCTTGGCTGTTTTCTGAGCATCAATACTCCTGAAGATTGGGTTAGGAATTCCCTGAAGTATGTAAGCCATGGCCATCTCAATAGCTTCTTGCTGAAGAGTTTGTTCAGTGGAGTATTGAGATACTGGAATGGGAGTTGTAGTGTCATCCCGAGGAGGTATAGCAGTTGGATCACTCGGAACCATTGTTGAAGGGATTGGATAAGGTCCTTCCATGATGACCTTTTTGAGATATGGACCATGAGGTTTCCTTAGTTCAACAAATCGAATAAACCAACTAGACCATTGCACATAGTTTCCAGGTGTCAGCATTGGTGGAGTTTCAAACGATCCTGCTTCATGTCGAGATTGCTGACTACTGATAGCTTCACACATTTTTGTAAACCAGTGAAGTTCTCTTGATGAAGGTTGGTAGTTTTGCATCTGAGGTTGTAGCATGAATTGTTGCTGAGGTGCTGTTTGTGGAGGGAAAAACTGATGTTGTTGGACAAAAGCATGTTGCTGTTGATATTGAGGATGAAATTGTTGTGGTTGCTGATGATATTGTTGTTGTTGATGATGTTGTTGTTGTGGATATTGTTGTAGTTGATAATAGAAATAGGGATTGTATGGTGGTTGAGACATCGTTAGGTAACTTGAAAATGTTAAGGATCTTTAAAGGATAAAGACGGTTGTTGGTGAAGATTAGATTGAGAAACTTTTGAAGAAACTAAGAGGATTTTACTCTAGAAACTCGGAGATTTCAATCGGTGAAACTCGGAGGATTTTACACTAGAAACTCAAGTTACTCGATCAAACTGTAGGTACTCGACTAAAGTTACTCAGCTAGATTTACTCGACTAAAGTTACTCAGTCAAGTGGAGTTACTAGACTAAAGTGAGTTACTTGATCAATCTGGAGTTACTCGACCAAACTTAGTTACTCGATCAACCTGGAGTTACTCGATCAAACTTAGTTACTCGATCAAACTTAGTTACTCGATCAAACTGGAGTTACTCGATCAAACTTAGTTACTCGATCAAACTGAAGTTACTCGATCAAAGTGAGTTACTCGATCAATTGAGTTACTCGATCAAACTATCTCGACTACTTAATCTAACTCGATTAAGTAATCTATCTCGATCAAATGTTACTAGACTAAAGCAGTTACTCGATCAAATATTACTAGACTAAAGCAGTTACTCTACTAAAGTAGTTACTCTACTAAAGTAGTTACTCTACTAAAGTAGTTACTCTACTAAAGCAGTTACTCTACTAAATCTCCAAATCTCGATCAGTGAACAGGAAGACCTCGGATGAACAGTAACTTATCGGATTTTTGATTTTTTCTTTAGATCTAATCTTTTAACAACCTAAATTACCCCTAGGCGAATGATACCACTTGATGTTTCTCACTATTATGAATTAAGCTACCTAGATTAACCACTAATTAACCCTAGATCTAGAGAGAGAAAGTTAGAGAGAGAAAGAGAGTGGAAGATTGATTAACACAATAATATGGAAAAGTTTAGCACACAATCAACCAACCCTCTCCCTTGGATGGGAGGGGGTATTTATAGTTTTTACCTGACTTGGGCTTAAAGCCCTAATTAACATACTTAAACATGAATAAATAAATAAACGACACAGCCCATGGGCCTTCTACACAGGCTGGGCCTAAAAACAAACCTAAAGACCAAAGCAACCTATTACAATATGATCAATACTTGAATTAATACAAAACGTGTTCCCAACATAGAGGCTATCAGACTATTCTTGGCTTATGCTTCATTCAAGAACTTCACAGTGTATCAAATGGATGTGAAAAGTGCTTTCTTATATGGGAAGATTGATGAGGAAGTTTATGTGATGCAACCACCTGGTTTTGAAGATCCTGATTATCCAGATAGGGTTTACAAGGTGGAGAAAGCACTGTATGGCCTACATCAGGCTCCAAGAGCTTGGTATGACACCTTGTCAAAATATTTGTTATCCAATGGTTTCAGTAGGGGAACTATTGATAAGACTTTGTTCATCAAGAAAGACAAAAAGGATACTCTACTAGTTCAAGTATATGTAGATGATATCATTTTTGGGTCTACAAACAAGGTGTTATGTGAAGAATTTGAGAAGCTCATGCATAATAGATTTCAGATGAGTTCTATGGGGGAACTCACTTTCTTTCTTGGGCTTCAAGTTAAGCAGAAGACAGATGGGATTTTCATCAGCCAAGACAAGTATCTGGCTGACATTTTGAAGAAATTTGGTTTTTCTGATGTGAAGCCAGCTAAGACAACAATGGAGACCAACAAGCCTTTGCTCAAGGATGAAGATGGGGAAGAGGTTGGTGTGCATTTGTACAGATCCATGATTGGATCTTTGATGTATCTAACTGCTTCAAGGCCAGACATTTTGTTGTGAAGAGGATTTTTAGGTACTTGAGGAGTCAACCTAGGTTGGGCCTTTGGTATCCTAAGGATTCACCTTTTGATCTGGTGGCATACTCAGATAGTGATTATGCTGGAGCAAGTTTGGACAGAAAGTCAACCACTGGAGGATGTCAATACCTTGGACATAGGTTGATCACTGGAGGATTTGTACTGTTATTAGTCAATAAGTTGTTTCTATTGCTTGCTCTGTTTGTATGTTGTCTGCTGCTAGTTATTGTTAGTCTATTGCTAGTTGTTTATTCAACTGCAAAGTATAACCATGACTTGGGATTATTGTGGTATCTTGTTTCTTGTGTTTTTGTGGTTTTGGACTAATCTTTTGTAGGATAAGTAAATGAGGAATGATGATTTGATGAGAAAAAGGTGTTAGAAAAAGTCAGTAGACATTCTATTGCTAGCATCAAAAGTTTCTGCTGCTAGGCAAAACTTTCTGCTGCTGAAGGTTCTGCTGCTCAAATTGAAACTATTGGGATTCTATTGCTTGGTTTGAAAGTAAAGGGACTATTTTGTAACTTGGCGCGAATAAAACCCTAATTAGATCCAAACGGTATAAAAACCCAATTCGATCTCACAATTAACTTTATGCGCCCAAAATTCAATTTAATTCAAACCCTAACACATCTTTTTAACATCTGATCAAAAATCCCCAAAATCAAAACCCTAATTTTACAATGGCAGCAAGAGACTTCTCCGATAACCACAATCAAGTGGCGTTTCTTCAAAAGGTCCCAGAAGTTGAGGGTTTTGCTGAAGTTATTGACTTTCTTAATGCTACTCATTTAAGGTATGCATTAGCAGCAAATCCCACTATATACATTTCCCACATGAAACAGTTTTGGTCTACTGTTACGATCAAAACTAAAAATGGGGAAGAATATTTGAGAGCTGTGGTAGATGAACAAAGGATAATTATCTCTAAGTCATCTGTAAGAGAAGCACTTCATCTTTCAGATGATGAAGAAATACTTTGCCTTTCGAATTCTATTATTTTTCAAGAACTTGAAAATATGGGGTATGAGAAGAAAAATAATGGTTTAAAGTTTTTCAAAGGTCTTCTCTGGCCACAATGGAAATTTCTTCTTCACACGCTTCTCCATTGTCTCAATCCTAAAACTACAGGGTGGAATGAGTTCAGTACAACTCAAGCATCTACTTTGATTTGTCTGGCCACAGGACAACCCTTTAATTTTTCGGCTATGATCCTGGATGGGTTGAAAAAGAATATTTCTGGAAAAAATTATGTTTACCTAAGGTTTTTGCAATTAATCATAAATAATCAATTATCAGAACCTAAGGTACATAAAAGGACACATGATAGTCATGAGCTTAAAAGGAAATTATTTTCTTATTTGAAAAAGAATGGAACTGGTTTTTCTGGAACAATTACTCCTTTGTCCCAATACATGTTACAATTGGCTGCTACTCAGGGTGAAGCTGCTGAAATCACAACAGCTACCCATCACACACCCAACTCTGAACATTCCTTTGAACAACCCCAAAAGACCCAATCCCCTAGGAATTCACTAAATAAGGACACTGAGCAACCTCAGGCCAGTGTCGGTATAGCTGCAGGTGAGGTTGTCACAGGTGATGTAGGTGACATGATGGAAAAGGCTAACACTACTATTCCTGGCTTAGTGGCTGGACATGACAGTGTTAACATAAGTAAGACCTCAACCATGGCAACATCTAATGCAGAGGGTTCTTTTGAACCTGAAGCAGGTGATGGTCACTGATGCGTGCGCGTGTCGTTGCGGTTTAGCAGTATTAATGCCTACTCAAGTTTTAAATTTATATTTAGCCGACTTATCAATAACACACACACTTAACGAGCAGTGTACCCAGTCAGTATGAATATAATGGTAAGTAGAGTGTCGATCACTAAGAGTGGAACGTATTATCTAGTTATTCTAATCAGTATTTTAATATCCTAAGTTAGCTATACAACCTAATCTAACGCAAGGGGGTTCAGCCTGAGAGACTGGCACAGTTTGGTTATAATTAAGTAGAAAACTAAACTAATGAGCACGAATCAGCGATTAGCACACACGTACACAGATAGATACTCGAGACAATAAGAAGACCTGTCCTGATAATTAAGTAGCTTGTCACTTGTTTTATTGCTAGTTTTATATGAAGTGTATATAATTAAACCTTTCTCGTTGGCTCTAATCTTATCGACGAGTAAACCCTTAATGATTACTTATGTCTATCCTATTTATTTAAGAGACGCTAAAACAAATTGGCGAGGAAGGGGCATGGCGACCCAAGCAAGACTCAGCTAGACACAGAGGTTATCAATGCACTAATAAAAGTCACCAAAGACATCAACATATAAACTTTAATTAATGGGAAAGCAATATTAAGGGGAGTGCATGATCTTCCGTAGTCACATGACACAAGCCCATCAATCCTGATGAATTAAAGTGTGCTAAAACAATAAAACAAAACTACTTAATAAATTGAATACATGCAGGACCTTCTTACAGCTCTTGTATCTTCATTTAGGGTGTGTCTTGTGCTGCTTGGTCGTCTGAATTCGGCTCTAGGGTTATATCTTCACACACTGTCCAAGACTCTCAAATTCGTCTGACCTTGGGGTATTTAGAGTTCCTGTCTCAGGGATAGATGCGGCGCATTGAGTGAATAGATGCGGCGCATTGACTTAACTTCGCATGGGGTCCAAGATTAATATATTCTGTAATATTCGTACACCGTCTTCAGATGCGGCGTAACTTGATCTCTGTATGCGGCGCATGTACTTTAGCTGTCTTGGATTGTAACTTGTGAAATCTTGATAGTGATATGCCGTATGTTAGAAGTATATTGCGGCGTATCTGGAGTAGAACGAGCTTGATCTTCTGGATTTCAGTAGGCTTTTGACATCTCGCTTATTTTTCTCCATAATTAATCCAAAATCGCCAAGTTTCACATAATGCTTGTTTTTACCTAAGAATTACTAAAGTAAACATTAATGTATCGATTCTCATAGATAATATAATAAAACAAGTCAAATAAATAGGATAAATGATGATAATAAAATGTACTTATTTGAGTTCATCAAATATCCCCGCACTTGAACTTTACTTGTCCCCAAGCAAACCTTAGAATTAATCGTACGAAAATGTATCCTAAAAGATATTAGGATTTATTTTTATATTTAAGCATGTATTCGTTTTGTCATAATCACACAACCAAACACTTAACGAAGTAGAAACCAAAATAATTTTTAATGTAAAACAATTCTAAATCGTTTAGTTGCTTAGTCTTGACGAATATTCTATCATAGGCTTGGCAAGTATACGCATCTCCCCCACTAAAGCCAAGGAGTAACAAGTCTAAAGCGGTAAAAAGGGTTTGTTGGTTAAGGGTTGATCATCCTTTTTAATCTTTATCGATTTCATATTCCAGAAAAAGCGACAAAACTACAAATACATGATCGAATCCACGACCACGATACTTGCAATTGCTCAAATCCTTAACTCGAATAAGCTAAAGATAGGACCAAGTAATCTTCACCAATAATATTATATCAAAAAGGGCGACAAAATCATAAATACATAGCCGAATCCACGACTACGATACTTAAGATTGCTCAAATCCCTAATCTCAATAAATCAAAGGTTTGGATGAAGAATGATATAGGGTATGGATAATATTTGGGATACAAATTGGTGTAAAATGAAAATAAACATAACAGATAAATTAAAATCCTAAGTGTGATTAATCACTTTCCCAACCATCCCATGAATAAGACTCATATCATTGAATAACTCACGCTTTAACATTTGAAACACACGCTTTAGGTAGACACGAATTATACTCAACAAAATCTCAATCAAAGAATAACCTTAGTTGGCGTTCCCATAACGGCCAACTCCCATTCAATCCATAAATATAATATACAACAACAAATAGTGGTGATATCTCTCACTTAATACAAAACTTTACATAAGTTGGTTAAAACAAACTTCCAACTTTTCCTTTTTCTTTTCTATTTTTTCGATTTTTTTTTTTAAGATCAACATATGTGTAAAATTTCACAACTTTTCTATCACTATTTTTCCGGATAATTTTCATACTCTTCATACTTTCAGAAATAACTGTAATAGCGAAAGTAGCAAACACACGAAAAATAAACTAAAAGTTATACAATATTTACTTTCATACCAATTGCATTGTGCAATTTCCCGACCTAACCAAAGATAATGAATTACGCACGCGAAGACAGGTAATGTAAGGAAACACACTTTTCCTAAAGCAATTAACCTCGGATTTTAATCTACAGGGTAGGCTAAGGTGTAAGGGTGTATCGAAACATTATAACAAAGGTGTAAGAAACGAAAGGAATGGCTCTGAGGGTTTTTCTAGGGGTATCTTACTCTAAAAGTGAGAGTAACAAAGGGTTTATACGGGGGTTAACTAACCAGTGTAGTTAGTTAATATCACATAACATGTAAAGGCTATTTGGGTGTAATCCTAGAAATTTACCAATTTAGACAAGTCACTCCAATTATATAGATAATACTCATTATGGTGGTCTCGAATAGTATACAAGCCAAGTTCTAAAGTTTACAAGTCACCGGCACACTAAAGTTTTAATATTTTTGAAAGAATAGAGTTATGTGTGCGGTTATGTAATTTAGACTTTAAACAAAAGCATGCTAAAAAAAATTTAAATTTTGATATATTAAGCGCATTTTAAGCATATTTTGAAAAAGTTTAGGACAAGTAAGTGTTCTAATTCTCCATCCCCCCACTTAAGTTAAACAACGTCCTCGTTATTTGTGTCAAAGGTTAAAAACTGGAAAATAAAAGAATTAGAATAGAAAAACTCCCCTGAGATTTGCTTGGTATGATCCTCCATTATTCGTATAAGAGCAAAAATCAACTTTCTTGTGGATTAGAACGTTTAAGCTTCTTAGATGATGTATCCACAAAAAATGCAGGAATCTATAATACCATTTAGACTTTAACACACCTGAGTTAAGAATGTTCAAACTTGCATAATACATTAGTAGTTAGTAAAAATAAAACCTAAAAAATTAAACTATAAATCATCAGGTCAGTCGATACGCCGTATCTTATGGAAGAAGATATGCCGTATTGAGCCTGGAATAAATACGAAATAAAATAAAAGATGCGTCGCATCCTTAACCAGGGATGCGCCGTATTAAATAAACTGACAGAAAGTTTTAAAGTCAAAAATAAAAATGCAGAAAATGAAATAAGATATGACCAGTGCAAGTGATGCGTCGCATCTTATGATGGAGATGCGCCGCATCTTCTGCAGGTCTGACAGACTCGACACAGAACAGAAAAGTAAAAATTTTTTCTTCCGGGTTGTCTCCCGGTCAGCACTTGTCTTTATTCCAGAGTCTTCAAGTTAGACTCACGTTCAGCTCCTTAATACCGATCACTGAAAGAGTCAGAAGCATCGCGCTCCCTCATCGCCAGTCCAGTAATATTGAACACTCCTTGCTCATCCTTAATATCCACGCCATTCTTCTTTAATATCTGTATAAACAAAGTTCTGTCCCTTTCGGGCAGAGATGACAAAATGATAGACGGGAAATTCTTATTATTATATAGGCATAAATATGCAAGGTGGGGTGGTAGTTCAATAAACATATCATTATTCAAATTTGTATTCTCAACTATTCTCCTATGTTTGTTAATCACTTCGCAAATAGGCATAAATATGCAAGGTGGGGTGGTAGTTCAATAAACATATCATTATTCAAATTTGTATTCTCAACTATTCTCCTATGTTTGTTAATCACTTCGCAATCATACCACTCATCATCAGAATCATTAACAATATCGCGCCTAAGTTCGGTAGGTACATTAAGGTCAATAAATTCCTCGAGGTTCTCATGATTAGGATTAGTTGAGTTGTTTTGAATCAATGTTTCTCCCATAAGCCTAGCTTCTAGATTGAGGTCCACACATTCTCTTAATCCTAGCACATAGACGCCTCTAATTATGCTCTTAGCAGGATTTTGGCACTTATAGACTAGTTTATTATTCCCTACCTTTAATGAGATTTTTCTTTTAAACACATTAATCTTAGCATGGGCGGTAGACAGGAAAGGTCTTCCAAGGATTAAAGGAATCTTAACATCCTCGGGCATATCTAATATAACAAAGTCTACGGGGAAAACAAACTTCTCAATCTTAACTAGCACATTTTCAGCAACCCCTTCAGGTCGTTTTACCGTTTTATCAGCCAATTCAATAAGCAGCTTAGTTGGTGCTAATTTTCCTAGTCCTAGGGTAGTGAATGTCTTAAGGGGCATAACACTAACACTAGCTCCTAAGTCAGCTAATACATTATTGAAAGATATGTCATTAATTGAACAAGGTAAAGTAAAACTTCATGGGTCCTTTTCTTTATGAGGCAAGGCACGTAAGTCGGTTGCAGAGCTCTCTTCTTTCATTGTAGCCTTGATCTCCTCTTCAATCTTTGCCTTCTCTTTGAGTAACTTCCTTAAACTGATTGAAGAATTAAAGAAAAATTCGGGCTTTGCAGCATCATTACCATTCATCAATCTTCTAGGAAAAGGTATGTTAGGCGTGACTTCTTCAGTAGTGCATATGGCCTTGACATGATCTCTTGGGTTAGTTTCAGTTGAGCTAGGTAAACTTCCGTATCCCCTTTCTTGAAGAACCTTGCTCATTTGTCCGATTTGTTGTTCCAATGCTTTGATCGAAGCTCCTTGATTTCTTGTTATAGTATCCGTTGAGGCTCGGATTTCTTTGATCATTGCGGTGTTCTCTTTATGTCTTTTAGCAACATCGGCCATAATTTGCTTTAGAGTTTCATCCAAAGTCTGCCTCCTTTCTTGATAAGTGGGATTATAGTTGTTCTTTTGATAGTATCCCGGAGCAGCTTCCCTAAATCTTCCCGAAGGTCAGAATGGTTGTCCAAATTGTATGTAGTATGCTTCTTCAAAAGTCTCACTTTTATTCATTTTAGGGCAATCTTTAGTGTAGTGAGGTCCTTCGCATTTTTCACATCCAACTTGGGCAGCATAAACTTTCTCATCACGCTTCTTCATCTCTCTACTAATTTTATCCAATTGAGCTTGAATTGCTGCAAACCCGTCAAAATTAGTGCTGCTCTTAGATCTAGTAGAGGTTCCGTCGTGCCATTTTTGAGAGTGATCAGCAGCTTCTTGGACAGCTTTTCTAGCATCGGCTGCACTCATTTGAGGCACAGCTCCCTTAGCATCCAAGATTTGTCTAGTAGGCACGTCCAATCCTTGATAGAACAATATTATCTCCTACATTGGACTTAGATAATGTTGAGGGCATTTCATCAATAAGTCTTTAAATCGTTCCCAAGCTTGATAAAGAGTTTCATCAGTATCTTGCTTGAAATTGTTGATAGCCTCCATCTTTTTAGCAGTTTTAGCAGGTGGACAATATCTTTTCAGGAATTTGCACTTCAAATCTTCCCACGTTGTGATTGAACTAGCAGGTTCATTCCTTAGCCACTTATTAGCAGCTCCTTTAAGCGAAATTGGAAAGATTCTTAGCATAATTTGATCGTCAGAGACTCCTTCTGTAGTAAACAAATCTGCAATCTCGAGGACTTATTCAACATGTTCATTAGCATCTTCATGTTCTGTTCCACTGAAAGCATTTTCTCTTAGCTCCTTGAGAAACTGACCCTTCAACTCAAACTTTGACTTTTCATCAAACTTTGGTCTAGCAACTCCTGAACTGTAATCAGCACGGGTTTTGTTCATGTATTCCTCCATAGTAGTGTTTTCCATCATTGTTTCTGTTTCTTCTGTCTCATTCTCTTCAGAAAAGTAATCAAGCTCGAACGAACTTGAAATTTCAAAGCTTTTTGTGTTGAAAAGCCTTTTAAGCGAATGTAAGGCTCGTTCAGGATCTTCGAAAGGTTTAATCAAGTTCTTAGTTGAACTCCTGGTCATGCACTTCCTGAAATCATCACAAAAGCATCAGTAGGGTATGTTCAAGAAAGTATGATATCAGAAAATTAACAACGAAAACAGAATACGAAAAATAAAAGATGCTGATATCTGCAAACGATGCGCCGTATCCAAAAAGTTGGATACGCCGTATCTTATTACGTTAAAATTTAATCAGACTTTTATTCAGAAAACAGATACACCGCTTATGAATTAGAATGCGCCGTATCAAGTTTAAATTATCAAAAATCGATTATATTTATTAAAATTAAATGCGTCGTATTAACAAAAGCTAATGCGTCGTATTTTCGTTACGTTTCAAAATACAAGATTTTTGATTTAGTAGATGCGCCGTATCGATAAAGATCGATGCGTCGCTTCTGTTTAATAATTCGAAAAAAACTGTTTTTAATTTAAATAGAAAATACGCCGTATCTGTTAAAACAGATGCGTCGTATGGCGTTAGGGTTTAGAAAAATTTCTTATTAAAAACAGAATACGACGTATCTTGGGGAAAGATGCGTCGTACTCGAATTTATTAAACGCGTTGTATTTTATAAAAATTAAACGCAATACGCCGTATCTGTGAAAACAGATGCGCCGTATCGTTTGTATTAGCACAGTACAATGATAGCAGAATGCAGAAAAATACAGAAAAAGAAAAACAAAAATAAAAACAAACAAAAAGAAACAAAAATTACAGAAAACAAACAAAAACAGAAAATATGCAAATTATACAATGAATGCAATTTATCTAATACACAACAGGGTTAGTGGTTAGAATCTAAAAAAGAAAACTAAAAAGAAAAACCTAATTAAATTACTAAATCAAATTAACAGATAATAACAATTCACTCCCCGGCAGCGGCGCCAAAAACTTGATGCGTGCGCGTGTCGTTGCGGTTTAGCAGTATTAATGCCTACTCAAGTTTTAAATTTATATTTAGCCGACTTATCAGTAACACACACACTTAACGAGCAGTGTACCCGGTCAGTATGAATATAATGGTAAGTAGAGTGTCGATCACTAAGAGTGGAACGTATTATCTAGTTATTCTAATCAGTATTTTAATATCCTAAGTTAGCTATACAACCTAATCTAACACAAGGGGGTTCAGCCTGAGAGACTGGCACGGTTTGGTTATAATTAAGTAGAAAACTAAACTAATGAGCACGAATCAGCGATTAGCACACACGTACACAGATAGATACTCGAGACAATAAGAAGACCTGTCCTGATAATTAAGTAGCTTGTCACTTGTTTTATTGCTAGTTTTATATGAAGTGTATATAATTAAACCTTTCTCGTTGGCTCTAATCTTATCGGCGAGTAAACCCTTAATGATTACTTATGCATATCCTATTTATTTAAGAGACGCTAAAACAAATTGGCGAGGAAGGGGCATGGCGACCCAAACAAGACTCAGCTAGACACAGAGGTTATCAATGCACTAATAAAAGTCACCAAAGACATCAACATATAAACTTTAATTAATGGGAAAGCAATATCAAGGGGAGTGCATGATCTTCCGTAGTCACATGACACAAGCCCATCAATCCTGATGAATTAAAGTGTACTATAACAATAAAACAAAACTAGTTAATGAATTGAATACATGCAGGACCTTCTTACAGCTCTTGTATCTTCATTTAGGGTGTGTCTTGTGCTGCTTGGTCATCTGAATTCGGCTCTAGGGTTATATCTTCACACACTGTCCAAGACTCTCAAATTCGTCTGACCTTGGGGGTATTTATAGTTTCTGTCTCAGGGATAGATGCGGCGCATTGAGTGAATAGATGCGGCTCATTGACTTAACTTCGCGTGGGGTCCAAGATTAATATATTCTGGAATATTCATACACCGTCTTCAGATGCGGCGTAACTTGATCTCTGTATGCGGTGCATGTACTTTAGCTGTCTTGGATTGTAACTTGTGAAATCTTGATAGTGATACGCCGTATGTTAGAAGTATATTGCGGCGTATCTAGAGTAGAACGAGCTTGATCTTCTGGATTTCAATAGGCTTTTGACATCTCGCTTATTTTGCTCCATAATTAATCCAAAATCGCCAAGTTTCACATAATGCTTGTTTTTACCTGAGAATTACTAAAGTAAACATTAATGTATCGATTCTCATAGATAATATAATAAAACAAGTCAAATAAATAGGATAAATGATGATAATAAAATGTACTTATTTGAGTTCATTAGTCACCCCAGCCAAATGGCTAAAAAGGGGGGCTCAGATGATCAACCCAGGGTTGATACTGAGTTTAGGCCCTTTGTGGAGATCGTTTGCTCGAGGTTTGTTAGACCTCATCTAGGATTAACACAGTAATAATGAACAACAATATAGTACGCAGCGGAATAATCAAACGAATCATTATTATTAATCAAGGTTTGTCGAATGATTCTTGTAGCTTATACAAACTACAAACCCTAGGCATCCATTAGAGGACTTGATGCCTAGACACACACACTTTTAATGACTACATTGTGGAAGACATGTTCATAAAACCTACGACCTATCCTCTTTATATAATAGAGGTTAGGGTTACAAAGGCTCTAAATATGACAGAATTAGTCCCTTATCTTTGTCTTCATAAGTCTCCTCCAGCTTTCATGTTTTTGTCAATATCAACTCATATTTAATTCCTAACAATCTTCCCCTAGTTGATATGACAAAACCAACCACATGAAAGATGTCGTCTTCCCCTTAAGCCATGCATACCATCAAGGATCTTCAAGCTGCAATTAACAATAAATCTTCTTCCCCTTTTTGTCATCATCAAATAGGAAACGAAAATATGCAACCTTGATCTTCATAATTACCAACTAGTATCATACATCCAATTTAGTCCTTCAATGTCTTGAATTACCCACCATTAAGAACACCAAAACGCTTACTTATTAAATGAACGCAAGACATAAAAATCCCAAATCTTCAGTAAGAATACCAACGAATAATCATGAAAACCTTCTCCTCGATGTAGCACATAAATGGTTAAATATTAAAGCTTCCCCTGAAACTCATATGGTAACCATTTGAAAGAACTTGTCGAATAACTAACCACCATAGAAACAAATACCATGTAGTACCATGAAGATCACCAAATAGCTTACGAAAAATGACTACAACAATATTTGAAACCAAGCAGTAGTAGAATGAAAAACAGTTCTTATAATCTGAACCTGATTCCCAAAAGTAATGAATGAATCATCAGGTCATAACCAAAAATCCAAAAATCCTGTGTGTGTGTGTGTGTGTTTTCCCCTGGTGTGTGTGTTATGGAACCAATGTGTTCCAAATCTCGTATCTCTTCCCCTCACTTTGTGTATCATGTGCCCATAAACATCAACGAGCATAAGTAGCACATTAAACGAACAGTACCACATAACTTACAAACAGTAGTACAAATGAATTATGCCAACAGTACAAAGTTGAGAAGAGCAGTACGAATATGTCGAAAGCAGTACTAACTCCGTATAACCAGCAGTACAAACTGCTATGTATGAACCAATGAGCAGTACTAACTGTTCAACGAGTAGTAGCAACTGTTAGTAGTATAATCAGTAGAAACCATCAGACCCACATGTTTAACCAAACTTAATTAATTCTTCTACTGACCCACATGATAGCAGTAGTATTCTCTTCCACCGATACCATTGTTGTACATGCGACAATCATCAATTAATATCATCGACAATTAATATCAACAAATGATAAATAAATCTTAAAGTGAATTGAACATTAATTGGTTCACCAATCAGATCGAACAATGTCAACAGCAGCCAATCCACTTGTTGTCGCCACATGATATTGAATCACACAATATTCGATTCACCAATTTCTTGGTAGAACATGACAAGAAGATTAATGTACTGATCCATAATACTTTGTCAAATAGAATCAACCGTTTTAGTACTAGGTGTAATTAATTTGAATCAAAAGACGAAGACCAGTTACTTCATCGATGCCAAAAAAAAAATCCATTCATACCATTTAAGAACCAGATCGTACCGTCATAAAAAATCCATATTATTGACAACAAACCTTGTAACATCCTAGATATCGAGAGCAACCTGGCTCTGATACCACTTGTGAAGATCGTTTGCTCGAGGTTTGTTAGACCTCATCTAGGATTAACACAGTAATAATGAACAACAATATAGTACGCAGCGGAATAATCAAACGAATCATTATTATTAATCAAGGTTTGTCGAATGATTCTTGTAGCTTATACAAACTACAAACCCTAGGCATCCATTAGAGGACTTGATGCCTAGACACACACACTTTTAATGACTACATTGTGGAAGACATGTTCATAAAACCTACAACCTATCCTCTTTATATATTAGAGGTTAGGGTTACAAAGGCTCTAAATATGACAGAATTAGTCCCTTATCTTTGTCTTTATAAGTCTCCTCCATCTTTCATGTTTTTGTCAATATCAACTCATATTTAATTCCTAACACCCATTGATTCACCACTCGGACTAGGTTACACAGGTCGAAGTGATGAGGGCAGAACTAAGACAATTGAATTGATGGAAACCCATGTACAACATGACAATGTCAATGATTCACCTCTCAGGCCAGGTCACACAGGCCGAAGTGATGAGACTAGAAAAGATACTGAGGAACTGATGGCATCATTCAATGTACAAAATGACAATTCCTGTGATCCACCTCTCGGGTCAGGTAACACATACCGAAGTGGTAAGGATAGTATGAAACTCATTAAGGAATTGATGGAAAAATGTACAATATTGTCAAATGAAGTACTTGGTCTCAAGCAGGAATTAAAGGAGCTTAAAACTTCTCAAGGTGTAGAAATCAGAAGGCTAAAGCAAAGGATTAGGCATCTAGAGGGTGTACAGAGACCAAGGGCTTCTAAATCTGGAAGATCCAAGTCAAAGAAGGTTGATTCCAAACAAGGTTTAGGGGAGGATGCTCCCAAACAGGGGAGGAATGATGATTCGTGTGAAAAGTACGTATATATCAAAAATACCAAGTAAACGTGAGAATAGACAAACCAACCCTTTAGGAAAAAGGTTAACTTTCAAAAACTTACGCTTGTGATATGTATGATACCGGGCAAGTGTTACCCGGGTCGTGTCCCAGCGAGGTTGGAATCGAGAATCGTGTAAGGTTTGGAATTAAAGTGACTGATGATTGGAATATGGAATTTTGTATTTTTTTTAATTCTAATAGAGATATGAAAAGTGAATAAACAAAGAAAAGAAAACAAATATCAAATTATGCTAAAAACGCAAACCGGGAATTATAAAAACGGGTTTAAAAACCAAAATCTCTAAAAATTAATCTTACAATTTCCAAATTATTTTTCCTAAGATCTATATGATAAAAGAAAATTTTAGAAAAAAGATTTATATTTTTCTGATTTTTATATTTTTTATTGTGAATTAAAAACTAAATGTAAAAGAAAAATAAATTAAAAATACTAAAACTATTCTGAAAATTCTGAAATTTTTTGTGAAATTACTTAATGCTAAAACAATCCTAGGAAAAATACTACAAAGGTGCCAGCTTATTGGGATAAGCTGGGTATAAGCTAAAAATATCGGATAGGCTTAAATGGAAAGTGACTATAAGAATTTATGTGTGCAAGCTATCACCAGAGAAGTCCCAAGGGCAGTTGGTTATTGTGTTGGTGTGTGAGTCAAGAGACCAGTATTCGAATGCCTTGGTTCTTTTTTTTGCAATTTATTTTATTTTTGGATTTTTATTATTGAAACCAATTAAGCACAAACCAATATGCAACTTTTACAACTAACACTTTTTTTGAAAACCTCAAATAAAACCAGAAATAAGCCAAGTTGGCTGATCAGTGGGTTAAAAGAGAAATAGCCCAAGGCTTTTTAGAAAAGGACTGATAAGCTATTTAATAAGCTAAAGCAAATTGAAACAAGCTAAGTGAATGAAGATAAGCTGAAATGAAAATGAAAAAGCCACAAGAACAGGCCAATAAGCACTTGACCAAATCAAATAAGCAAATGAGGACTGATGCACAGGGCAACTCAGTCAATCCTAGGCAACTTTGAGCTTAATTTTAAGCACTTAGATGACAACTAAATTCCACAAAGACTGATAATACTTAAAGTTGACCTAGTAAGGATCTTAGAAACCAATTTTCAGGCCAAGTGGAGCTTATTTAAGGCTTGTGAATAAGCTGAGAAGTTGGCTCAGTCTACTCACTTAAACTCTGATGGCTCAGGTTTAAGTTGAGTTGATCAGTCAACTTATAAGCTTAGATTTAAGCTCAAATAAGCCAAGCAAAGGTCTGGATTATGGAATAAGCCAAGAACAACTAGCAAACTACTGATAAGCAAAGGATTTAAGGTCAACTTAACCAAATAAGCACAAGAATGAACCCACAAATCTGATGCAGTCTGCTGATCTGTGCAGACTTGCACAAAATGGGTCAAATCAATTCAATTCCAACTGAAACCTATCCAATTCTTGATTACTGACTTAATATGCTAACTTGAACTTAGAAATATCAAAAATTAGGACCACAACTTCTTATCTTAGAGATAAGCAGTTATGAGTAGGAATGGACATTAAAAATTACCTCACTAGTCTAAACCAAGGAATTCCTTCAAATCAGCTTATAAGTTCTTAAAAACAGCTGATAATGGTTATTCTAAGAAAGATTAAAGTTAGGCTAATGGCAAATGAACAGTGATCACCCATATTGACCCATTTGACCCATTGTGCCAAACATTCCTTATTGGGGTTGTTTTGGTGATTTTCAAAGGCAACAGCCAATTTTAACTATGATTTTTGTTTATTACTGATTCACTAACTTATTTTAACAATAATAAGCAACTTTCAAAATGTAAATAAGCACTACAATAAGTTATATCCTATTTTGACTATTATGGCTTTTTTAAGGTTTTAATGTAAAACTAATAACAAACAAGCATACCCTATCAATTTTACTTGAGATAGCATCACTAACATCAAATAAGCAGAAAACAATCAAATAAGCTCTGAAATAAGCACATGAACAGTAAAGTACAAAAATTGGAAATTGCTTACAAATTGCTTTTGCTCAAAAACAAGAAGCTCTAAACCATGGTCATCCATAATTTACCATGCTCCAGCTTATTTTTGCCAAACCTGCTTATTTTTAGCTTATTTTGACTTTTCTTGACTTTTTTGGAATTATAAGGTTAGAACTGAATTAAACTAACATAAGCTTATCAAAAGCTATAGTGAGCTTATGTAAGCTTATAGAAACAGAAAAGAAGCTATTTTCAATAACACTCAACTTAATTCGAATTAACAGTTACAATAGAAACTTGAAAACTTGGAAATTTCATTAATACTTGGAAATTATACAAAGATTAATAGTAAACAGACTGAAAATAACTTGTAATGATAACTGGAAATTAAAATTGATAAAACTTGAACAATTTAAATTACAATACGATTAAGGTAAAAAACTACTTGCCATTATAGGCTACAATGTGACCTATTTATACAAAAACTGAAGTGGGATAACTCTTATCTTCTTCTCTGATCATTTTCCAGCCCTTGGATAGCCTTGAATTGATCTTAGCCCTCTAAACTCAGTTTTGGCGCCAAAATGGTTTGAGTAGGAAAAACCACTTGACTGATAGCGTGTGATAGGAATGAAGCATTTAATGCTTCTTGGTTTGTTAGGTGAAGTGTTGAGCAAGCTTGGGAGAGGGTGGTATTGTCAGGGATAAGGGGGGAATGGTGGTATGGTTTTGGGCGGGTAGTAGTTTAGGAAGAAGGATTTGACTGAGTCAAATGGTATTAGCTAAGGGAAATGGGTCGGGTTATTTATTTAATGGATTGGGTTGGGTTTTTTTGTTTTTGGTGGGCTGGGTTATTGGTTGGCTGGGTTTAGTGAATGGACTGGAAATGGGTTGTGGTTTAGTGAGTTAGGATTTAGAATTAGATTTAGTTGTAATCTTAGGGACTAAATTTGCCAAATCTGAAAATCCAGGGACCAAGGCTGCCAAAAATAGAAATTATTTCCAAGGACCATTTATGTCATTTTGGTATTTTCAGGGTTGACTTTGACTTTTGACTTTGACTTTTGTCTTCACTTGATCAAATGCACAATTGTTGTCGAGTCGATCCAAAAATACTCGTTTTCGCTCTGTTTTCCATCATTTGTACCTGAAACATATTAAACACAAACCTAGGATATCTGCAGTATAAATTGGTATATTTGGCCATTTTTGTGTCTTTAATGGGTGTAAAATGATGAGTATTTACACACTCATCAATCCCCCACACTAAGCTATTGCTAGTCCCTAGCAATCCAATCATATAAAGTGATGAAAGGATTAAAAGAATACCAAGCATACCCAGTTTCGATTTTTTATACATTGCACGAAATTTAAACTAGAACAAAATAGATAACATGCTTGATTTTTCAAAAATGGTATCATGGAACGGGATTCACACAAAATGGGTGTCTCCAGGGAATTGTAATCGTCATCCTCTTTTTTATACTCCCAACTAAGCTTAAACTCAATGTGCAATTGTTTTTTGTAAAATGCTAACACTACTTATACAAATAATCTATGTAAGCCGAAACTTAACTTTTCACTCCCACATTTATTCAAGTTAGGTGACTGTGCTTGATTTTCAAAATTTTGATAACAAAAATCGACGTTTTTATAAAACTTTGACTAATACTAGTTAAGAGATAGATTTAAAATTTACAACAAGCAAGTTTCAAAACTTATTGCATTTTGCAATATCATTCCATTTTCTTTTCATTTTTTTTTATTTTTTTTTGAAACTTGTGTGACATAAACTAACGGAGTTTCACGGGAACCAAGACCTTACACCTTTCAGAATAAAGGATCCAAGGGCCGTTACAATGGAGAGTTCCAAGACTCTAAACATTCCTGAAATGAGGATCCAAGGGTGTTAGACCAAGACCTCACACATTCCTGAATTAGAGATCCAAGGGCCGGTGTAAAAGGGTAGCCAAGACCTAAACGCCTTCCGGAAATAAGAATCCAAGGGCCGATCTTGAACCGTAGCTTTTTAGCACATACATTTATTACTTAACTTTTACATTATTATGACATATGCTTGTTCCGAAGTTTAAATAAAGCTTTGAACTAGTATTTTTCAAAATCGTATAAAAAAAATGATTTAGTGTGTTCAAATGTTCGAAAATAAGCACTTATTAAGTCAGATTAGTTATCTCCTGGGAGGAAAAGCCATAGATTACTGATATAAGCTCTAAAGAAAACCAACTATTCTACGCTTAGCATTTTCATTTGCACAAATCGTAAAACCTTAGTCTAACCGTTAAGGAAGCAGCCAGATCAACACTCTGGCAGAGTCGGGATTCCCCTTGTTCTAACCTAATCAAGACTAAACACTTTTTTCTTTTTTCTTTTTTCTTTTTTTATTGCAATTTCTTATCTAAAAACGAAAAAAATTTAAAATTTTGGCCAAAACGGGGGTACTAGGGCACTAGAAGGTACAATGTGACAAAATTTGCGAGAATTCCCCCCCCCCCCACCCCCACACTTAGAATTGAATATTGCCCTCAATATTCAAAGTACCGGCTATTATACCGACACTTAGAACGTAAAAAGGTAATACTAATTGCCAAGTGTGTGACAGAAATCTCATTTTTCACAAACAGGATTAAAAAGATATCCCTAGATAATCGTTAGCAACAAGGTCGAATATTGGGCGGCTGGATTGAAAACAGGCGCATCAATCATCACGATCTAAGGGAAACCTGCAAACACGAGCAAACAACACACAAACAGAGCACAGTAAAGGAATCCCCCCACACTTAGTGTTAGAAAATAGAAAGAAGTCAGAAACATGGGTAGTCACCCATGAAATGCTAATGTTTTTGTTAACCGAGTCACTAGCTTGACTCGACCCCGAATTCATTGGTTCATGGGGAAGCAAGTGGAAGGAAAATCTCCATCGGACTTTCATTCAATGTGTTTGGATAAACATTTAAACATAAGAAAGTTCCACACCGACGAGATACCCACGGTATTTTAATAGTAGACACTATAAGGAATGATACCGGGGTCAAAGATAGTGTCCTCATTGCCGTAGGAAAAAAGGGAAAGAGAAATCACACCATATGTGAGGAATGGAAGAAAGATTTTTATAACAATTAAGATCAATTCTTCATCCTTAAAAGCAGATTGTTCAAAAGTCTCGGGAGGGAGGGTCGGGATGAAATCTTCAAGAAGTAAATTCTTATGATCAGTAACACCTCCCCCCACACTAGAATCATCCTCAGGATCAAAATAGAAATGATCATATTCCAGAGGAGATATAATATGAGAGAGTTCACTGGAGAACTCCTCATGATAAAGATCATTCATATCAAAATGAAATGCATCATACTCGGGAAGAGAGATATGAGAATGAGAAGTGGTACTGCCACTTCCCGCTTCTTCCGAATGATCGATATCAAAGCAAAAGGCTTCATAAGCCGGGAGAGAAAAATCAGAATGAGAAGTGGGATTGCCACTACTCTCTTCAGCCGTATCAAAGATAAAACTCTCATATTCGGGAAAAGAATCCTCGAACTCGAGCTCCGGGGGATCTGACGGCTCATCCATGTTAACGTTCTTCGGAGGGAGAGATGGCGACAGTTCTTCGTTCAATAATTTTTCAAGAAAAAGGATGTCCCCCTCCGAATCAAAGTAAGTATCATCAATTTTTGTCGAGATTGAATCATCACTAGCAAGAAAAGCATCGACCTTATCCAAAAAGAAATCACTTCCCTCAACCGGTGTGAGAGAAGGGTAGGAAGAGTCGGAAATGATTGGTGCAGAATAAGGAGTGGGATTTTCAGTTTCATCCACAGAATCAACAATCTCAATACGATAAACCTATTCCGGAGGTGGGACAAATGGTGTGCTCTTAGAGCTAGCAATTTTCACCACTTCCGTTGTGATCTCCGATTCTTGTTCATCATAATCAAAAATACTCTTAACTTCCGTAGCACAACTTTCAAACCATTTGCTTGAACCAGGGGTAATTTTCATTGTTTTGAGCTCAGCATGTTTTTTTGAAGGACTCTTAACCGTGAATCTTGAAAGTATCGAATCACTTCTTTTGGAAGCAATTACGGAATCAGATTTTTGATCAACCATAGCAACGTTGAATTTGGTGGTTAGAGATTTAGAGTCCTGATTAATGTTAAACGTGACTTCTTCATTATCAACTCGTATGGTTGATTCTTCGGTGTATACATCGACGATAGCACGACTCGTTCTTAAGAAAGCTCTCCCCAGAATGAGTGGAACTCGAGGATCGCCATGAAAGTCTACCACAACGAAATCAGTGGGAAAGTGGAACTTTCCTACTTTCACAACGACATCCTCAGCTATTCCAAGTGGACGAGTTATAGTACGGTCCGCTAGCTCGAGTGTCATGCAAGTAGATGTAAGCTCCGAAAGAGATAATTTCTTCCACACCGAGAGTGGCATAAGGTTAATGCTTGCGCCAAGATCGGCCAAGGCTGAGCACTGAACCATCCCCAAGAAATCACATGGGATTAAAAACTTGCCGGGGTCTCCGAGCTTTTCAGGAAGCTTCTTGAGGAGAACCGCCGAGCACTGCTCATTAAGTGGGGTTTTTGCCATCTCAGACAACTTATCCTTGTTGCTTAGTAAGCTTTTGAGTGTAGATGCAAATTTGGGCATAAGAATGAGAGCATCTGCGAAGCTTATGTCAAAGTGCAATTCATTGAAGATTTTAAAGAATTTCTCCATCTGTTGATTGGTTTTGTCTCGAAGCTTCTGATCGTTAAGCCTCGAAGGATATGGAATCGAAGGCTTAGGATTGGTTTTCGGAACATCGGGTTTCGGAACTTGAATTTGGACATCTGGAGGTTGGACGTGTGCGGTACTTCGTGGGCTTGAGAAATGCACCTTGTCCGTTGTCACCTCGGTATCTCGATTCACTTCCCTCGGTGGAGGGGACATAGGAGTCGAGGGTCCATTATGCGTCTTACCACTTCGAGTGGTGACGGCTTTCAACTCAGCATTAGGATTAGGAACGGTATTGCTCGGAAGTCGTCCGGAAGATGAAGAAGATTGGTTCATGTTCATATTCATGAAACTGCCCATCATATTCTTCAACTCATTTGTTTGACGAGACATCGTAGTATCAATTTCCTTTCTCAACTCGACTTTCATATTATTGATTTGAGTTTGCATCGAACGTATGCTGGACTCAGTAATTTTCATGAAATCATTTGTCAAAGGAGCTTGATAAGGTTGGTTGAAATTGTTACAGTTTTGATTGAAATTCTGAGAAGTGTTGAAATTTTGACCTTGATTTTGAACAAAGCGATTTTGATTATTTTGATTTTGCACGGGTGGAAAACCAGGTGGTACCATAGCATTTGGTGCTCGGTAATGAGTTTCAGCTTGCGGTCGGTATTGATTGTGGTTTACGGCTGCTACGGGAGCTTGGTAAAAAGAAGCATCGGTTGCTTGACAATCGTAATACGCATGCGGGCCACCACAAGTTTCACACACTTTGTTTACGGCTTTGATTGGTTCCGGTTTATGAATCTCACTCTTAATTTCTTTCACTTCCTTCATCATGCAACGAATTACGTCCGTTAGAGTGGCTAACGGTGCGGCTAACTCTGATGAGTTACCGGATGAAGAAGAAGGAGTGATAGGAACATTCACTTTGTTTCGAGAAATAGGAACTTTTGACTTATTCTCACAAATTTCAAGCACATCTTTAGGTCGACGATTCAAGATATTGCCACCGGCGGCTGCGTTAAGAGAATCTTGATCGTTTCCATTCAACCCATTATAAAACGTGTTGATTTGTTGTAACTCCGTGAAACTATGATGTGGGCATTTTCTTAGGAGATCCTTGAATCGTTCCCATGCCTCTCCGAAGTTTTCATCGAAACTTTGACGAAATCCCGAAATTTCATTCTTTAGATTAGTCGTCTTTGACGGAGGAAAGAAATGATTGACAAATTTTTGTACGAGATCTTCCCAAGTTTCAATGGATCGAGGGGGTTCTTTTTCCAGCCAAATCCGGGCTGCCCCTTCGAGTGAAAACGGAAATAGCATCAATTTGATAACTTTTTGCGGCACATCCTTGTAATTGATGGTCGAGGTCAACTTGTTGAACCAACGGATGTGTGCATACGGATCTTCTCGTTCAAACCCGTGGAATTGATTTGTAGACACGAGTTGAATCAAATGCGTCTTCAATTCGAAATGATCAGAATTGATTGGCGGTAAAACGATGGCATCTCCGTAACCCTCGGTGGGTGCTTGGAGCATTTCGGCCATTGTTCGATTGTCTGCGAGCAAAACACAAGGAACTTAAACCTTAAATCAAACAAGCGTACGGTAGCTCTCTGAAAGAAAAACGCACAGAGTGGCGGAGGAGCAAAGGTGGGCAATAAATGCTCCTTAAAAACCCGCTCCTTTCGGTTCGTCAATTTAATGTCAAAACCTCCTGAAACCTCCGTTAGAGTTTGTTTATCAATCAAAGGTGAGCCGAATTCGCAAGCGACACAAAGGCAAGTTTTAAATCTTTTGTTTGGGAACTTATTATGATAATATTCCAAGTTGAGGAATATTATATTGAGATTGCTTTTATCTTTTATTTTAACACAAGAAAACGAGAAATGTTTTTGTATTTTTGTTTTTATATGATAATATATATACAAAAGAAACGAAAAATATTTTTGTTTTTTTATATTTTTCTGAAGGTGAAAACTTCTTGACGAATGATCTCAAGTCACTAATCGTTTAAACCTAAACGATAATGTCGCAACACAACCTCCCCTGCAGCGGCGCCAAAAATTGATTCGTGTGAAAAGTACGTATATATCAAAAACACCAAGTAAACGTGAGAATAGACAAACCAACCCTTTAGGAAAAAGGTTACCTTGCAAAAACTCACGCTTGTGATATGTGTGATATCGGGCAAGTGTTACCCGGGTCGTGTCCCAGCGAGGTTGGAATCGAGGATCGTGTAAGGTTTGGAATTAAAGTGACTGATGATTGGGATATGGAATTTTGTATTTTTTTTTAATTCTAATAGAGATATGAAAAGTGAATAAACAAAGAAAAGAAAACAAATATCAAATTATGCTAAAAACGCAAACCGGGAATTATAAAAACGGGTTTAAAAACCAAAATCTCTAAAAATTAATCTTACAAGTGCCAAATTATTTTTCCTAAGATCTATATGATAAAAGAAAATTTTAGAAAAAAGATTTATATTTTTCTGATTTTTATATTTTTTATTATGGATTAAAAACTAAATGTAAAAGAAAAATAAATTAAAAATACTAAAACTATTCTGAAAATTCGAAATTTTTTTGTGAAATTACTTAATGCTAAAACAATCCTAGGAAAAATACTACAAAGGTGCCAGCTTATTGGAATAAGCTAAAAAACTCGGATAGGCTTAAATGGGAAGTGACTATAAGAATTTATGTGTGCAAGCTATCACCAGAGAAGTTGTTGGGAATTAAATATTCTGAAGTTAGAGTATGAGAAAATACTTTCACAAGAAGGTATTGCTAGTTCATGATCAAGGTACTGCTAGTACATCAAGGTACTGCTAGAACAAGAAGGTACCGCTAGTTCAAGTAGAAGGTACTGCTAGTAGAGAATGGTACTGCTGATCAATGAGTCATAGAGCTGCTACAAGGATAAGATCGAAGAAGATATTATTTGTATGAGTCACTCTTATGCAAAAATAATATCTAGATATATTCTCAGTCAACAAGTTGATGCATGTGCTTGCATTAATTCATTTGAACAACTTGTGAGATATAAACTTCCATACGCTAGCTCGACTTGATCTTTTGTAAGACAAGTGTTGATTAGACTTAAAGTAATATTGTAATAGATCTCTTGGACTATAAAAGAGATCTTAGATTAGTGATTATGTATATGTGCACTATTACAAACTCATATCTGTTAAGACATAGAACAAACAAAAACATATATCACAAATCTAGAAACATAAGATTCAAGGTCTTTGTAACCCTAGTGATAAACACAAGATCACTCGTATTATTTTGAATAATATTGAATCGTTTGGTGATAAACTTTCTTTGTTCATTGTTAATTAAAAAACAGAATTCTTCCATTTTCATAACATTCATAACCTTCTAAGTGCGATTAAGTAAATTCCGCGTACTTAATCATATAAACTCAATATATCATTACACACAAAGTATACAAGGTTTAACCACCTTAACCGTGTGTCGAATTCCTCTCAGTTGGTATCAAAGCCAGGTTGATATAATTGAATTAGAAGAAACAGAAATGGATGCACATGATGCTCAAACAAATGTTGCTGCAAAGTTGCCCATGATCAAACCAAATGAGTTTGAGTTATGGAGGATGAGAATTGAGCAATATTTCATGGTCCAAGATTACACTCTTTGGGATATCATTATATATGGTGATTCTTTTTCACCAAGCTATTCAGATGTTGTCCTAGAAGGTAAAACAATTAGGAAAAGAAATACTAGACCAGTTTCTAGTGAAGAGAAGATACTGAAGAGAAATGATCAGAAAGCAAGAAATTTGTTGCTTATGACCATTCCTAGTAAACAGATGCTATCATTTAACAAGTATCTTGATGCAAAAACTCTTTTTGAAGAGATTTGTGCATATTTTGGTGGTAATGAGACTACCAAAAAGACACAGAAGACATTACTAAAGCAACAATTTGAAAACTTTACTGCTTTTGGTAATGAGTCTCTTGATAAGCTATTCTCAAGATTACACAAGCTTGTCAGTCAATTGGCTGTGTTGGGTGTTGAGACAGAGAAGGAAGATCTCAACATGAAGTTTTTGAGAAGTCTACCTGATGAGTTCCATACTCATGTTATTGTCTGGATGAACAAACCAGACATTGAAACAATGAAACTCAATGATTTGTACAACAACTTCAAAATTGTTGAACAAAATCTTAAAAAATCTGGAATTTATGGTACTAGTTCTGGGAACGTGGCACTTTTGTCATCTCCTAGTATTGGTAAGTCTGAGGAGGTAGAAGAAGTTGAAGGTGTTTCTAATGCTACTTATGGTGGTCCTTCTACTAGTTCACAAAAGACTGTTGCAGGACTTGGTGATCCAGCATTCTATGTATTCATGTCTAGTCAATCTAGTGGTTCTCCTCTAAATCATGAAGACCTTGAGCAGGTTGATGGTGATGATTTGGAAGAAATGGACATCAAATGGCAGGTTGCTTTACTCAGCATGAGGGCCAAGAAGCATTGGCAGAGAACTGGGAAGCAAATTACCATAAATGGTAATGACACTGCTGGGTTTGACAAGAAGAAAGTGGAGTGTTTCAACTGTCATAGGTTAGGACACTTTGCTAAGGAGTGTAGAAGCCCAAGGAAGCAAGAGAATAGAAACACATGGTATAAGCAAGATATGAGAAAGGAAGTTACTGTTGAAGAGCCAAAGGCTATATTGGCTATTGATGGTATTGGTTATGATTGGAGCTCTATGGCTATTGAAGACGAAGAACCACCAAATGCTGCTCTTGTGGCCAATGAATTTGCTCTAATGGCCCATTCTGATTCAGAGGTAAATTCTATTCAAAATTGTACTGAATCATGTCCTAATCTTAAAGCTTATGAAGACCTTAGTAAAAGATTTGATGCTCATATAGCAGAGCTAATTGATACTCTTTTTAATTTAGCTAATCACAAAAGAGGTCTAGGTGTTGTAGAAAAACAAGTCTTACATTTTAAAAGTAATGAATCTAATTTTACTAATGACATCAATATACTAAAAAATGACATTAAGATCAGAGATGAGTGTATTGTTGAGTTGAATGATTCATTAGCTAAACACAATAATGAAAGAGAAAATGTTAAGATATCTGTGGATGTTTTGGCTCATGCCTCAGATGGATTCAATAAGCTTCGGGAAGCTCAAGTAATTGATAAGGTTAATTCTGGTGTTGGATTTAAGTCTGTCCCCCCACCATACAGAGGTGTTCATTCACCTCCAGGTATTGATTTAGCACACACAGGATTAGCTGAGTTTCAAGAACCAATCATGGAATATGGTTCTAAGGCCACTAAGAGTCCTAAGATAGAACAGGTAAGTAAAAGTTTAGATAAAACTTTATCTTATCAGGACAAGGTGTCCTTTGTTAAGAAAGGAGATGCTATAGTTGTTGAAGATTGTACAACTGATAGTGATGATGATGAAGAAGAACAGGTTATGTCTAAACCTGTATTGGTTAAGAAAGTAGGAACAAGTGTTCCTAAGATAGTCAATCACAACACTAACAGGCCTAAGTCAAATGTTAAGACTGTTAGGAAACCAGTTAGATATTGTGAACAATATAGAACTACAAACAAGCCCAGAGGTAACCAAAGGAACTGGAACAACCTCAAGTCTAACCAATTAGGTGATGACTTTGCTTTTTACAACAAAGCTTGTTATACATGTGGTAGTTTTGACCATCTTGCAGCTTTCTGCAACCAATGGGTAACTGGGTATGAAAACAATAGGGTGAACTACAAAAGGCAAACTCCTCAAACTCACTTTCACTCTAACACTCATAGAACAAAGCCCAGAACAGTCTCAAACAAGTCTGGACCAAAAGGTCTTGCTAATACAGACAAAAAGGTACTGCCAGTACAAATAAAAGGTACGGGTAGAACAAATGGTACTGTTAGACCTTTGATGACTGTTAACCCAAAATCAACAGCTAAGGATGCAAAAACAACTTTCAAATATGCATCTAAAACTGTTCTAAGGCCCATTCAAACAAAAGCAGTGGTCCACAAACAAATTTGGAGACCAAAAGGTGTGACTTCAAAGCTAGCAGTCACTTCTGCTAAGCATATTACTCACCCTGCTGCTAAGGGTAATAGGGCAAATGCTGTTAAGGCCTCAGCATGTTGGATTCTTAAATCCAATGTTGCATCAACTGTCCTTAAGAGATTAAATTACATTGATGCAAGAGGCAGATCCAAGTCAGTAATGGCTTGGATCCCCAAAGAAAACTAACACTCTTATTTGTGTGCAGGAACATTCAACTGATAAACAAGAAGATCAAGGATACTCAGATAGTGGATGTTCAAGGGATATGACAGGCAACATGTCTTATCTTTCAGACTTTGAAGCTTTCAATGGAGGATATGTTACCTTTGGAGGTGGTTTTCATGGCAAAATTTCTGGTAAAGGTACAATTAAAACCGAAAATTTAGATTTTGAAGATGTGTACTATGTTCAAGAGCTAAAGTATAATCTTTTTAGTGTCTCACAAATGTGTGACAAAAAGAACAATGTCCTTTTTACTGACACTGAATGTCTTGTTCTATCTAAGGATTTTAAGATGCCTGATGAAAGTCAAGTGCTTCTTAGAATTCCTAGAAAGGCCAATATGTATAGTGTTGATATGAAGAACATTATTCCTAAAAAGGATTTAACTTGTCTTGTTGCAAAGGCCACATTGGATGAATCAATGTTATGGCATACAAGGCTTGGTCATATTAATTTCAAAACCATAAATAAAATTGTTAAGAATGGTTTGGTAAGAGGTTTACCTCACAAAAGATTTGAAAATGATCAAACATGCATTGCGTGTCTAAAAGGAAAACAACACAAAGCCACTTGTAAGCCCAAGATTTTTAACTCTATCAATCAGTCATTGTTTATGCTTCATATGGACTTATTTGGACCTGTTTCAGTAAGGAGTATGCAACATAAAAAATATTGTCTTGTTATAACTGATGACTATAGCAGATTTACATGGGTTTTCTTTTTAGTGTCTAAAGATGAAACATCAAGCACTCTTAAGACTTTCATAATAGAAATAGAAAACCTAGTAAGCAAGAAAGTAAAAGTCATTAGGTCTGATAATGGGACAGAGTTTAAAAATAGAGTTATGGATGATTTCTGCAAAGAAAAAGGTATTAGGAGAGAATATAGTGTTGCTAGAACACCACAACAGAATGGTGTGGCTGAAAGAAAGAATAGAACACTAATTAAAGCTGCTAGAACAATGTTAGCTGATTCTAAGCTACCTATAATCTTTTGGGCAGAGGCAATTAACACTGCTTGCTATGTTCAAAATAGAGTTTTAGTTGTGCAGCCTCACAATAAGACATCATATGAACTCTTTAATGGTAGAACTCCTGCAATAGGATTTCTTAGACCTTTTGGATGTCATGTGACAATTCTCAATACCTTAGACCATTTAGGAAAATTTGATGGTAAAGCAGATGAAGGTTTCTTAGTTGGATATTCTCTTGTTAGCAAAGCTTTTAGAGTTTACAACTTAAGAACTCAGAAAGTACAAGAAGAACTACATGTGGAGTTTCTTGAAAACAAATCCAATGTAGTAGGCCAAGGACCAAAATGGATATTTGATCTTGAGTATCTAACAAATTCTATGAATTATATACCTTTTGTTGCAGAAACTAATAATTTTTCAGGTTCACAAGCAACAAATGAGGTGGAGTTAGATAAAGATCAATCTGATGGCACAATGCCAATATGGTCAAGTGCAAGTGTGGAATCAACTTCAACAAATGATGTATCTTCTTCTAGTAAAGCTAAAGGAGATGTTGAAGATGAGCACAAGAATGATGGAACAAAGGAACAACTCAATATTTCAAATATTGATGGTACTGCTGACACAGAGCAAGGTACTGCTAGTATCTATAAAGGTACTATTAGTACATTTGGAGGTACGGCTAGTTCATTTGAAGATACTGCTGGTCCTTCAAATTCAAGAGAAGCAGAGTTCCAAGAAGATGAAGTGGATTTGGGTAATCTTCCACCATCTTATCAAGTTCCTTCTACACCACACACAAGAATTCACAAAGTTCACTCCCTGGATAATGTGATTGGAGATGTACAATCTGGTGTGAAGACAAGAAGACAACTGGTCTCTTCAGACCAACAAGGGATTCTTGATGCTCTTTATGCTTCAAAACAACATGAGGTTTCAAACTCTTGTTTATTTGTATGTTTTCTCTCTCAAAAGGAACCAAAGAATATTCTTACAGCCCTAGATGATTCAAGCTGGGTAGAGGCTATGCAAGAAGAGCTTCTTCAGTTCAAGATTTAAAAGGTTTGGGTGCTAGTTGATTTACCTAGAAATGAAAAGGTGATTGGCACTAGATGGGTTTTTAAGAACAAAAGGGATGAAAGAGGGATAGTTATTAGAAATAAGGCTAGATTAGTAGCCCAAGGGTACACACAAGAAGAAGGGATAGATTATGATGAAGTTTATGCTCCAGTAGCAAGGATTGAGGCAATTAGGTTGTTTCTAGCTTATGCTTCATTTTTAGGCTTCACAGTCTACCAAATGGATGTCAAGAGTGCATTTTATACGGTACAATTGGAGAAGAGGTGTATGTTTCACAACCCCCAGGCTTCATTGACCCTGACCATCCAAACAAAGTGTACAGAGTAATGAAAGCTCTATATGGCCTACATCAGGCACCAAGAGCTTGGTATGCAACACTTGCTTCCTATTTATTAGAAAATGGATTTCAAAGAGGAAAGATTGATCAGACACTTTTCATCAAACAGCACAAGAAGGATCTTCTGTTAGTGCAGGTGTATGTGGATGACATTATCTTTGGATCTACAAGGAAGGAAATGTGTTTAGAGTTCGAGAAGCTTATGCATGATAAGTTTCAGTTGAGTTCTATGGGAGAACTCACATTCTTTTTGGGTTTGCAAATTAAACAATCATCTGAAGGCATTTTTATCTCTCAAGATAAATATGTTGCAGAAATTCTTAGAAAGTTTCAATTTGCTGATTCAAAAATGGCAAGCACACCAATGGACTCAGAGAAGCACCTTCTGAAAGATGAAGATGGAGAGAATGTAGATGTACACACTTACAGATCTATGATAGGCTCTTTGATGTATCTTACAACATCTAGACCTGACATCATGTTCCCTGTTTGTGTTTGTGCAAGATCTCAAGTAACTCCAAAGGTTTCTCATTTAACTGCAGTCAAGAGAATTTTTAGATATCTCAAAGGACAACCAAGGTTGGGTATATGGTATTCTAGAGACTCTCCTTTTGACTTAGTAGCATTTTCGGATAGTGATTATGCTGGTGCTAGCTTAGACAGAAAGTCAACAACTGGAGGATGTCAATTCCTTGGATGTAGACTTGTCTCATGGCAGTGTAAGAAGCAAACAAGTGTGGCAAATTCAACAACTGAAGCTGAATATATAGCTGCTGCAAGTTGTTGTGCTCAAGTCTTATGGCTTCAAAACCAACTTCTTGACTATGGGTACAATTTCTTAAACACTGTTATTCATATTGATAATAGTAGTACAATTTGTATTATTAAAAATCCAGTGCAACATTGTAAAACAAAACACATTGAAATTAGACATCACTTTATTAGAGATTGCAATGAGAAAAGATTAATTCAAGTAATGAAAATTGCTTCAGAATACAATTTTGCAGATCTTCTTACAAAAGCTTTTGATGTTGGAGGATTTGAGTACTTGGTAGCAAGTATTGGAATGCTTAATCTTTAAATTTTTCAAATGATGTGTTTATGTACATAAATTTTTTGTTGGTACTGCTGGATTTATAAGGTATTGCTAATATATCAAAAATGTAAATTGTGTTATTCATACAGTTGGTTCTATGCTTATTCTAATGCAAGTCAAGTACTTTGTACATTGTTCTTTTGGTTTTAGACTAACTATTTCAGGTATGAATATGTGAACACAAAAGAGATTTCAAGTGAAATGGGAGCAGAATGCTTATCTAATTTCTAACATAGTAGGTTTATGATGGACTGAGTTTAGGAATTTAACCTCCTTAAAACTTCTTTCTTGAAACCTAGTTATGATATTTCACATTGAATTGATGACTTAGTTGATCAGATAGTAACTGATACAACTCACTTTCTATAATTTTATACTTTCAAGTATAATGTGCAAGTCTAAGGACATCTGATAGAAAGAACATCTAGTGAAAGTGAATCTAACACTTGTGTTAGAGGCAACAATTGCTATGAGCTGGAAACCCTGTCAAGAAAATCTTTTGAATAGATTTATCTTTACACAGGCAGTTATTTATAACTGAAAAACATTGGTTCTCACACAACCAGAGGTTGCTTTAAACCGAAATTTTGATTAAGTGTCTGTTACACACTTAATCCTTTTAAAATGGTTGGAAGTAGTATGATTTTTCAATTCTAAAATCATGAACATACTGCTAAGTCAAATAATTTCTTAAACAAGGATTTTCAAGAGATTCACAAAAACCATCCATTGATGGACCATGAATCAAAATGTCCACTGACTCACCTCTCATAGGAGTTAACACACCTAGAAGTGATGAGGACAGCAACTTAAACTTTTAATGAATTGATGGCTTCATGTATAATATTGTCTGACAACAAGTTCACATTGATAGATCAGTCAAAGGTACATAGTGAGATCTTCCAAACAAGGGGAGGATGAAACAAAAGTTATTTGCTTCAGGGGAGTGATGAGGCGAAAAGTGTACCGCTTTTAGGGGGTCATTTAAGCCCTAAATCGTATTTATTTGATCAAATATTGCCCTAAATCGTTCCTTTTGTCATTTTAGGTACTTTGGAGAAGAAATCTGGAAAAGAAAGCATTTTGGACGTTTTTGGAGCATAAAAGTGAAGAAAACGACAAAGTCTTAAAAATCTGCTGGAAAGTACCTGTGACGGCGTCAAGCCCTAGTCTGACGCCGTCAACCCCTGATGCGCCAGAGAGGATTTTGGAGGATTAAAAGGGGACGGCGTCAAGAAGGCTATCAAGAAACCCTAACCGCGGCGAGGTGACGGCGTCACGCTCTATAACGTGACGCCGTCAGATCTGTTTTCCTATATATATATTCATGATTTTTAGTCATGAGTGTGCAACTTTGTGTGGAGAAACCCTAAGACGATTTTTCTGCCATTTTTAAGGGTTTTATACCCTTGGATCTCCCATGTTCAATTGAAGATAAGTAATCAATTAATCATTCAATATGTCTATGTGTTGTTTGATTATATCTTGTTCTTGTTTTTTATTTAACATGCTTGGCTAGATTTATCTTGTGTTTGCTTAGATCTAATGAAACCTAACTATTGATTATTGGTTGTTGGTGTGTTATTAATTGTATTGGATGATTGTTTATCGATGTTAGGCTTAAGAAAACTGGCTAACCTCCTATACGGTAACTTGCTTGAACGTCTTAAGAAACATGAACCAATGCGTACTAAGGTTATTATGGTTGTATTTAATGCATGAGCGAATTCTAGTGATCCCATGTTAGGAGCTTCTTAGCCGGCTCGACATAGGAGTGAAGTAGGAGCTTGTAGAGTTGGGAAAGTACGTACGCCACCCCATGATTGGTATTAAGGAATACAGTTGTCATCCACGCAATTAATACACACTAATCAACCGGTAAAAGATAGTTAGGGAGTAAGGAAATCTATGTTAACACATTTCTCTTCATATAAGTTCCACAACCTTTTTATTTTCAGTTATTTTATTTAATTTGCATTTGTAGTTATTTGGGTTAGTTGACTAGCAACTAATTCCGCCCACTCCTTCAAACCCGAGATTTTACTTGCTTTCATAAAAAAAATATAAAAAAATACAAAAAGAATCTTCCCTCACCCTTAGACCTACTAGAGTAGTTTTTCAATCCTAACGACACTATTCCCCTAGAGAACGATCAATCCCCCGGTACTTGCCACTACACTATACTACATCGGTCAGGTACACTGCCTGGTGGGGATTGCAAGCCTCTTGAGATCCCTCGAGAGGTAAAACCTGTTGTAAGGTCGCAAAACCACGCATCAAGTTTTTGGCGCCGCTGCCGGGGAATAGTTATTGTTTTGGTTGAATTTTTATTTTATTAGGTCTACTCACTAGATTCCTTTCTAGTGAGATTTTTATTTTATTTTTCTAGGTTTTCTTTAGTCTATCTTTTTTCTTCGTTTCTTTGTTCGTAACCATTACCATCCGACATCATGGAAGGTGGTAATATCCTCGATCCTAACAACCCACCACCACAACAACACCCACCTCCTAGAGCCCGTACCTTAGGAGACTACTCTCGTCCTAGCCACCATGGCTATCGAAACACCATTGAGCTCACTCAAGGAGCCAATGTCACTCCCTTGCGATCCGACACCATCCGGTTGGTGCAAAGTGGATGCGCATTCCATGGACTTCGTTCCGAAGATCCTAATCAACATCTCAAGGACTTTCTCAAAATCGTTGATTCCATAGACCTTGATGTTGCCACTCGAGAGACGACCCGACTACGTCTCTTTCAATTCTCTTTGCAGGACCAATCTAGTCAATGGTTAGAGCGTCTACCCGCAGGATCCATCACCTCTTGGGATGATCTCACCACTCGTTTCCTTGCTCAGTTTTTCCCACCTGGAAGAACTACCAAGCTAAGGAAGGATATCTTGATGTTCGAACAACGTCGAGGCGAAACCCTATATGGGGCATGGATTCGATTCAAGGACTTACTCCAAAAAGTCCCTCATCATGGCATAGATCTCTGGCTTCAAATTCAAATCTTCTATGACCATGTTGACTACCACACCAAGCGTGCCATCGATCGAGCCGCCGGAGGCAGATTGCGTGATAGAAACGCCGAGGAATCATGGGAGATCATTGATGAGCTCGCATCCGACGATGATGAATTGTGGCAAATTTCCCACGACGTACACTCGGCGGTCAACACACATTCATCGCCCGATAAAGCCAACCAAATCACCGAGGAAAGCGTTAGTGAACTTGAGAAGAGGGTTGCATATCTTATGGAAAAACAAAAGAGACCCTTAAGTCCACAAAAAGCAACAGTTAACTCGGTCTCAAGCGTTAAGCAAATACCATTATCCAAATCACCCCTCAAGGAAAATACTACACCCTTCTATAAGCTTGCTCAACCCAACTCACCACCTCAGGAACTTAGTCCAACATTCGAAGCTCGAATGGGTGAATATATGTTACAACACTCCGAACGGTTGGCAAAATTTGAGGAAGCCGTCTATGAACAGAAGGAGGAGATGGAAGAGAAGATGTCGGAGATGATGGACCTTTTGAAAGAATACACAAATACAAAAGCTCCTGAAAAAGTGCTGGTGCGGAATGACGTTGAAGTTCCCAACACTAAATTTGTCAAAGCCATCTCCATCGTCCAAGAGGGCAAGAATGAAGAGAGGGAGAAGTTGATAACTATGGAAGTCAACAAAATCGACCTCGTCCCACTTAATGCTGGAAACGCCAATGCCTGTAATTGCGGTTCAGACAAAGGAAAGGAGACGCCCTCCAAAGAGCGCCAAGTGATAGAACCGCCAAGGTCACAACAAGTGAGGCATCACTTGAGGCACAAAATAAACAAGGAGACCATAAATGATTGGGTGAGAAACTATCGACGTACTCATCTACCCAACAAGGAGTCCAAGAAAATGAAGCCGGATGATGAATCCGACACATTACCCGGAGGGCAATTGTATGAGAGCCTCATAAGACAAAAGTTAGTGGAAAAGCAGGAATTCCATGGGGTCTTCGAAATACCATGCAGCATTGGAAAACTCAAGCATCTGGATACGGTAGCTGACCAAGGTTCCGACGCAAATTTGATGCCTTTATCCGTTTATGTCCAGTTAACCGACGAACTGCCATCCATCACCCGTACTAAACTCTCCTTTGCAAAACATTCTTATGAGTACCCGTTAGGAATTGCAGAAGATGTGTTGGTCAACGTTGCCGGATTCCTGTATCCGGTCGACTTCATGATTATTGAAAGAAATGATATGAATATGCCAATAATCCTTGGGGATATCAATAATCCTTGGGGCACCCTTTCTCGCTACCACTAGGGCACAAATCGATTACGAAAATAGTACCATCCAAATGAAGAAGGGAAAGAAAACAATAAACTTCCCAACGATCCCATGTCATATACGAGATGTTGCCCTACAAAAGAAGATGGAGGCGAACCCCAATATAATCCGTGGTAATGTTCGAGAGAAAATCCTTGCATGGGAGGCAAGGATTAAGAATTACAATGAAAATGAGATTAGAGAATGTAAAGGTGGAAATAACGATTATATTGAGGCTGATGAGCAGACCAATAACCCCGTTGGATTTACAAAAGGAGATTCAGTGCTCCTAAGGCATTCAGAAACAAAAGCACCTACCGATGAACCAAGTCCCTGGTGGTACGGACCATTCACAATTAAAAGTCTACATCAAGATGGGGTAGTAAGCTTGACCAGCAAGGGAGGAGGAGTGACCGCGAATGTCGAACGATTGAAACATTACCATCCTGATAACAAGGATTATATCTATCAGGGATACGTCATAATGCGAGATGATGGAGTCACGTAATGTACGGCGACTTTGAGTCTAGCTACAAGACTCGTTAATAAAGAAAAGCGCTTCTTGGGAGGCAACCCAAGCTTTATTTGCTTTGTGTGTTTATTTATTTGTTTATTTGATTTTATTTTCTTCCGTATGTATGTTTAATTTTTATTATTATTGATTCATGTTCGAAACTAAATTGTGAAAATGCTTTATCTTGTTTTTAACTTCGTCTTAACTACATATAAAGGTATTTTGAAAAAGTTAAGTGTAAGGGAAATCCAAATCGGTTTATTAGAACAAATGAACATGAATCATAACAATAATAAAATAACATGCATATTAGTAATTGTTTGAGTCAAATGCTTGTATCGAGTCATAATGATATTTTGCAGGATTTCCAGGAAGTAAGGTATAGGTTTTTCCAGAAATTTTCCGGAAACTTAACATGAGAATTCTGTCAGATCATTTCTGACGGCGTCAGGTTTTAATTTTCTGAAATTTTTGAAAGTTTTGTTTTTCTTCCGGAATCATAAAATGCTTTATTAAATCTCTAACTTATAAACTCCAGGAATCTGCAAAATAATCATTCCACAAGCATTATATCCTTATACAGATTTATCCCGCCGATGTTATGCAGGTTTTCGTGTTTGTTTTCTCAGGATTAACAGGTTATTTTGGACAAGGAGATGTATGTGGAATCAAGCTTTTGGCGCTGCTTTAATCTTGAAGCTTCAACATTACCTTGGAAGAAGATCTAACCATGTTACCCCTTTATCCACCGAGCGAATCAGGGGAGTATTTGATTTCATTCTTTTACCTTATTTACTTTTACATCTTGTTATTTGAACATTGGGGACAATGTTCATCTTAAGTGTAAGGGGGGGGGGGGTAAAGTACGATACCTTATAGAATGCTATTACGCTTGATTTTTTGTTTGTTTGATGGTAGATGTGTAATAAAACTGAGATAAATACCTGTTAAGGCAATTTTAGTGCCAAATTTAAAATTTTTTACAACATATAGGAGTGAAACTTTGGTCTTAATGAGCGTCTCACGGATAGGAGTTATATGACTAGCACAAAACCGTACCACTAAAAAATTTTCCACCCCCAAATATGTGAGGTTCGCCCCTAGAATTGGTAGGAAAAGCATTTATGCTATGATGTGTGTACCGGTAGCACTTAGATTCTAGAACTTGCGTTAGGACCATTCCGAGGCCACAAGTGAGACTACATTCGTGTAGTTAGATTTACTACATGATAAGAGGCATTAGGATTAACCCATTGTTTTTACACCTGTGTTTTTGTTATAATTACATTGGCTACATTGGTCAAGTAATTCTCCCACACCCTTTGCGTTGTACTCATTTTTAGTACACGATACCCCTAGTACACCCCTCAGAGCCTATCTTTTCGTTTCTAACTTTAAGCATTTTACTTAAAGTAAGAATTTGTTTACACCCCACTTAAATGTACACCCAAATCGCCTTAGCCTACCTTGTATGCACTCATTTTTAGTGCATTATTGTGACAACATTTGTTTAAACCCTTAGTTAATTATCTAATTGATTACATGGTTGCTAAGTCGAGTCATATCCTTGTACATATTTTTTGGGACGATTGGGACTCATGGGTAAAGTACTAGTGTAATGGAGTAATGGGGAAGAACAACATTATTACCCCCATATGTGCTAAATATTTTAAAAAGTACTCCAAGTGTTTCGATTATCTTAATTCGAGTCATTAGAATAGTTAATTGTAAAGTTATGTAAAAGTTCAAGTGTAAGGGGGATACAACCCCCCTATGATGTATTATTTTGGATGGTAGGGCAAGAGTGTATGCAAAAAAAAAAAAAAAAAAAAAAAAAAAAAAAAAAAAAAAAAAAAGTAGAAAAAAACATACGGACTACCATCCCGTTTCATTTTATGTTTATTTTATCTTTTTGTTATTTTTCATTAGCTTAAGTCGAGTCTAGTCTTGGCTTAGCAATGCCATATTGTACATGTAATTAATCAAGATCTTTAACTCGCCACCAGTAAAATATCCTTTATCCAACAAAACCGTGTTTATCATATCCCTACACCTAACGTTATAACCCGTTTAAAAGCCCTCTTTGATAGTTTATCTTAGGTGCTTACGCCTAGTGGAGGAGGTTTTTGATCCTGTCCCAAGCCTATGGTAATCTATTTGCTATGACAGGTAGTGAGAGATATTATTCATTTTCATTTATGAGATATACTTTTATGACACCTGAGAGATGTGAGTATCTAAACACTATTTGTGAGGTGCTAGTTTGTAATCCCCGTGCTTATTATGATTAAAGTGGAACGACTATTTGTTGTAATTACTTTTATATTAGCGTTAAATGACCCCTAACTTGTATTATGATTAGAATAAAAGCGCATTTGCTTGAGGACAAGCAAATCTCAAGTGTAAGGGTATTTGATGAGGCGAAAAGTGTACCGCTTTTAGGGGGTCATTTAAGCCCTAAATCGTATTTATTTGATCAAATATTGCCCTAAATCGTTCCTTTTGTCATTTTAGGTACTTTGGAGAAGAAATCTGGAAAAGGAAGCATTTTGGACGTTTTTGGAGCATAAAAGTGAAGAAAACGACAAAGTCTCAAAAATCTGCTGGAAAGTACCTGTGACGGCGTCAAGCCCCAGTGTGACGCCGTCAACCCTTGACGCGCCAGAGAGGATTTTGGAGGATTAAAAGGGGACGGCGTCAAGAAGGCCATCAAGAAACCCTAACCGCGGCGAGGTGACGGCGTCACGCTCTATAACGTGACGCCGTCAGATTTTCTGCCATTTTTAAGGGTTTTATACCCTTGGATCTCCCATGTTCAATTGAAGATAAGTAATCAATTAATCATTCAATATGTCTATGTGTTGTTTGATTATATCTTGTTCTTGTCTTTTATTTAACATGCTAGGCTAGATTTATCTTGTGTTTGCTTAGATCTAATGAAACCTAACTATTGATTATTGGTTGTTGGTGTGTTATTAATTGTATTGGATGATTGTTTATCGATGTTAGGCTTAAGAAAACTGGCTAACCTCCTATACGGTAACTTGCTTGAACGTCTTAAGAAACATGAACCAATGCGTACTAAGGTTATTATGGTTGTATTTAATGCATGAGCGAATTCTAGTGATCCCATGTTAGGAGCTTCTTAGCCGGCTCGACATAGGAGTGAAGTAGGAGCTTGTAGAGTTGGGGAAGTACGTACGCCACCCCACGATTGGTATTAAGGAATACACCCGTCATCCACGCAATTAATACACACTAATCAACCGGTAAAAGATAGTTAGGGAGTAAGGAAATCTAAGTAAACACATTTCTCTCCATATAAGTTCCACAACCTTTTTATTTTCAGTTATTTTATTTAATTTGCATTTGTAGTTATTTGGGTTAGTTGACTAGCAACTAATTCCGCCCACTCCTTCAAACCCGAGATTTTACTTGCTTTCATAAAAAAAAATATAAAAAAATACAAAAAGAATCTTCCCTCACCCTTAGACCTACTAGAGTAGTTTTTCAATCCTAACGACACTATTCCCCTAGAGAACGATCAATCCCCCGGTACTTGCCACTACACTATACTACATCGGTCAGGTACACTGCCTGGTGGGGATTGCAAGCCTCTTGAGATCCCTCGAGAGGTAAAACCTGTTGTAAGGTCGCAAAACCACGCATCAGGGAGGTTACAATCTCAGGGAAGGAAATAATTGCCCAGAAAAGGAAGAATAATCCAATAGAAGGAAGGAGAAGATAAGAGCATACAAGATAATGACATAGAGGTTGAAAATGACAAGAATAGATCATATATCTAGAAGGGATGAAGCATTCCTAAAGGAGAAAGTTCTATCAAGATCAAACGAAGGAAAGTTTCAATTCAGTTCATTATGTTTGTTTATCACTTGCAAAGGCATGCTGATAGATGATTTCACTTGTTGAAATCATTGCCTCTTACAATTCCTCCATCCAAGGAAATTGCACCATCTTTTGGTACAATGTTTTGATATTACTGTTGTCAAAGAAGAACAAAGCAGATCAGTTCAGAATAAGAAGAATAGTTCAGATTCATGAAGTGTTTGAAAGATCTTCTCAAGTCCTCATTTAATTCAGAAAACATGTTTGAAATGATTCACATGTTTAGGGAAGGATTGTTGGGAATTAAATATTCTGAAGTTAGAGTATGAGAAAATACTTTAACAAGAAGGTACTGCTAGTTCATGATCAAGGTACTGCTAGTACATCAAGGTACTGCTAGAACAAGAAGGTACTGCTAGTTCAAGTAGAAGGTACTGCTAGTAGAGAATGGTACTGCTGATTAATGAGTCATAGAGCTGCTACAAGGATAAGATCGAAGAAGATATTATTTGTATGAGTCACTCTTATGCAAAAATAATATCTAGATATATTCTCAGTCAACAAGTTGATGCATGTGCTTGCATTAATTCATTTGAACAACTTGTGAGATATAAACTTCCATACGCTAGCTCGACTTGATCTTTTGTAAGACAAGTGTTGATTAGACTTAAAGTAATATTGTAATAGATCTCTTGGACTATAAAAGAGATATTAGATTAGTGATTATGTATATGTGCACTATTACAAACTCATATCTGTTAAGACATAGAACAAACAAAAACATATATCACAAATCTAGAAACATAAGATTCAAGGTCTTTGTAACCCTAGTGATAAACACAAGATCACTCGTATTATTTTGAATAATATTGAATCATTTGGTGATAAACTTTCTTTGTTCATTGTTAAGTAACAAACATAATTCTTCCATTTCCATAACATTCATAACCTTCTAAGTGTGATTAAGTAAATTCCGCGTACTTAATCATATAAACTCAATATATCATTACACACAAAGTATACAAGGTTTAACCACCTTAACCGTGTGTCGAATTCCTCTCAGAAGTCCCAAGGGCAGTTGGTTAGTGTGTTGGTGTGTGAGTCAAGAGACCAGGGTTCGAATCCCTTGGTTCTTTTTTTTGCTATTTATTTTATTTTTGGATTTTTATTACTGAAACCAATTAAGCACAAACCAATAAGCAACTTTTACAACTAACACTTTTTTTGAAAACCTAAAATAAGCCCAGAAATAAGCCAAGTTGGATGATCAGTGGGTTAAAAGAGAAATAACCCAAGGCTTTTTAGAAAAGGACTAATAAGCTATTTAATAAGCTAAAGCAAACTGAAACAAGCTAAGTGAATGAAGATAAGCTGAAATGAAAATGAAAAAGCCACAAGAACAGGCCAATAAGCACTTGACCAAATCAAATAAGCAAATGAGGACTGATGCACAGGGCAACTCAGTCAATCCTAGGCAACTTTAAGCTTAATTTTAAGCACTTAGATGACAACTAAATTCCACAAAGACTGATAATACTTAAAGTTGACCTAGTAAGGATCTTAGAAACCAATTTTCAGGCCAAGTGGAGCTTATTTAAGGCTTGTGAATAAGCTGAGAAGTTGGCTCAGTCTACTCACTTAAACTCTGATGGCTCAGGTTTAAGTTGAGTTGATCAGTCAACTTATAAGCTTAGATTTAAGCTCAAATAAGCCAAGCAAAGGTCTGGATTATGGAATAAGCCAAGAACAACTAGCAAACTACTGATAAGCCAAGGATTTAAGGTAACTTAACACAAATAAGCACAAGAATGAACCCACAAATCTGATGCAGTCTGCTGATCTGTGCAGACTTGCACAAAATGGGTCAAATCAATTCAATTCCAACTGAAACCTATCCAATTCTTGATTACTGACTTAATATGCTAACTTGAACTCAGAAATATCAAAAACTAGGACCACAACTGCTTATCTTAGAGATAAGCAGTTATGAGTAGGAATGGACATTAAAAATTACCTCACTAGTCTAAACCAAGGAATTCCTTCAAATCAGCTTATAAGTTCTTAAAAACAGCTGATAATGGTTATTCTAAGCAAGATTAAAGTTAGGCTAATGGCAAATGAACAGTGATCACCCATATTGACCCATTTGACCCATTGTGCCAAACAGTCCTTATTGGGGCTGTTTTGGTGATTTTCAAAGGCAACAACCAATTTTAACTATGATTTTTGTTTATTACTGATTCACTAACTTATTTTAACTATAATAAGCAACTTTCAAAATGTAAATAAGCACTACAATAAGTTATATCCTATTTTGACTATTATGGCTTTTTTAAGGTTTTAATGTAAAACTAATAACAAACAAGCATACCCTATCAATTTTACTTGAGATAGCATCACTAACATCAAATAAGCAGAAAACAATCAAATAAGCTCTGAAATAAGCACATGAACAGTAAAGTACAAAAATTGGAAATTGCTTACAAATTGCTTTTGCTCAAAAACAAGAACTGATAACTAGTCACCACATCAACCTATTGCTTCCCAAGAAGCTCTAAACCATAGCCATCCATAATTTACCATGCTCCAGCTTATTTTTGCCAAACCTGCTTATTTTTAGCTTATTTTGACTTTTCTTGACTTTTTTTGGAATTTTAAGGTTAGAACTGAATTAAACTAACATAAGCTTATCAAAAGCTATAGTGAGCTTATGTAAGCTTATAGAAACAGAAAAGAAGCTATTTTCAATAACACTCAACTTAATTCGAATTAACAGTTACAATAGAAACTTGAAAAATTGGAAATTTCATTAATACTTGGAAATTATACAAAGATTAATAGTAAACAGACTGAAAATAACTTGTAATGATAACTGGAAATTAAAATTGATAAAACTTGAACAATTTAAATTACAATACGATTAAGGTAAAAAACTACTTGCCATTATAGGCTACAATGTGACCTATTTATACAAAAACTGAAGTGGGATAACTCTTATCTTCTTCTCTGATCATTTTCCAGTCCTTGGATAATCTTGAATTGATCTCAGCCCTCTAAACTCAGTTTTGGCGCCAAAATGGTGTGATGGGAACGAAGCATTTAATGCTTCTTGGTTTGTTAGGTGAAGTGTTGAGGAAGCTTGGGAGAGGGTGGTATTGTCAGGGATAAGGGGGAATGGTGGTATGGTTTTGGGCGGGTAGTAGTTTAGGAAGAAGGATTTGACTGAGTCAAATGGTATTAGCTAAGGGAAATGGGTTGGGTTATTTATTTAATGGATTGGGTTGGGTTTTTTTGTTTTTGGTAGGCTGGGTTATTGGTTGGATGGGTTTAGTGAATAGACTGGAAATGGGTTGTGGTTTAGTGAGTTAGGATTTAGAATTAGATTTAGTTTTAATCTTAGGGACTAAATTTGCCAAATCTGAAAATCCAGGGACCAAAGCTGCCAAAAATAGAAATTATTTCCAAGGACCATTTGTGTCATTTTGGTATTTTGGGGTTGACTTTGACTTTTGACTTTGACTTTTGTCTTCACTTGATCAAATGCACAATTGTTGTCGAGTCGATCCAAAAATACTCGTTTTCGCTCCGTTTTCAATCCTTTGTACCTGAAACATATAAAACACAAACCAAGGATATCTGCAGTATAAATTGGTATATTTGGCCATTTTTGTATCTTTAATGGGTGTAAAATGATGAGTATTTACACACTCATCAAATGACGATAGTGGTTCAAGGGAGGCTGAAGAGTTGAACTTTGAAAATGTTGATTTGGATGTAGATATGGAGATGGATAATGATCAAGGAACTGAGGAGATTCAACCTGAGCAAACAGAAGAAATTGCTTAAGATGGTGAGACAGAGGTGTTGGTTTTGGAAGAACAAGAAGATGTTCTAGATACTGCTACAAGCAAGATAGTTCAGGATGGTTCTACTGTTATTGGTGTTGAGAAATTGGCCAAGGAAGGTTCTGTTGCTGGTGCAGAGCATTCTGGGGCTGAAGTTAATCAAACTGCTGCTGAGTCAGAGTCAGATGATAATATTAGTTTGGCTGAGGCAATGTTACAACTTAAGGCTAAATCATCAACATCAAAACAATCTCAACCACAACAACAATCAACACCACAACCTCAATCACAACCAAAAGAACCTACTGCTGAACAACCATAATCTCAACCAACTGTCAAATCAGCAACTCTACCTACAACAACACAAGAAACTCCACCTACAACAACACAAGTAACTCCAACACCTACAATTCCAAGAGCTCCTGTCAAAGGAGTAAGCATAAGAGAACCCATTCTAAACAAAAAGCCTATACAAACACATACATACACTGGAAAAGGAAAAGGCAAGATGGATGATGAGCCTGAGCCCTATCCATTTCATCTTCCATTTGAGTACTGGCCTAAGGATATTGCTGATAGGTATGATGAGGAAGAGGCAAAGAAAGTTCAGGCTGAGTTAGATGCAGAGGATGAAGCAGAGCTTGAAAAACAAAGGATACAGGTTGAGAAAATAGGCTGAGATTGAAGCAAAATTAAATGCTTGGGATGATAAGAGAGCTAAATGTGAAGCTGATATGGAATTGTTAAAGGTGAAGGAAGAATTGCAAGATTCTTTTACTGTAGAAAGTGAGTTTGACTGGTTAGAGAAGTTCAAAGCAAAGCACAAGAAGAAACTTCTTGATCAGAGAAAGAAGAAGAAGGTGCTCAGACCTCCAACTGTCAAGCAAGTAAGAAGTTTTCAAGAGCATTATTTGAAAAATATGAAGGGCTGGAAGCTTGTACAGTTGAAACCTTATTCAGATGCTGAAATTCAGAAGAAGTTTGAAATTGCTAAAAGAGAGATGGAGAATTTTATTCCAATGAGATCTGAGGCTGCAGAAGAGATTATTACAAGGAGGTTTGGTAAGAAAAAGGTGGAGACAGATGTGATTAAAGAAAAGGAAGAAAAAGTAGAAGAAAAGATTGCTGTTGAGAAAGAGAAAGTAAAAGAAGAGGTTAAGGAAGAAGAAAAAAAGGGTCCTAGCATTGGTAATAAGAGACCAGGAAGAGTTTTAAAGATGAAAGCTAAGAGGAAAAAGAGAAAAGTTGTCATGGAAAGTTCTGAGTCTGAAAGTGAAGAAACAAAGAAGAAAAGGCAATCAGAGGAGTTCTACAAGAAAATAATTGAGTTACAACTAATGACTCAGATTGTGGATGATGATGATAATGATACATTTGTTGATACTGCTCCCTTAAGTGCAAAAACTCCTATTACTGGATGGAAGGTTGGATATGAAAAGAAAATTCCTTGGTATGAGATCTACAGAGTTGGTGGAAGACTTCAACGATTTAAGTCATTTTCTCAGATGCTTAGAAATATTGATAGAGAGGATTCGATAAACTTGTGGGGCTTAGTCAAGAACAAATATGGTGAAAATAGACCACAAGATGAGATTGATAGAGTGCTCTGGGGAGATCTTAAAGTCATGTTTGAAGTTTGTGATGACAACAGAGTGTGGATGGAACAAGGAAGAAGTACTAAGATTAATCTTTGGAGATTCTATGAATCATGTAGAGTTCATGAAGTAGCATTGCAAAGAGGACTTCGAATGTACATGCTAGTTGAAAAGGGTTACCCTCTGGCTATATCTACACTTAAGATGATGGTTGAAGGAGATATTAAACTTTTTGTTAATAGTTGGAATCAAATGGTAGTTGATCTTATTAGAATGATTCAAAGAAAACTCTATGGGCAGAATTTTGGAAGAAAGAAGAAGAAGTAGTGTTTGGAAGCATCCTCTTAGTGTTTGTTTATACTTAAAGGAAACTTGATGATTTTGGAGTAAAATATCAAGTTTAGGGAAGGATTGTTGGGTTATAAGATGCTGCTGTTTCAGATTGTATAGTATTGCTCATGGTTCTTAATGGAAAATACACCAAGTATGATTCTGCTGCTAGGGTTAATTATTCTACTGCTAGTGTATTCATTCTACTGCTGGAGTTTCTGAGAAGATCAAGGAAATAAGCTAAGTATGATACTACTGCTAGGCATCGAAGACTCTACTGCTAGAGTTATTATACTACTGCTTATTGGATATCTATGTATAGTATGTTAGATAATTATGGAATAGATACGAATAGATATTATCTTGTATAGAAAGCTATTGTAACCGACTAGGACTCCTTAGTCTATAAAAGGAGGATCTAGGGTTAGAGATTAGTACGTATTGTAGGTGTATTCGAATCACTTCAAGGTTTCTTGTAACCCTGTTACTTTTGAGTAACCGTATTAATATATTGAAGTGTTTTATTGAGAGAATTCGTTTGCGATCATTAATAATTCTTCTTAAGATTAAGTATTAGATTCCGCATAATAATTAATAATCATTTAAGAACAGTTTCTATACCTATTGTCTTAGATCTATATCTAAGATAATCAACAAGATCGTTAGCTCAACTGGGATCAACACACGTATTCATACGTTTTCGCCCGTTTTCATACGTTTTTTTTCGTTTTCATACGTTTTCGCCCGTTTTCGCCCGTTTTCATCCGTTTTCATCTGTTTTCTTACGTTTTTGTTCGTTTTCATATGTGTTCGTCCGTTTTCATACGTTTTCGTCCGTTTTCATTCGTTTTAATACGTTTTCTTCCATTTTCTTTCGTTTTTGTCCATTTTTCATACGTTTTCGTCCATTTTTAGACGTGTTTTTACGCTTTCATACGTTTTCGTCCGTTTTCATACATGTTCATCCATTTTCCTACGTTTACATCCGTTTTCTTACGCTTTCGTCCATTTTCATATGTTTTCGCTGTTTTCGTCCGTTTTCATACGTTATTGTCCATTTTCATACGTTTTCATACGTTTTCGTCTGTTTTCTTACGTTTCTGTTCGTTTTCATATGTTTCATAGGTTTTCGTCCATTTTCGTTTGTTTTAATACGTTTTCATCCGTTTTCTTTCGTTTTCGTCCATTTTTCATACGTTTTCAGACGTATTTTTACGCTTTCATACGTTTTCGTCCGTATTCATACATATTCGTCTATTTTCTTACGTTTTCATCCGTTTTCTTTCGCTCTCGCCCGTTTTCATACGTTTTCGTTCGTTTTCATACGTTTTCATCCATTTTTTTCGTTTTCGTCCTTTTTCATACGTGTTTTTACGCTTTCATACATTTTTGTTCGTTTTCATACATATTCATCCGTTTTCTTACATTTAAGTCCGTTTTCATTTATTTTCGTCCATTTTTAAATGTTTTTTGCCGTATTCAGACGTTTTCATATGTTTCTAAATATCACAAGTGATATTCTGTGATATTCAGAATATCACAAGTGATATTCTGTGATATTTAAAATATTACAAGTGATATTCTGAATATCACAAATGATATTCAGAATATCACAAGTGATATTACAGAATATCACTTCTGAATATCACTTGTGATATTCTGTGATATTCTGAATATCACAAGGATATTCCCAAGTGATATTCTGAGTACCACAAATGATATTCTGAATATCATAAGTGATATTCTGAATATTCATAAGTGATATTCTGTGGTACTCAGAATATCACAAGTGATTTTCTGTGGTACTCAGAATATCACAAGTGATTTTCAACTAATGAATATCACAAGTGATTTTCAACTAATGTTTTGTAACATGAAAATCACAAGTGATATTCAGAATATCACAAGTGATATTCAGAAAATCACAAGTGATAAATATTCAGAAAATCACGTGATATTCAGAATATCACCAGTGATATTCAAAAAATCACAAGTGATATTCTGAATATCAATTGTGATCTTCAAAAACGTATAAAACGGACAAAAACAAAAGAAAACAGATGAATACGTATAAAAATGGACGAAAACATAAGAAAATCACAAGTGATATTCTGAGTATCACAGTGATATTCTGAGTATCACAAGTGATTTTCTGAGTATCACAAGTTATTTTCTGAATATCACATGTGATATTCTGTGATTTTCTGAATATCACATGTAATATTTTGTGATATTCAGAATATGACAAGTGATATTCTGAGTACCACAAATGATATTCTGAATATCATAAGTGATATTCTATGATATTTAGAATATCACAAGTGATTTTCAACTAATATTTTGTAACATGAAAACCCCAAGTGATATTCAGAATATCACAAATGATATTCAGAAAATCACAAGTGATAGATATTCAGAAAATCACAAGTGATATTCAGAATATCACCATTGATATTCAGAAAATCACAAGTGATATTCAGAAAATCACAAGTGATATTTTGAATATCACTTGTAACATTCAAAAACGTAAAAAAACAGACGAAACGTAAGAAAACGGACGAAAACGTAAGAAAATGGACGAATACGTATGAAAATGGACAAAAACGTATGAAAGCATAAAAACACGTATGAAAACGGACAAAAATATATGAAAAGTGGACGAAAACGAAAGAAAACGGACGAAAACGTATGAAAACGAACGAAAACGTAAGAAATCGGATGAAAACGTATGAAAATGGACGAAAATGGGCAAAAACGTAAGAAAATGGATGAAAACGTAAGAAAACGGACGAAAACGTAAGAAAACAGATGAAAATGTATTAAAGCGTAAAAACACGTCTGAAAACAGACGAAAACGTATGAAAAATGGACGAAAATGAAAGAAAACGGATGAAAACGTATTAAAACGAACGAAAATGGACGAAAACGTATGAAAACGAACGAAAACATAAGAAAACAGATGCAAACGTATGAAAACGGACGTAAACGGGCGAAAACGTAAAAAAATGGACGAAAATGTACAAAATCGGACGAAAACGTCTGAAAACAGACGAAAACGTCTAAAAATGGAAGAAAAAGTAAAAACCGGACGAAAACGTATAAAAACGGACAAAAATGTCTGAAAACGGACGAAAACGTATATAAACGTATGAAAACGGACAAAAACGTATGACAACGTATAAAAACGGACGAAAACGTTTGAAAACGGATGAAAACCGTATAAAAAAGGACGAAAACGTTCGAAAAGAGACGAAAACATAGAAAAACAGACGAAAACTTATGAAAGCAGACGAAAACTTATGAAAAACAAAAAAAAAAAAAAAAAAAAAAAAAAAAAAAAAAAAAAAAAAAAAAACATGAACTAAAAAAAAAGAAAAAAAAAAGTTGAATTAGAAAAAAAGACCCAAAATAATAATAATAATAAGAATGGCAAATGACAAAAATGCATAAAACTTGACATTTTTTGTGTTTGTGTGTAGCCAACTATTTTTTTTTTTCCTATTATGTGTACTGAACTTTGAAATTTCTATCATTGTGTGCATTATGTGACTATTCTGCCATGTAAAATGACCATTCTACCCTTCGAAATTTGAAAAGATTAAAGGTAAAATAGTCACAAAATACACACAATGATCGAAATTTCAAAGTTCAGTATACACAATATGAAGAAAAAAAAAATAGTTGGCTACACATAATCACAAAAAGTGTTAAGTTCGATACATTTTTTTGTCATTTTCCCTAATAAGAAAGACAAAAAAACAAAGAAAAGGGGAAAAAAAGACTTGGACTTAGGTTTTCATATTTAATCTTAGGTTAATCTCCACCATTAGATTAAACTAGATGGTTGGTGGGGATTTGTCCCTTAGTAAGTACCAAAATAAGATTAAGCATTTGAACTTTTTTCGGTTAACATATTAAATCTTAAGTTAATCCTCACAATTAGATCAAATTAGATAGATGGTGGCTCATATTTTGTATCACATTAAAGTGAAAAGCATCCTTACACGCATCTCTACCATTAAACCCGCAACCCTTTTTGTACTATATGAGCCCATTTGCGGATAATATCAAACGTAAAACGAATGGAGCTCTTTCAACCTTGTTCAATCATGGATATAACGTCTCCCCAAGCCCTTACTCTAATCTTCGCAATATTGTTATTCACATACTATTTCCTAATCTTCAACCCATCAAAATCTAAACGCACTAGTCAATCCGGCTTCAAAAACTATCCACTATTTGGAACCTTGCCCGAATTCGTCCTGAACCGTCATCGTTTCCTCGACTGGACAACTGAAATCCTCTCCAAATGTCCCACAAACACAGCAGTATTCACCCGTCCAGGAAACATCAATGGGATCATAACCGCAAATCCCTTAAACGTCGAACACATGCTCAAAACTAACTTCGAAAACTACCCTAAAGGATCCAGATTTATCTCCCTACTCCAAGACTTCTTAGGATGCGGTATCTTTAACTCGGACGGGGAAACATGGCGTGCCCAGCGTAAAAATGCGAGCCACGAGTTTAACACCCGCTCCCTACGTAACTTTGTCGTAGAAACAGCTGCCGTAGAGTTGCACACCCGGTTCATACCAGCTCTTGTAAAAGCTGCTGATATGAACCACGTAGTGGATTTACAAGAGCTTCTTGAAAGATACTCATTTGATAATATATGTAAAGTTGCTTTCAATGTCGACCCCGGTTGTTTATCTGGTGATGGGACATCGGGTACCGAGTTCATGAAAGCTTTTGATGCAGCCACGACTCTTAGTTCTGGAAGATTTATGTATGTTTTGCCCGGTCTTTACAAAATTAAGAAACTATTTAATTTTGGCTCGGAGAAAAAGTTGCAAAAATCAATTGCTACAGTTCATAAGTTCGCGGACGATATAATCAAGTCGAGAATGGATGCAAAAGATGATAAAACAGAAGAAGATTTGCTGTCGAGGTTCATGGGAAATTCGGAATATTCACCCGAATTTCTTAGGGATATTATCATAAGTTTTATATTAGCGGGACGTGACACAACATCATCCGCTCTAGCTTGGTTTTTTTGGATTTTATCTTTCCATAACGAAGTTAAAGTGAAAATACTAAAAGAATTAGAAACAATCCGAAGTAGTTCTGGGAAAAGCTATGGAGAGTTTTACAATTTCGACGAGCTTAGACAAATGAACTACTTGCAGGCCGCGATTTCTGAGGGACTAAGGCTGTACCCTCCTGTCCCAGTGGACACAAAAGCATGTTTGAAAGATGATGTCATGCCTGACGGGACATTTGTTGGGAAAGATTGGTTTGTTATGTATCATACATATGCAATGGGGCGAATGGAGAGTATTTGGGGTAAGGATTGTTGCGAGTTTAGGCCTGAAAGATGGTTGGAAGAGGATAATGGTGAAGGAAATGTGGTGTATAGACAAGAAAATTCGTTTAAATATCCGGTGTTTCATGGTGGGCCGAGGATATGTTTAGGGAAAGAAATGGCGTATACTCAAATGAAGTTGGTAGCCGCGACGATTATTGAGATGTTTGAGGTCGAGGTGGTAGCGGCTTCGACGGATAAGGTGGTGGAGGAGAAGAGTCCACCCGAGCACGTGTTGTCTTTGACAATGAGGATGAAAGATGGGTTAAAGGCGAGAGTTAGGAATATTAGAGGATAAAGATGTTGGACCAAGCTCATTTGTGGGTTTATGGTTTTGGGTTATCATGTACTAGTTATAATGCCCGTACGAGATTTTTTTTAATTTTTTGAATAATATATTTTTATTTATTAAAAAATAAATAATTTAAGTTTTGTTTTGTTTTATTTATAGTTTTTAATTTTGTATTATACAAAGAAGAGAGCTCGGCTATGTGTAGTTATATAGCCCGTGAATGTTGATTTTTTTTTACTTAGACTTGAATAAACTTAATGCCACATTACTTGAATAATGTATATATGATTTAAAACATATAATATGATAAAGTATTAAAACATATGAAGAATAATATATGAAGTATTAAAACGTTTGTGTATTTCTTGGGATTAATTTACATATTACTTTTCCATAATTTTTTTTGTCATTAATTACTTAAAACACATAAGAGGCGTCATTTTAGGAAGAATGCAGAAAAACCATGGAAATAGAGTGGCTTAATGGTAGCTAATTTTGAACGGGTAAATTTGGATATCTATATATAACGGGTCAAATGGTTTGAAACTTTGAACGATAAAATTAGATTATAACAAACTTGTCAAATCACTACAAATGCTTTTCCAACCAACTGCAGATATACAATGTCGTATTTGAGATGGGGTTGCTCTTGCAATATACAGTATATCGAAGCAGTAACAAATGCTCACCCTCTCCCAACCTAACTCAACCAAAATCCAATCAAGTATAAGCTACCACCCATGACTAAGGACTCATTAAAAAAGACCACTTCGCAAGAAGAGTGGCTCTTTTACGCCCGTATGCATAATTTATCCACCCACCAGCTGCTCCTATCATTACCCCCACTAAAGTCATGTTATCAGTCATCTCCTGTATATAAAACACACAACCTATCGTTGGTTAAGTAATTCCTAGTTATTTGATATCACATCATCATTTACATGATAAATGAAGTAGAGAGTGCATAAACAACAGCTTACCTTGGAGAAATTTGAGAGGCCAGCTGTCCCTTCTTAAGACACATCAGCTACAAATTAAGAAGTCTTTATTTTAAGTAATTGTTTCATAGCCGTATAGAGCATAATAACACAAAGAATGGCCAATAGTACAAACCCAATATTCAGCACCATTTAGGTTGTGTATTTCTATTAATAAAAAAAAAAATCAGTATTTACATACTATGATTCAAAATGATGATTTGAAGAAGTTATGAGGATACATACACAAAGTATTCATTTATACTACTCATAATATTAAGGAAAAATGGCACCTCGAAAACATCTCTGATTGGTTCATTGATGAATAGTTTTCCATCTTCAACAAGCAATGCTCAAGATGGTGGGACACATCATCCGTCTTGCAAAACAATATTACATGAACGACCCCTTACAATAATTATTTATTTATTTGTTCCTGCTAACTACAAATAATAGTATGAGTATGTTAACAGGCCATCATGTCACCATTTTTTTTCTATTAGTTGTTTCTATTCATTATTAACTGTTGACAGTCTCAAAGAGCTTGAATTTTTTCATTAACTTTCAATAAATTGTGGTTGTATCAACTGTTTTACCTTTAAGCATTGCGCAAGAGTTGTGTCATCAGGTGCATGAGTCTTTAGCCATTCTGTTGCAATAACATCAATGACATCCTCATCTTCAGCAGTTGGCCAACCTTTAAAGCTTGCTGATCTGTTTCAAATCAGCCACACACGACAATCAAATCATAAGATTCTTCTTTGTACATATATTCAATCATCGGTTTTCGTAGGCGAACCCGTGCATTGATGAACCATTTTGCAATCTAATTAAAAAACATGTATAAATCAATTCATGAAAAGTGGATCCAGATTATCACAAATAATAAGGGAACATTCCATTAAATAACATCTTAGTTTGATAAATGATCTGTCTGTAATTATACTTTTTTATATCCTAGCTTGGTAGTTAAAGTAAAAGATGGCTAGTTTGGTAATTAAAGTTTTTCTCTGCTCCTATTTGGTGTTCAAGTAATTAGTGTTAAGTACACTTTGGGTCAACTTCAACTTACTGGTCTAAAACGACATCACCGTTCGAGCATGCCTTAACATAACCATAATAATGTAGCAAACTTCATCTAGCAACAAAAATAGAAATTTAATGTTTTAACTCCGAGAAGTTCAGTTTATAATTAGTGAAATTTCATAGAAAAATACATAACGGCATGCTAAACATTAAACAAAATAATCAGTCCCTAGCCTACAACCATATGGGTCACTAACCTACAACAAAACAATGAGACCCTAACCTCATCACCATTAAAAAAATCTAACAAAATATAAGATCAAATATGAAATTCAATTTCTATTAGTGATAGAAAACTACAGCTACAATCTTGTAATTACCACATAAAGGTCAATATGCATTTAGGAATTGTCGACCAAAAATAGTTTGTATAACCAAAATTACCTTTTTACCTTCATATCTAACCTAAAATTACCTTTTTACCTTCAAGCGAAACTCTACACCAAATATTACCTTTTCGTTTCTAAATGCTTAGAACCATTCAGTTTTAAGTTGCTCATAGACAGGAACTTAAGAGGGTATTTAAGATATTCTTGTGGAATGAGAAGCAAAAAAAAAAATGAAAAAGCGAAGATCGTATGAACGAACCTGCCTTGGTTAAAGAACAAGTTCACGGACTTAATACCGGGAATCATTGGTCTAAAAAAAACTACTATTGTAGAGTAAGAAAAATTATAAGTACATTAAATGGTGAAGTTTTATATAACCACAAACTTTTCCGTACCTAATTATTATCAATGAATTTATAAGTTTTTACAGTTATAAATCGGTCAAACCATATGATTTTCTCAATAAGTCAGGTAATAATCAACCACGTAATGTCCCCTGGTTCAAGGCATTTCCTAGAGCGAGAATTGTTTGCATGATTCTCTTGAATGTACTTAAGTCACCGGATATGTCCTTGAAAAGTTAACGACTTCCTTTGTGGCTTTAATCATAAATCAAAATTCTCAATCTATGAAAAACAAATACCAAAGACAAAGATGATGCTGGAGATTAGTCAATCATGCATGTGTGGTATGTATCCGAGGCAACTCCAAACAACATATGCACCCACTGATAATCCAATCACGTAGAATTTGGGACCAATTTGCAACTTATCAGCTAATTGTTCAACATCAAAAGCTTCACTTTTAACCGTGCATTTAAAAAACGGTTGACTCTCTCCATAACTTGCCCTTTCAATGACACAACATAAATTTGCAGCTCATCTAGTAATTCCTATCATTGTAAGCCTATGTGTTAAGTAAAACATTAAAACTGGGTGGCCTAGTTGCAAGGTCCTGTGAAAATCATCACTAAAATGTGAGCCCAACTTATATTGGCCCGTACTTAGACATTAACTTGTTTAGACCCATTACCCAATCTTCCTGAGACGCCCTATTTGCCACCTTAAGCATTCATTTGTGCTAAAAGATTTCGAATGGTACATTGTTTTATACTGTAGGTTCCTATATCTATTATGAAGAACCCCTTTTTCCGAATAGGGTTCGGTAAGTAAACCAACCATCAAAATTCGCCAATAGCACTCTCATTGGGTCGATAATCCACACTTATCATATTCTATCAACATCCATAAAGGTTCCTTAGACATAAATAACCATCATGTTCAGATGTCTCTACGTTGATGGCTTTATACACTGTTTCGCCAGTTCTATCTCCAATTTATTCTATACCTCTATATCTGAAGATAAATTATCTATTAGACACCAAAAACAATTTCTAAATCAAAGACATTCTCTCATCCCCATTCCCGTTCCCTTATGCCTAGACCCTCAATCCAAATACCTAATAACAAAAACAAATAATAAACTATACCTGGCTTGAAGTGACTGAGAGGTGTTTACAGGAACTTTATGCCTTGTGCCTTGGCAACACGCATAACATCTTTTTTCGCCTCAACCTCTACATCCTTTGTTAAAGTATCTACTTTCTTTTCCAATATCTAAAACAACCAATATTCAGAGTACTAATTTGGTTACATTAACTTACCACATGATTCGACAAAATGCCATCACAGTATCACATTATCTTTCAAAATGAAAAAACTTGTTGATAAGAGGATATAATAAATGCAGCTTCTATTTGACCTACTAAAGATGAAAAAAAACCCGACTCTACCCATTCGTACAAAATTAGTTAGATTGGTAATGGTTAGAAAGTCTGCTACATCTTTTTAGTTCTTAAAGCGTCTGAAATAAATATAAAAATATTCAATAAATCAATTTATTATGGTAATAATGTGAAAGACTCATACATACCTCAAAGATTTTGAACAACTCTTGTGAGAGCACAAGTATGCACAACTTCTCATGTTACCAGTGACCACCAAAACTGGACCACACAAAATGATCTGTAATCAATCTTCTCTAGAATTTATTAAATGACAAGTTTTGCCAAACCATAACTCTTTGAGTTTGACCGATTGACATATTGGAAACTGATATCCGATGCCTTTGAACTCATATTATATAGTTACCTACTTTGACCCGTTACCAAAACACCACCCAAATAGTTTCAGACTCATAAGTTGGTTTTACAAAATAGTTTTTATTGTAAGTATATGTATAAAATCTTTTCATAAAGTCTATAAATTGAAAAAACGTATTTACTTTCGACCCATATTAGAATGTATTTTGACCGGTTATCCAAATTCCAACAACCAACTCACCCATTTTTCAAATGGGAAAACGGGTCAAGTATCACCTTAACAATTTTTCAAATACTTAAAAACATCATTCAAAGAACTGTATAAAAAAATACGCAAACACTTTTATGTTAAACTATACTATTGTTTCCATGTATTAGGAAAGTTAACCTTTTTTACTCATTGTCCAACCCAGCTAACCCATCCATTACCACCTCTAAAACAATTACACACCCCAAATTAAAAAAGTTTACATGTTCTGATATATTAAAAAAATCATTAAATCAGAAAAAACTATAGAAAAATCAGAAGCATTAAATCATTATAACTGAAAAAATTCACCGTAAAACCCAAAGACATGCCGGCGACAAAAAGATATTGAAAAGAAGGCAAACCCTATCAAATATATGATCCAAAGTTTACAACTTCACACAAATAGCATGAAAAAAAATATAAAAAATCAAACTTTTAATGATAAAACAGAATAACACACACCCATAACTTAATTACCCAAAAAAACAAAAACCCTAGATTAGTAGATAAATTAATAAGTAATAGATTAATATACCTTTAATCCATTAGCCAAAAAACATACTATTGATTAATCAGATTGAGCGATGGTTTTTTTTTTTTAGTCGACTTTTCTTTGTTGTGTGTGTTTGCTGTGTAGAATGGATAAAGTATGAAGAGGCTAGTTTTGTTTGTTAAAATTTTATTTTTAACCCCTATATTTTTGTATATGACCCGCTTTCTCTAAGTTTTACTTTTTATGTTTTTGACACATATATTTTTGTACCCAATCTCTTATATAATTTTACACAAAAACAAATTTTTATAAATTTTTACTAATTAAAGAAGTTCGTAATTTATTTTTTCTTTAAGCATCTTTAAAAATATAATAATTCAGTTATTACCAAATAAGGTATGATTTGATTTTTTGAAATGAAAAAGTTCCCACTAAGGGTTTTGTTTTATTATATAAAAGATTTAGTTCATCAATAAAACATAATACCCACGGGGTTTTTATCAGTCTAATATGATATCAGAGCGAGTCTGATCCTCAAACATAGGTGGCTAAGTTGAGCCGCCTTTTTATGTCACCCCTCAAACCTTAGCCGCCAGCTTTTAACTTTTTTTTACTGCAGTCTTAATATATATTGTTCTACTTTGCTCAAACTCTATGCAATATTCTACTCCCTCCGGCCGTTATTTTTACTTTTGAAGAATTTGTCGAGAGAAGAAAAAAATCGTCAATGCCGCTTGATGTCGGCCAACAACTTTTAATATTTGCTTTGCTTTTTTGTTGCTGCATTTGAAGATAGGCTCTGCTTGGTGTCGGATATCTTCATCAATAAATTTGCTATTGATTTAATGTTTTTTAGTCTTTTTTATCTAATACGAGCTTTCCCGATTTCGCCACTCTGATTGCGAGGGAGTATTAGAGGATAGAGTTGTTGGCACAAGTCCATTTGTGGGTTTAGGGTTTTAGGTTATCATGTATTTTCATTATAAATAGTTTATCAATAAAACATAACACCCACGGAGTTTACATTATCTAACTAGGAAAAGAAGAAAGTGTTGATTATATTGGGTGATACTTCCGTCTCAAAATCATAGTCCATATTTCTCTTTTAGAATGTCTCAAAATAATTGTCCACTTTCTATTTTAAGCAATAAAAAGATAATTTAGTGGAGAAATATTCTATTTAAGTAGTTAAAAATTATAGTGGCCTCACTTTTATTAAACTGTGTAATTGTTATCTTGTGACAATAATTTTGAGACGGAGGGAGTAAATATCGTAAACAATCATATATAAGTCTAAGTGGATGACTTAATGAATGTAAACATTATCTGCATATTAACAACTGCAAAGTACGATTACAAATCAGAGCGTGTAATTTTACGAGATAGAATTGGAGAGCAAGCATTTTTGATTCATTTGAAAAGCAAATGACATAGTGTTTGTACCTATGTGAGTATGTGACACACTGACTAACATGAGAGTTGTATGTATCTATATGCATTATGATGCATGTGATGACTATGGGAGCATGTGAATACCTAATTTAGACAAAATTTAAACACATCAATAAGATGCTAAGGTATATATATGGGCATTGAAAAAATCGGAGATAGTGACGAACTTCGATATCATAAGAAGATACACATACAAGCAATGTATATCAACAGAAAGTATAAAGAACAAGCACAAGATAACGTTTGATTAAGCATGAAAGAATGACATAACAAATCCCTTCCCCCCTCACATCTTTTTATAGATACGAGGGGAAAGGAAACAAGCATACCTAACGACCTTTTATGTTATCCTAGTTTTACTTGATTAATAACAAACTAAACTTAACATTAAGACCCATAGACTTAATAATAAGCTAATATAAAGACTAAAAATATAACAATTTCCACCTTAGGCTTTATATTAGCCTATACCAACACTCATCAACTCCAAGCAGTATTGAAACTTGAGTTCAGGTACCACCTTTGTCAAGGCATCTGCAACATTGTGTTCAGTTTCCACCTTCAGAACTTCAACTGTCTTTGCTTCCAAGACTTCTCTGATAATGGGATAACGCACATTGATATGCTTAGTCCTTCTGATTCTGCCATAAGTGAATCGCACCCTGATTGTCATAATTATCTGCTATAGGGTTAAGCTCCACGCCTAACTCTTCCAAGAGTCCCCTTATCTAAATAGCTTCATTCATAGCCTCCGTAAGGCCATATACTCTGCCTTTGTAGTTGAAAGAGCCACCACGTGTTGTAGCATTGCCTTACAGCTTACAACACATCCCTGTACTAAAAACACGTAACAAGTGATAGACCTACCTTTATCCAGATCTTTAGCGTAGATTGAATCAATAAAACTTGTTACGTCCACATGGTTGCCACGACCTGTCCCATACAAAAAACCCACGTTTGCAGTGCCCCGCATATATCTCATAATCCACTTCACTGCTTCCCAATTATTTTTACTTGGATTTGCCAAATATCTGCTACCTACACTTGCCGCATACGCTATGTCTGGCCTCATGTACACCATCAAGTATATTAAGCTCCCAACCACATTCGCATACGACACTCTACTCATCCTCTCAACATCACAATCCTTAACCGGACAATCCTTCAGTGACAGCTTGAAGTGCCCACCCAATAGCATCAGAACCAATTTCCCATTGTCTATTCTAAAATTATTTAAAACCTTAGAAAGATACCCGAATTGTGTGTAACACCCCCAATTTCAGGATAGCAGCGGAAGACAACTTGGGGTATTACTTCATAGCACATAGTCATAATCATAGAAAACGACATCTAAATGAGACATTTTGAAAATATTTCATTCGATAAAAAAAATCAGAGTTACAACAAGATAGGTCCCAAAATACAACAGTACATGATAGTTTTGCAAAGTGTTATCGAATGGAAAGATAAATGCAATAAAGTCTTAGAATATGCCATAAGACTCTAATGCTCCAACCTCGCTATCGCTTTACGAACCTGAGATAAACATGCTAAAAAGTCAACAAAATTGTTTAGTGAAATTCATAGGCTTATAGTTAAAGCAATGGACCACAGGATTTCAAATTTATAGAGACAATTGTAATCGCCTACAATTGTCATAAAGCAGTTATTATTCCACTAAGCTCATGACATTGAAAACGTTAACTGTGAGTATCAATAAATTAATATAATAATAATCGCCCTAATAGGTAATTTGCCATTTACCTAGCATCTCAAATATAGTGCGTCTGGTTGTTTATCCAATCAACACAATGAGATTCGTCAATCTCAATAGGCATATCCACAATATTCGCCTTTACATAAAGTAATTATTGGTTCATGATATTAGGGCCTTCTGGCAAAATGGTACTTAGTGTCAATAATAATAATAAAAGTTTAATCAAATAATTTCAATCACTTGCGTCCATAAGTAAAAAGTAGTATAAATCTCCCCCAAGGAATTTATATAACGATTAAACGAGTAAAGTGGGGGTATGAACTCACGTTAAGCAAAATGATACAAAGTTACGAGAAATGAGCTAACGAAAACCGAGAAAAGTCCTAGAAGCAACCTAGAATATAAGTCGCACCTTAGGTCTTGTAAATAACAACGTATGAATGCAAATGAGTTTTACAAAGTTTACACATTGATTATACCTTTGTACTTAGGGTTTTTAAAGTTTATAAAAGATAAAGGACTAAAGTTTCCATTTTAGAAAAGTTTTACAAGCCCTAGTTTTTAAGTGTACTAGGTTTTAAGTATGATTTCCTAACATGTCAAACTCGGTTCTCCTACCTCGTAAAGAATTATGACCCGGCTTTTACGCTAACAGAAAGCTCTTTGAGTGTACAAATCAGTTTGTGGGTCCCACTGCCCAAAACGTTTCATAACCTAAGTGAAATTACTATTTTACCCTTATATGTCAATAGCTGGTAATTACAGCAACAATTAGTTCCACAAAAACGATTATATTTTACAAACTACAACTCCGTTTGATTCCGTTCAAGCTGCCACATTTAAGTTAAAGTGTCCTCAAACTTTTCTATTTGAGTACCAACAGTGGATTTAGTACAAAAATTTAGACTTTTACACGAATGAAATCTGTTACTCCAGTTTTGACTACTTTCACGAAATATTTTCTATTAAATTGACAGGGTGGAGTTACGGAATGAGCCACCCGGCAAAATGAAGGTAAGACCTAGATATAAAGCCTATATTTTTATTTTTACCCAGAAACTCAGTGATTTTTAACAACAAACCAAGTGCTCAATCATGTTTCTCAAGTGTTTTACACTAATTACAAGGTATAAACAATTGCTATGATGCAAGAACATGTATGATTATGTAAAAATCACAGAAGTAAATGAAAATAATGAGTTCCTTACAAAGATTGGTGGTGAGAAATTGTATCAAGAACAAAGAACGCTAACTTAAAATCAATAACAATCAAAACTGTTAGGTTTTAGAATTACTGTTGCTTGCATGGTTAAGACTGCTAATGGTTTACACAAGAAATGCTCTAAGTCATTACTGCTGCTAGTTACAAAGATTACAACTGCTTGTGTACTTTACTACTGCTAGTGTTGCTGATGATGTTCAAGAAAATACACTAAGTGGTTACTACTGCTAGACTAAATGTTACTGCTGCCAATTCAGAGTTACAATTGTTATCAGAATACGACTGCTAGAGTTAGAGATACAATTGCTAGAGTGTTTAGTTTGTACTGCTTATGAGATAAACTTGTACAGTCGGTTAGATAAATATAGAAAAGATTCTATAGAGATTTATCTTGTATAACAAGTAATTGTAAGCCGACTAGGACTCCTTAGTCTATAAAAGGAGGTCCTAGGGCATAGAGATAGATATGAGATACATGATTCTTTTATATACTTCAAGGTTGTAAACCCTAATACTTTTGAGTATTCGTATTATTAATAATAATATTGAAGTGTTTTGTTTGATATTCATTGTTTACTGATAATTCAATATAAAGTTCTTCTTAAGATCAAATACAAGATTCGGCATTGTATTTGATATACTTCAAGACAGTTTCTATACTTTGTTGTTTTAGATTTATCTAAGATAACTAAACCTTTACAAGCTAAGGGTTTCGATCAAGTATATTGCTGGGATCAACAAGTGGTACCAGAGCTTGTGATCTAGAAGCTGTGATCTAGAAGCTGTGATCAAGAAGAACATGTTTAAACTCAAGACTGTTCTGATCTTACTGAAGACATGGAGTCAGAATCTACATACATGATTACTGCATAAAATGTGCCAATGCCCCAAGTCTGGAGAGTATGAGCTATAGAGAATGAGAATAGAGCAGTATATTCAGATGGTTGATTATTCTATGTAGGAGGTCATAGAGACTGGCAATTCTTTACCTAAAACAGAAACTTCTGCTGATGGTGTTGTCATTACCTTGCCTATTAAAAGTGCTAAAGACAAGGCACAAAGAATACTGGAAGTTAAGGCAAGAAGCACTCTCATGATGGGCATTCCTAATGACCATCAGTTGACTTTCAATCACATCAAGGATGCAAAATTGTTGTTAGAAGCAATTGAGAAAAGGTTTGGAGGGAATGCTGCTACCAAGAAGACCAGGAAGAACATTTTGAAGCAACAATATGAGAATTTTGCTGCTCCAAGTTCTAAAGCAACAATATCAAAGCCAAGTTTCAGGGGAGGAATGAAAGCCAAGTTTCAGGGGAGGCTAAGGTTAATGAGGGTGCTGGATTTGGTATGAACATAAGTAATGGGGCAGAGATTGATGAAAATGAGTTTGTGGTTGCTGATACTCAAGGAAATGAAGTGGTGTTGGATAGTGTTGCTAAGGTTGATAGTGCTGCTGGTAAAGTTCTTAGTGTTGCTAGTAAGCAAATTACTGCAGCTAGTGAAAAAGTTTCTACTGCTACACCAGAAGTTACTACTGCTGAAAAAGAAATAGTTTCTACTGCTGAACAATAAGTTTCTACTGCCGAGGTTATGGATGATGAAAGTATTTTGGCTCATGCAATGATAGAATTGAAGATATCCAAACCATCAGTCAAAGGTGTTGTTGTAAGAGAGCCATCTTCCACACCAAAAGCTAAACAACCACCTCCACAAGACAAAGGCAAAGGAAAAGCTATACTTATTGAAGAGCCTGTGGAGGAACCACTTTAAAAAATAAAATAAATGCAACTTGATGCAGAGGTTGCAGAACAATTAGCTGCAGAGTTTGCTGAGGAAAATAAGAAAGTTTTGGAACAAAGGAAAATTGCTGCTGAGAAGGAAGCTAAGACTTTAGCATTGATTGCTGCATGGGCTGAAGAAAGAGCACAGTGTGATGCTGATTGGGAACTTGCCCAAAAGCTCACACAAGAAGAACAAAAGCAGTATTCAATTGATCAAAGAGCTAGAATGTTGAAAGAGCTTATTGATGAAACAAAGAAGTTTTATACAGCACAAAGGTTAGCAGCAAAGAAGAACAAGCCACCTACCAAAGTACAAAGAAGATCTGTCATGTGTGCATACCTTAAAAATATGGATAATTGGCAATAAAAAGTGTTAACACATTTTGATGATGGCAAAACTGAAAAACTGTACAACATTTCCAGGAGAAAGATTGAGAGGTTTGTACCTATGGAGACTGAAGAGGTGGGGAGGAGTTCTAAAAGAACAGGAGAAAAGATGGTAAAGCAAAGAAGCAAAAAGCAAAAATCTGAACAAAAAGTGCAGGCAGAAACAGAGCATAAGGCAGAGCAAGAGCAGAGTGAGCAAAAATATGAACAGAAAGTTGATGTAGAAAATGAAAATGATGAAGTACAAATGCAAGCTCATACAGAACTTGCATTAGTCAATGAAGAAGAAGTCATGGATGCAGTTCCTCTCAGTGTCAAACTTCCAATTATTGCTTTTACTTCAGGAATACATGGTAAGATAACATATTGGGATATCAAGAGAGCTGATGGAAAATCTGTGAGGTTTATTAGTTTTCTACAGATGGTTCAATATTTTGATAGAGAAGATATGGTTACTCTATGGAAGCTGTATACAGATAAGTTTAGTTATAACAGGCCAGAACAAATTTATGATAGATTCATATGGAGATATTTGAAAGTGATGTTTGAACCACATCATGAGGATGAGGAGTGGAGAAATCTAAAACACAACACAGTTCTACAGTGGAAAATTTTTCAGTCTTGTAGAGTTCATGTGTTGGATGTACATGGTATGTCAATTTACATGCTTGTAGAAAATGATTATCTTCTACAATATCAGAAGGCTATTGTACATCAAATGCTACATGGAAATAGAAGACTTCAACTTCAGTATCCTTATGATGAAACAGCATATCAATTACTTAAAAGGATGGAAAAAATTCTAGCACCCAAGGATAAGAAACAGAATTAATTGTTTGGAAACATCCTCCTAGTGTTTGTTTAAGCTATGATTGAAACTTGATTATTTTAAGGGAAAATATCAAGTTTAGGGGAGGATTGTTGGGTTTTAGAGTTACTATTGCTTGCATGGTTAAGACTGTTAATTGTTTACGCAAGAAATGCTCTAAGTCATTACTGCTGCTAGCTACAAAGATTACAACTGCTTGTGTATTTTACTACTGCTAGTGTTGCTGATGATGTTCAAGAAAATACACTAAGTGGTTACTTCTGCTAGACTAAATGTTACTGCTGCCATTTGAGAGTTACAACTGCTATCAGAATATGACTGCTAGAGTTAGAGATACAACTGCTAGAGTGTTTAGTTTGTACTGCTTATGAGATAAACTTGTATAGTCGGTTAGATAAATATAGAAAAGATTATATAGAGATTTATCTTGTATAGCAAGTAATTGTAAGCCAACTAGGACTCCTTAGTCTATAAAAGGAGGTCCTAGGGCATAGAGATAGATATGAGATACACGATTCTTTTATATACTTCAAGGTTGTAAACCCTAATACTTTTGAGTATTCGTATTATTAATAATAATATTGAAGTGTTTTATTTGATGTTCATGGTTTACTGATAATTCAATATAAAGTTCTTCTTAAGATCAAATACAAGATTTCGCATTGTGTTTGATATACTTCAAGACAGTTTCTATACTTAGTTGTTTTAGATTTATCTAAGATAACTAAACCTTTACAAGCTAAGGGGTTCGATCAAGTATATTGCTGGGATAAACAAGTGGTATCAGAGCTTGTGATCTAGAAGGTGTGATCAAGAAGAACTTGTTTAAACTCAAGACTGTTATGATCTTACTGAAGACATGGAGTTAGAATCTACACACATGATTACTGCATCAAAGGTGCCAATGCTCAAGTCTGGAGAGTATGAGCTATGGAGGATGAGAATAGAGCAGTATATTCAGATGGTTGATTATTCTATGTGGGAGGTCATAGAGACTGGAAATTCTTTACCTAAAACAGAAACTTCTGCTGATGGTGTTGTCATTACCTTGCCTATTAACACTACTGAAGACAAGGCACAAAGAAGACTGAAAGTTAAGGCAAGAAGCACTCTCATGATGGGCATTCCTAATGACCATCAGTTGACTTTCAATCACATCAAGGATGCAAAATTGTTGTTAGAAGCAATTGAGAAAAGGTTTGGAGGGAATGCTGCTAGGAAGAACCTTTTGAAGCAACAATATGAGACTTTTGCTGCTCCAAGTTCTAAGAATCTTGATCAGACCTTTGACAGACTTCAGAAACTTATTAGTCAACTAGCACTTGTGGAAGTCTCAATTCCTCAAGAAGATATAAATCAATAGTTTCTGAGAAGCTTGTCACCAAAGTGGAATACACATACTGTGGTATAGAGAAACAAGGCTGATCTTGATACAATGAGTTTAGATGATCTGTATAACAATCTTACAGTCTATGAAACTGAAGTCAAAGGGTCATCTAGCTTATCCTCAAGCACATAAAACTTAGCTTATGTGTCCTCCTCCAATAACAGTTCTGGCAGTACTAATAAAGCAGTTAATACTGCTCATGGAGTTAGTACTGCTGGCACATAAGTTAATGCTGTTGGGTCTACAACCCTTGATAACTTGAGTGATGCTGTTATCTATGCTTTCTTAGCTGGTCAATCTACTAGTCCTTAGAATATGCATGAAGATTTGGAACAAATTCATCCAGATGATCTTGAAGAGATGAACTTGAAGTGGCAGATGCCAATGTTGACAATGAGGGCAAGGAGATTTTTAAAGAAGACTGGAAAAAACCTCAAGGTCAATGGGCAGGATAACATGGGTTTTGATAAATCAAAGATTGAATGCTACAACTGTCACAGGAAGGGACATTTTGCAAGTGAATGCAGGGCACCAAGGAGCCAAGACTATAAGAATGGAGAGAGATTAAGGAAAGATGTGTCTGAGGAACCTAAGACTTCTACAACTTTGGTGTCTTATGATGGTTTCGGAGGATATGACTGGAGTGACCAAGCAGCTGAAGGACCAAACTTTGCACTTATGGCTTACTCTTCTTCATCAAGTTCTGATTCTGAGGTATTTAATATTTCTAGTTGTTCTTATAAATCTTGTTTAGATACTATTGAGGAACTTAAGGCTAGGAATGAAAAACTAATAGAAGAAGTAAGGAGGTTAAAGTTAGATAATTTAGGCTATAAAGTAGGCTTAAAATCTGTTGAGGAAAGACTTGAATTTTTTAAACAGAATGAGTCAGAGTATGTAGAGAAAGTTAATGTTCTTGAAGGTAAGCTTTATGTTAAAGAGAATATCATTAAAGAACTTACTAAAAGGTTAGAAAAAGCTCAAAAAGAAAAAGATGCAACTTATCAGGAAAAAGAAAAACATCAAGTTAAGGTAAATAAGCTTGAATTTGCATCTGAAAGTGTAAATAAGACAATTGAGTGTCAACTTATGAGGAGAGGTAGTGGTATAGGTTATAATGAAGTTCCTCCTTTAATAACAGGAAAGTATGTACCTCCTATACCTGAATTGTCTTGTTTAGTTGAGTCTAATGCTAAGCCTTTAGGAGAGAATAGTAAGTCTAATGAGGAGAAACCTAAGGTTGAAAAGACATATTCTGATGCACCTATCATTGAAGATTGGGTGTCTGATGATGATGAGGAACAGGTGAAGACTAAACCTAAGGTTGAAAGTATAACAGTTAAACCTAGTGTTGAACAAGTTAAGTTTGTCAAACCTAGTTTTGGTTATAAGGTGTCTAGGAAAATTGTTGAATACACTGAGCAACCTAGGGTGTACACTAACAGGCCTAGAGGTAACAAGAGGAATTGGAAAAACATGATGTCACAAAGATTAGGTAGTGACTTTGTGATGTCTAACAAGGCTTGTTATCACTGTGGTAGTTTTGAGCATTTACGGGATAATTGTTCTTACTTTCAAAAGCCTGTTTGGAACTATGCTAGGAGGGTGAATCATCAAAGTTTTTCTAAAAATACTCACTCACATGCTAAAGAATATTATTATTATCAATAAGGTTCTTCGCCATCATCTCCTAACACTAACAATACACAAAACCTAGGCATCCATTGTAGGAACTCGATGCCTAGAACACAACCTACACCATTAGTCGACTACATCTTGACACACACACACAAAAACCTACGCCTCTAACCCTCTTTATATAATAGAGGATTAGGGTTACAAAGGATATATTCTATAAATAATAAAAGATCTTCTTCCTTTTATAAACTTTCATCCTTTGTCTCCATAAGTCCCTCATGTTTCATTATTTTGTCTTATCAACTCAAATATAATTCCCAACAATCGTCCCCTAGTTGATAATGACAAAACCAAGTAAGCACAAACTTCCCCTGAAATTAATATGTATGAAAGATAAACGAACTTCCCCTTAAGCCATGCATATCATCATGGATCTTCAAGCTGCAATCTTCAAAATAAATCTTCTTCCCCTTTTTGTCATCATCAAATAGGGAACGAAAAGTATGCAACCTTGATCTTCATAACCATGAGCCAGTACCATACTTCGAATCTAGTCTTCCAATGTCTTGAATCGTCCTCCATTAATGAACAACGAAAACCAGTACTTAGCTCTTGTCGAACAATTAATCTCCCATCATAATGCATATACATCAACCAGTACCAAACCAAAAACCTTTTTCATATCAGTCGAACTAGTAAAACTCCCATAACAGCATCATATGAAGCCAGCAGTACAAACAATGTTGTCTCGAGCAGTACTAATATGTAACGCCAGCAATATAAACTTTCAAACGGGCAGTACAAATCGTGTTAAGCTAGCAGTACAAACTGCTAGCGTCGCTAACAAGTAAGTCCTCGATCAGCAGTACAAACAAAGAGTGAGCAGTACAAAGTCTCGAAGAACAAACTTGTTACTGATCGAACATTATAAACATGAACAGGAACAAAACTGATCTAGGGTTTTCAAAAACCAAATATCCAAAACCATTCGAACCCTAGCAGTAACCAGCAACGCACCATATATCTTCTCACAAACTCACCAACATAATCAATCTAGGGTTTTCAAAACCCTAATATTCAGCTCCGTGTGAATCCCAGACACCATGTAGCAGCAGCTAAAAGAAACCATAAAACCATAAAGAACTAGGGTTTTGTTTAAGACTTTCATGAAACCCTAAACGATCATAAAGCCAAAAGCTGCTTCCACACGTGTATAAGATACAACAAATAACAGAAAAACAACTTCTTCAATGATTTAACATGAATAGAACACGAATGCACAAAGTTGAATCCAGACAACCCTAAAAATTCGAAAATCATATACTCCTCTGCAGCAGTTTTCAAAAATTAATACCTGGAAATCTAGAGCTCAGATCGAAGATCCCTTCGGTGAAAAATCTTCCTTGATGTATGAAGAATCTCCAGTAAAAATTTCAGCACGATCCAACGGTTAACGAAAAAGTTATCACCCTTTGAAAACAGCTCTGTAGTGAGTTTTGTAAATACGAACCAGTTACGAATTTTTCTTCTGTTCTTTGAAAAACCTTGAACATTAAATAATCCAGCATTGATCTTCATCACATGAATTTGAACAGCCTCATCAATTTGAACAAACTTTAATAACTCCCCTGTTTGGAAGAATCTTTACCGTCACATGAATTTGAACAGCCTCCATTATGACAATTTGTACAAGTTTCCATCAATTCAGAGTAGTGTCAAGCTGCTCTCAGCACTTCCATATGTGTAACCTTCTGAGAGAGGTGAATCATAGAGCATAAACTTAGTGTTAAACCAAGTTTGAACAAGCAGTACAATCTAGTTGGAACTAGCAGTACAAACTATTTAGCAAAAATTTTCAGAGATCAGGATAAACTCAATGTGGACTTGAAAACATTTTTGCCCACTTATAGTTTTTAGCAAACTATCAGCTATCAACATATTTGATTTGTCTTTACCAATAGCCGTTTGCTTTGGACTAGCCAACTCTTCACAGTTAGATATGGTGAGTTGATAACCATATAGTTTTTGGTAAACTATCAACCATGAACGGATTTGAGTAGTCTTTACCAGAAACCGTTTGATTTGGACTAGTTGGTTCTTATGTGGATTAGACATGGTGAACCAATTACCATTTGTTGTGTGACAAGATCTCACACTTGGCATTCCAAATCACCAAACTTTCCAAAGCACAATCCATCTCAAAATGCTTTCTTAACCTGTAAATGTTAGGCCAAAACCAAAGAAAACACAAAACAAAGTATTTCCTTTTTAACAATTATCAAAAATGACTAACAATTTAGATAAGCAGTACCAAAAAGTATTCAAGCAGTACAAACTATACATAGCAGTTTTCATAGACATAACTAGCAGTACCAAAGCCCATAAATAACAAAAACACTTAGACATTTAAACTTTTAAGGGTTGAGCATTCCAATACCTGTTACCAAGTACTAAAACCTCCCTACATCAAAACCTTTTGTTAATAACTCAGCAAAGTTGTCATCAGTATGAATTTTGACAACTTGAACTAACCTCTTTTCAGCACAGTCTCTTATAAAGTGATGTCTAATTTCAATGTGTTTAGTTTTAGAATGTTGAACTGGATTTTTAATGATACACATTGTACTGCTATTGTCTACGTAGATAATTGTGTTTAAGAAATTATACGCATAATCAAGTAATTGATTTTGAATCCATAGAACTTGAGCACAACAACTTGCTGCAGCCACATATTCAGCTTCTGTTGTAGAAGTGGCTACCATAGTTTTCTTTTTGCACGGCCAAGAGATCAATCTGCATCCTAGGAACTGACAACCACCAGTTGTTGGCTTCCTATCCATACTTGCACCAGCATAATCACAGTCTGAAAATGCTACCAAATCAAATGCAGACTCTTTAGGATACCACAGACCTAGGTTTGGTTGACCTTTAAGGTATCTAAAGATTCTCTTCACTGCTGTCAAATGAGACACCTTGGGATTAACTTGGAATCTTGCACAAGCACATACTGCAAACATAATATCAGGCCTGGATGATGTGAGATACATCAAAGACCCACTCATAGATCTATACATGTGCACATCCACAGCTTTACCACTTTGATCTTTCAAAAGCAAATGTGTCTCCTTATCAACAGGTGTGCTAGCAACTTTAGCATCCGTGAATTAAAATTTTCTCAGGATTTCTGCCACATATTTGTCTTGGCTTATAAAGATACCATCTGGTTTCTGCTTCACTTGTAGCCCCAAAAAGAAGTTTAGTTCTCCCATAGAACTCATCTGGAATTGATCTTTCGTTAACTTCTAAAACTATTTACACATCTCTTTCTTGGTAGAACCAAAAATGATATCATCTACATAGACTTGAACCAATAAAATATCACTTTTGTCCTTTTTGATAAAGAGAGTTTGATCAATCTTGCCCCTATGGAACCCATTCTTCAATAGATAGTTAGCCAGAGTTCCATACCAAGCTCTTGGAGCTTGATGCAAGCCATAGAGAGCTTTCACCACCTTGTAGACTTTGTCAGGATGATCAGGATCTATGAAACCTGGAGGTTGAGAAACATATACCTCTTCATCAATTATACCATATAAAAAGGCACTCTTCACATCTATCTGACAGACCATAAAGCCCATGAATGAAGCATAAGCTAGAAACAGCCTTATTGCCTTAATTCTTGCAACAGGTGCAAAGACCTCCTCATAATCAATCCCTTCTTCCTGAGTATATCCTTGAGCTACAAGTCTTGCTTTGTTCTTTATCAAAATGCCTCTCTCATCCTTCTTTTTCCTGAATACCCACTTAGTACCAATCACTCTCATGCCCTTTGGAAAATCAACCAGAACCCATACCTTCTGAATTTTGAATTGAAGCAGTTCTTCTTATCTAGGATAACAATAATAATGACTAAACAGATACGATGCATAGCGGAATAACAAAAGAATCATTATTATTATTAAGAACAAGGTTTCTCGTCATCATCTCTAATCTCTACTAACAATACACCAACAACCCTAATGCTACGTGACCAAGTGTAGCACGGTTACACTCTAACATGAATCATAAGATCCTTGAGGCTTATACAAACTACCCTAGGCGTTTTCCCATAAAACACCTGTACACACACACTTTTAATGGTGTTCACATCTTGATACAACTATAATCGATCCCTTATGTCTCTTTATATACCAGAAACATTAGGGTTACAAAGGGATAAGAATAAAAGAAATCCCCCTAACATATAGAATATATCATGTATCTTCTTACTTTTAGAAGAATTCTCCTTTATCTTCTTTAGTCCTTCATCTTTCACATTTTGTCAATATCAACTCTAAATATAATTCCCAACAATCTTCCCCTAGTTGATATGACAAAACCATGTATGAAAGACGTCGTCTTCCCTTATGTCTCGACATATTTCATGTTCGTGATAGGTTTTGTCATTATCAACTAGGGGAAGATAGTTGGGAATTATATTTTGAGTTGATATTGACAAAACATGAAAGATGAAGGATTATTATGAAGAAAAAGATGAAGGACTAATTATGTATTATTTAGAGTCTTTGCAACCCTGATCATCTATTATATAAAGAGGATAGGGCGTGAGTTTTAGATATACAAATGTTATAGATGTAACATCTAGGAAAAGGTGTGTGTGTGTCTAGGCGTTAAGTCTTAGTGTAGACGCCTAGGGTTTGTATGTTAGTAGTTGTTAGAGATGATGACGAAGAAACCTTGTATCAATAACAATTGATTCTTTAATTGAGTATTCCGCCTTTTGTTATTGTTATCCCTAGATGAGATCTAACCAATCTCGAGCTAAACGATCTTCACAATTGATATCAGAGCCTAGGGGCTCATGATCGTGGGATTCACAAGGTTTCGTTTGTCAAAGATCGAAGAAAACAAAAAAATTCGTAGCTGGTTCGTATCTTCAAAACTCACTGCAGGGCTGTTTTCAAAGGGCGATAACTTTTTCGTTAACCGTTGGATCGGGCTGAAATTTTTACTGGAGATTCTTCATAGATCAAAGAAGCTTTTCACTAGAGGGATCTTCGATCTAAGCTCTAGATCGTCAGGTATTAATTTTTGAAAAATGCTGCAGAGTAGAATATAATTTTCAAATTTTTAGGGTTTTCTTGATTCAACTTCATGAATTCATGTTCTATTCGTATCATTCATCATGGAAGTTTTTTATATGCTGCTTGTTGTCGATTATACACCCCAGAATAGCAGGTTTGGACTGGATTTAATTGCTTTGTTCATTAGACTTACTGGTTTGAATAGGTTCGAATAACTACTGGTGTTTAGGGTTTTTCAAAACCCTAGCATGGTCTCTTTTGATCACAAATCAGTTTCATGCTGATCATAGGGGGTACACACGTTTAGGGGAAGAAGACACACACACGAGAGATTTGATTTTTAGATTTTGGTTTTCGGTACTTAAAAGATTTATGGCTCGTATTTATTTGTTCTTATTGGCGAAGAGGATTATTTATGGCTTATTTGACGATGAAGTAGAATTTTTTAAGGTTGTGTTTTATCATACCTTTTTGCAGGAGGCAACTTGTTCGTTCGTTCAAGTGACTACGAATTGAAAAACACTTGAAGGAGTTACGTTATTGTGCTCAGTGTTTATTGTCAAGAGATTACGATCTCCCTATACGTTAAGTATACGTTCGAAGTCATTTTTAGTACAAGACATAAGACACAAGGTTGGTTTCTTCTACTTCAGCATCAAATTGGTAATGATTAGTTTTCTTCAACATTATATAAAGCCTACAGAATTAGAGATTCGAATGGTTAACATATGGGTTTCAGGGGAAGCTTTAGTGTTCAAATGATTAACCATTTATATGCTACATCGAGGTGAAGGTGTTTATAGCTGCTCGTTGGTATTATTACTGAAGATTTGGGATTTTTCTGTCTTGGGTTCATTTATAAAAGAAAGCGTTTTAGTGTTCATTCATGGAGGGTAATTCAAGACATTAGAAGACTAGATTGGACGTATGGTATTGGTTCGTCGTTATGAAGATCAATGTTGCATACTTTTGTCCCCTAATTGATGATGAAAAAAAGGGGAAGAATATTTAGAAGATTGCAGCTTGAAGATCCTTGATGATATGCATGGATTAAGGGGAAGACAAGATTGTTTCATTCATGGTGAGATTTAATTATCTCAATTTCTCTACTTCATCATGCATGGCCTAAACCCAACTTGGATGATTAAGTGCTTCCTTGACACTTCTGGGTTCAATGGTGGAGATGAAGTCCAAAAATAGGCATTCATTGGCTGAGGATGCTCTTAGTTGTGCAGCCATGCTTCTAGTGAGCATGCCTTCAGTAGGCTCTCCAATTATATTCATAAGTTCTATATCCTAAGACCTAGTCCAACTGTTCTGAGGTCTTGGGAATTGATTAGAACTTGAGGAGGCCTGATGGGTAGGGTCAGGATCAGACACATGATGATCTTCAGCATCTTGAGTTCTGAGTGGGTTGACTCATCACTGTGACTGTTTAGTTCCTGAGCACTGTGTTCAGACTGAATGATTGCATCAGTACTTCTTTGTGCTTCAACAAACTCAGTGATAGTTGGGTAAGGAAGGTTGTGAGGGATAATGTAATAGGAGATGTCAGCATTTGCTTGGTACTGAGTGGAAGGACCATTGTCAGGATGATGTTCATCAGGAGGTTATTTTGATGAATCATCAATGCCTATCTCTTTCACTGAGGTGTTAGAGACACTGATTGTATCAGTGCTCTCATCAAAGGTAACATGGAATATTTTCTCAGTTTGCTGTCTCCTAGTGTTGAACACCCTGAAGGCCTTTGAGACAAGAGAGTATCCTAGGAAATATTCATCATCAGATTTGGCATCAAATTTCCCTAAGTGATCCTTGTGGTTATGAATAAACACAGGACACCCAAAGACATGAAAGTAGCTGATGTTTGGGATCATTCCTTTGAATAACTCATAAGGGGTTTTGCTATGTCTCTTGAAAATGATGGATTTGTTTTGTGTGTAACAGGAAGTTTTTACTGCTTCAGTCCAGAAGTGTTTGGAAAGGACTGATCCATTTAGCATTGTCCTAGCTGCTTCAATGAGTGTTCTATTTTTTCTTTCAGCCACACCATTTTGTTCAGGTGTGTAAGGAGAGGAAATTTTTTGAGAAATTCCTTTCTCATCACAGAAACATTCAAGTTCATAGTTTTTGAACTCTGTTCCATTGTCAGTCCTAATCTGTTTGACTTTGATGTCATTTTGATTTTCAATGTTCCTGAAAAAGGACATGATTGTTTCAGCTTCCTGACTCTCTTTGATCAGAAAGTAAACCCAAGTGTATCTTGAGTATTCATCCACAATGACCAGAGTATACTTCTCATGGTTAATGGATCTAGGACTGATGGGCCCAAAGAGATCCATATGGAGAAGATGAAGGCAGTTCCAGATGGAAAAGTTTGTTTTGGTTTTAAAGGATGCTCTATGATGTTTACCTTTTTCACAGGCAGAGCATGGTTTATCCTTTGAAAACACAAGTGATGGTAAGCCAAGGACCTTGTTTTGTTTCACAAGATTGTTTATGTTTTTGAAGTTCAGGTGGGAGAGTCTCTTATGCCAAAGCCAGTTGAGGGTTTCAGTGGCCTTAGTAAAAAGACAAGTTTCATTCTGAATTAGACTGGACATGTCTAACACATAAACATCTTGTCTTCTTGGTGCAATAAGGACAACTTCCTTATTTGCATTGAAGATGGTTCCTTGCTTATCATCAAACTGAACTATGTATTTTGCATCACATAGTTGACTGACACTGATCAAGTTGTATTTAAGACCATTAACATAAGCTACCCTAGTAAAGACTATACCATTGCAGTTTATTGAGCCATAACCTTCAGTGAGACATGAGGAATTATCAGCAAATATCACTTTGGGTCCTGATTCATCCACATATTTGTGCAGATACTCTTTCACACCAGTCATGCTCCTTGAACATCCACTATCTAAATGCCAAACAGGCTCCCTGGCATGCCTCTGCACAAATGGTAAACTGAGTTAGTTCTTTCTAGGACTCCACATCTTAGAGGGCTTGACTTTGGTGGTCTTTCTAAAAGTAACAATTGATTCATAGTCAGTGGTTGAGTGGACTGAGCTACCACAAGTTTTACATTTGAATGCAGAGGTAGACTCAGTAGACTGAGAGGATGACTTGGTCATATCTCTTATGGTCTGAATGACCTTATCATGTCCTAAGGTGTCATGAGTGGGATCTCCACAAATTTCACAACTATTGTCCATTATACAATCCTTAGGAAGGTGGTCATTGAATCCACAGTGAGGGTAAGGTGCAAAAGGCTTGGCCTTTTGTTTCTGTTTCTGTTTAGAATCAGAAGGGTATTTTAAAGCCTGAGCTTTAAAGCCTGCCATCTTTGATGTGGCTGTGTATGATTTGTGATCAAAGGTCCTGTGATCTTCCTTTTTGCAAATCATGCAGTAAAGGATTCTATAACAATCATCAGTGAAATGATTGGTAAAGTGACACAGCTCACATCTTTTCAGGGGTTTGGAGGGTTTTGGTTTGGTGCTTGAGGAAGCTGATTTTGGTTCCTTCTTCTTGGATTGAGAAGGTTTCTCAGAAGATTCAATCTTCTCACTCAGCTTCCTGACAAGCTCATCCAACTGATCAATTTTTTGAATTAGGGCTTTTAGTATTTACTTCAGAAGGGACTGAAGTTGATGAGTCATCAGTATGTACTGAGACTTCATGGGTTTGCCTTTTCAGGATGGTTTTTCCCATTCCTGGATTCTCCTTTGGAGAATACTGAGAGTAGACCAATGGTGGGCGGTTTGAGCATGTTGCAGCACCCTGAAGGATATTCAGTGGTGGGAGTGGTGTGAATGATTCTGATTCAGACTCATTGACTGACTTCGTACTACTGGGTTGGTCAGTGAGTCCAAGCATATTTTTCAGAGCCTGACATTCAGGAAGCAAGATTTTTCCAGTCTCAAAGTTTGGTAACTTACTGACTGGGTTGTCCCAGACAATCCAGTCATTTGACTTAGGATGCATTTCTTGCTCAAAAGATATGCCAGCTGGAACAAAGGCCATTTCACTGTGACTCTCACTGGGGGTTTCAGTGAGTTGGTCAATTCCTATAGTTTTCTTAGGAATTAAACCCACAGTATCAAAAACCTTGGGGTTCTTTTTAGTCCAGCCTTCAATGACATCCTTTTCTTTGTTAAGTTCATTTTGAAGAGCCTGATTTTGCTTCAAAATCTCAGTGTTTTGAATTTTTAGTGTAAAATTTTCTAACTTGGCTTGTTTTAGTACAAGCAATTCATCTCTACACTTATTCAATTCTAACACAAGATTGTTATATTTTGAAAGCAAGTTAAGTCTTTGTTCTTCAACAAACTTAAGATCTACACAAATATAATTCATATAGGACTACCAGTCAGAATTATCATCCATAGAAAGTAAAGTGTTTACCTTCTTCATGGTTATGTTCACCCACTCTCCATTCCTTGCATGGCTTTTTCCAACAGCCACCTAATCAACTTCAGAAAGTGCCATCATTGCACTCACTCTAATTTCCACATCATCTGAGGAGACCTCTTCTTCATCCCAGTCATAAGCTTCTGCTACAAGAAGCTTGTTCTTTGTCTGAACAGGTTTGGATGTTTGAGCAGCCTGAGACATTGAGGGATTAGTTTCAAGAAGTGCAAGTTTAGCCTTAGCTTTCCTATATTTAGCTTCAAATTCTTTTTGACCCTTTTGAACATTACTTTTTTGAAAATGTTGGGTCGACTGAAGCATTCTAGGTTAGAACTTGCGAGTTCTTGAGGAACTATTTCCAGAAAATTTATAAGAAGGTTCTGAGATGGTTTTTAAATAACAGTCTCTAGCAAAATGACCCTTTTTACCACAATTAAAACATTCAGTGGTTTCATTTGCTTTGGATTTTGAAAAGTTGGACTGATTTCTTTTGATGAAACGTTTTGAATTAGCAAGGAGTGCCCTTTCTTGGAATTCTAAGTTTAAATCATTTAGGTACTCATCACCAGTTCTTTCATCAATCTCATCTTCAGAATCCTCTTGAAAATCCTGCACAACACCATTAGAATAAAAGGCAGTTGATATGGGTGAGGAGGTCAAGGCTTTTTTGGTTTCAAGAGCTTTTGAGTCTGGGTATCTCCTAGAGATTAAGTTTTCTTCATAGACAAACTTCCCATAGATCTTAGGGAGCTCAAGGGTCTGAATGTGATTAGCATTCCTGTGGCTTTGTGAGAAGTTTAGCCACTTCTCAGGGAGACTGTTGACAAAGCCAATATTTGTCTCATGTTTAGACAAAACTACACCATCATTTGATAATTCGTTTATCAGGGTCTTGTATCTGGTATATGTCTAAAAGAGACTCTCAGAGTCCTTTGCTCTGAAATTGTTATACTCAAGTTTCAGTTCCATGATCCTATTTTCTTTGGTATCTGAGGGACCTTCAAAGCTATTGATCAAGTCATCCCAAGTTTGCTTGGCTGTTGAACAGTTGATGACTGATTTCATTATATCGTCAGGAAGACAAGATATAATGATGCTTTTCAGGCATTGGTCTTGATTGACCACCCTTCTCTCATCAATGGTCCACTGAGCTTCAGGCTTGTTTAGCCCCTCAGCAGTCTTTGGGACATAAGGACTTTCTTTGACACAAGTGATGTAGTATGGTTCCATACCAGTCAAGTAGAAAAGCATTCGCTTTTTCCACTTGCTAAATTTACCAGCTTCAAGTCTGGGGGCAACAGCTGAAAAGCTTCAACCCTTTTTATCGACTAGATGGGGCACATTAATATCAGCCATAGTACGATCTTGGTTTTAAAAACCTTGAGCACTCTTAGTTTTTGAAAGATTTTATAAACCAGAGGCTCTGATACCACTTGTTGTACCCTTAACACGCTTAGAGATAACTAAAAAGTTAATCTAATTGTGTTTATGACTGATACAATGTATTTGACTAATTACAACTGATAAGTAAAACGTAAATATAAAAACACAATGTTTTTCAACGTTTAGATTCTTATTAGAAATCAATCAAAGAATCTATTACCCAAGTGTTTTACGGAACAAACACTTGGGATTGAATAGACAAGGTATGGTATGTCTCCTATCTAAACTCAAGCTATGCTTAAGTGGATACAATATCAACCCACTGAGCTATCTCAGGGATTGGTTACTCTTTGTAGGAGAAAAGGGGTTTTGTGAAAGTCTAAGCTTTTAATGTACAAAAAACCTAAACTCCTTTTCTCCATCTGTTGCTATTTATATACAAACCTCAAAGAGTCCTGAAGATTAAAATACATAAACAATAAGAAGGCGTGTCTGACAACTACAACAGTATTTGTCATTTCCAAGAACCAATAGGAATGGGCTAAAAAGTCTTCGAGTGTCAGTTCTGACACTTCTTGACTTTTAGCTGCTTTAGGGAAGGTTCGTTTCTGGCCAGATAAGACTTCTCCTTATCTTTTCAACTCTTCCCGCTCAATCCCGCCTTTCTTTCAGGCTTCAGGTTCTTCAGTCTTTGCCTTCAGTCTTCAGTCTTTAATCACATTGTTGTTGAGGAGACTGGGGTTCAGTGAGTTCTTGTCCAACACTCACTGAACCCATTACCTTCTTCTTTGTCTCAAGTAACAATCAGGGAGATCCGCCTCCCTGAGTGGTGAGTCTTTCTTCTTAGACTCGTCCTGAGCATCTTGAAGGTAACTCACTGAGTGACTGTTCACTCAGTGACTTAATTATGTTTTCGGTTGATTAACACTTAGTGTAATTTGTATTCAAATCCTGTTTTAAGGATCCTTGGGTACTGACGGACCCAACAAGATCTAGTTTAGTATCAGTTAAAACTGCCAAGCAAAATATTTCTAAACCAGCAGCAGTAACTAATACTGCTAGATCAGTTAGTACTGCTAACTCAAAAAGCACAGTGAATGGTGCTAAACAATTTTCAAAGTTTTCAAATAAAGCACATTCAACTGTAAAAAGGCCCATTCAAAAGAATACAACAATTAGTGCTGCTAAGGCAAAAGCAGTAGTTTCTACTGCTAAGCCAAAAGCAATAACTGATACTATTTTGGGAAATCATTTTTATGTTGTTAAGGCCTCAGCTTGTTGGGTCTGGAAACCAAAAGTTAAAGTTTTAGATCATGTTTCCAGACACAGCAGTGCATCCATAGTTTTAAAGAGGTATGATTATGTTGATGCACAAGGCAGATCCAAGTCAGTAATGGCTTGGGTCCCCAAAATGAACTGATTTTCTTACTTTATGTGCAGGGCAATCCACAGGTGAAATTAGAGGATAAAGGAGTATTTTACAGTGGATGCTCAAGGCACATGACTAGAAACATGTCCTATCTTGAAGATTTTGAAGAAATTGATGGAGGATATGTTGCTTTTGGGAGTAATCCCAAATGAGGAAAAATCACAGGCAAAGGTACAATAAAAACTGATAAATTAGATTTTGATAATGTGTACTTTGTAAAAGAGCTTAAGTTTAATCTTTTTAGTGTCTCACAAATGTGTGACAAAAAGAATAGTGTTTTTACTGACACTGAATGTTTTTTCTTATCTCCTGACTTTAAGTTGACTGATGAAAGTTATGTTTTACTTAAAGTTCCTAGAACAGACAACATATACAGTGTTGATTTAAAGAATATGGTTCCCAAAGGAGGTTTGACTTGTCTTTTTGCAAAGGCCACATCTGATGAATCTACACTTTGGCATAGAAGGCTTGGACATTTAAATTTCAAAACAATGAATAAATTGGTTAAGGGAAACCTTGTAAGAGGTCTACCTTCAAAAGTTTTTGAAAATACTTAAATCTGTGTTGCTTGTCAAAAGGGAAAACAACACAGAGCTTCTTATAAGACCAAAGCAGTGAACTCTATAAGTCAGCCTTTACATATTTTGTACATGGATTTATTTGGACCAACATTTGTAAAAAGTTTAATGAAAAAGATGTATTGCCTAGTTGTCACAAATGATTATAGTAGGTTTACTTGGGTTTTCTTTCTAGCAACTAAGGATGAAACCAGTGGAATCCGTAAGGCTTTTATAACCAGGGTACAAAATCTAGTAAATCATAAGGTTAAAGTGATAAGATGTGACAATGGAACTGAGTTCAAGAATAGGGATATGAACCAGTTTTGTGAGTTGAAAGGTATTGAGAGACAGTATAGTGTAGCTAGAAATCCTCAACAAAATGGTGTTGCTGAGAGGAGGAATAGGACACTAATTGAGGCTGCTAGAACAATGTTAGATGATTCTAAATTACCTACTACTTTTTGGGCTGAAGCAGTTAATGCTGCTTGCTATGTGTAGAATAGAAGTAAAGTCGTTAAGACTCACAACAAGACCCCTTATGAACTTTTACATGGTAGAAAACCATTGCTAGATTTCTTAAGACCATTTGGGTGTCCTGTTACTATCTTGAATACCATAGATCACTTAGGCAAGTTTGATGGCAAGGCTGATCAAGGTTTCTTTGTTGGATACTCAATGAATTGCAAAGCTTTTAGAGTGTTCAATAGTAGGACCAGGAAAGTGGAAGAGAACTTGCATGTTAGGTTTAGTGAGAGTACACCTAATGTTGTAGGGAGTGGACCAAACTGGCTGTTTGATATTGATTCACTAACCAAGACTATGAATTATGAGCCAGTTGTTGTAGGTACAGAGTCTAACAATTTTGCAGGTACAAAAGAAAGTAATGATGCAGGTCAAGCTTGTAAGGAGAAAAGACCTGGCAAAGATTATATTTTGTTGCCTATTTGGACTGCTGATCCACCTTTCTCAACCCAAGAGTCAAAGAGTTCACAAAAAGATGATCTTTCTGAAGATCCAAAAGATAATAAAGAAGATGGTGTAAAATCTTCTGATGATGATAAAGTGGTTAATGAAGAAAAGCAGACTGATGAACAAGAAAAGGATGATGTATATGATAATATTGCCAATGAAGAAATTAACACTAGCAGTACTAACTCTGTTAATACTGCTAAGCCAAGTGTTAATGTTGCTGACAAGGAAGGCATATCTTTTGATGATGATGTCTATCCAGATGATCCTAACATGCCTCCATTAGAAGAAATATATCCTGATACTGATGATGATGTACTTGGTGTAGAGGCTGACTTAACCAATATAGAAGATATAGTTCCTGTCAGTCCTATTCCAACTACAAGAATTCACAAGAATCATCCTAAGGAACAAATCATTGGAGAGCCAAAAATCTGCTGTTCAAACAAGAAGAATGATAAAGGATTTGAAGGAACAAGGTTTCTTTGCTAGATCCCTTCATCAAAGAAACAGTCACAAAGACCTTCAAAAATATTTGTTTGCTTGTTTTCTATCACAAATAGAACCCAAGAATGCTCATAAAGCGTTATAGGATCCAAGCTGGGTGGAAGCTATGCAAGAAGAGTTTCTACAATTCAAGCTTCAAGATGTTTAGACTCTGGTAGATTGGCCTAATGGGAAGAGGGCAATTGGTACTAAGTGGGTTTTCAGATGCAAAAAAGAATGAAAGAGGCATTATGATTAGAAACAAGGCAAGGTTATTAGCTCAAGGATACACTCAAGAAGAAGGTATTGATTATGATGAAGTATTTGCTCCAGTTGCAAGAATTGAAGCTATAAGATTATTCATGGTGTAAGACCGATAACACTAGTGATTTACGTGGTTCTGGGGGTCGGGGAAGCTCAAAGTAAAGGAAAGACATGGTATTATTAGATTAAAGAATGGGGAAGATGTGTGTGCTTTCTAGAGAGAGAAAGGGAAAAACACACACACCTTGATATTACAAGTGAGACATCCAACCCTCCTAGTTATGACTAGGAAAGTATTTATACAAGAATACAATCTAATCTATACTCTAATGGCAAGACTAGTCCTTGTACATCAATACTATTGCAATTCCCAAATATGACTTTAATTTAAGGCTAACAATCTCTCCCCAAAGTGATGTCATATGGGAATTGCTTACAACGTTCCCTACAAGTAAAATTAAATAAAAAACATAAGTGCAGCAGCTTTGTGAATGGTCTTCACACTTCATTACTTCTTTCAGCTACCTGAATCTTCTTAGCTGCCATCTCTTTACTTGCAGAAGAACACTGTGAGAAAATCTAATTAGGGATTAAGTATGACTTTTCACTCTCCCTTAATTAGTGCTCTCCCCCAAACTGACAAACTTTCTGATGAATGCCCTGAATCAAAAGAAGTCTTTTGATGAGTAAATGCATACCGTCTTTAGTCTTCTAACACGCAGCAGAAAATTTAGAACAGACTGTAGACTCGACCTTCTACAAGATTGTCTATTCGGGGGAACAGAGTATCAACATCTTCATCTCACCAAATGCATCCAAGTTATCTTACATATGAAAAATCAGCCCGTAACGTACACATGAAACGATAACACCAAAGTAACAAGTTGAAACACTGATCATCTTGAATTTGTTGCCCGAAATTGGTGAAGGTTGATAAGGAAGAAGTTCGTAGAATAAGATGAGAAGATAAGGATATAGAATCAACCAATCTCTGACACAAATCGTTTCATAAATAATTAAACCCGATCACGTGAACTTGTTGTGCGTCCTCGATGTACACATTTCTCTCCCCTGATGGTTACGATTTATCGGAATCAGCATAATGATGTGTACGTGAAGCATTGACTGGAAGCACTTTATCATTAATCATATCAGCCCATGAGAAGATGTCGATAAACCCAATCTACTAACAATACCATTTTAAATTGTCTAACTCTTTATCAACCTCCTGTATAAAAATCGACGACTATCTTTAGTAACCACAAGTGAGTAAAACTCAATATGATGAACTGGAGAATGAAGTAAAATTCCTCAGACTTGTGACTCAAGCTTGTACTATCCTTGTGACTAAGAACGGTGTACCCTATACCCCTAACAGAAGTGTAATAAGCACAATCCCTCTTGACATATCCTCAACTGCGTGAGACACTGAGCACTACAATGTAACTCCTTAAAATGATAGCTACTTTATGGGTATAGAGAGAAAGAATCACAAAAGTAACTAGATATCCAAGTCTTCGTCACCATTAATATATGCCCATACAAGTAATCTTCGCGGGAGGGAAGAAAGAAAGAAGATGAAATAAGTGCACGCGCCTATAAAACATCACTTCATACTCAAATAAGTAATAAATGATCATCCCCGTAGTCACAGTTGATATGCATTGCAAACTTTAGCCGTGAAATATGTATCCCCGTCAAAATTAATAATCCAAAATACCACTCTATATACCAAAATAACTTAAACAATATGTATCCAAAATAAATTTGGGATAACATTTTGTTTACAATATAACCAGCCTTAATACAATTGACAAGCCCAGTCCATGAATTCCAATCGTCTAGTCCAATACAAATATCAAAACCAATCGGGCTCAATCAGGATACAATCCATTAATAGAATTTACCAGCCCGATCCAGAATGAAATCATTAAACCCGATCCATACACACACGGATGATATAAACCAAATCCCATTTTCATATCTTGACCCAAACCCATACTCATCAAATATAACGCCACTTTCTTATCTCCTCTTACCTAACTCATCTCTTCATCCCCTCACATAGAACTCATCTCATTTCGTCTCAGTTTCTATCAATCACAACCGATCCATCATCACATCAAGATCCTTATATGATGATACCAATTGTAGGACCTTTAAATATCATATCATTTCACACGTAAAAGATTAAAGAAGAGATTAAGATGTTGAGGCTCTGATACCAATTGTAGGACCTTTAATATCATATCATTTCACACATAAAAGATTAAAGAAGAGATTGAGATGAGAAGTAGAAGAGAAAAGAGAATATTAGATTAAGATAATGAAGAATATGAGATACAAGAAAATGGAGGAAACCTAGAACCTTACCCCTAGTATTCCACACCTCATATGGGAGGTCATGGGTTCCTTTTATAGATAAGGAACCCTTACATGGTTTTTCATTTAGACTGATGTGGGATAGGATAGTGTTTTTGATAAGACTAAAATAACTTACGGTTTTTACATCATACTTAAACCGTGTACAAATGTAAAATGATAAATACAAGTCACGAGTTTCTAATCTAAGAATGACACTCACTTTAATTAAGTCTAACACTTGGCTTATGCTTCATACAAAGACTTTGTAGTGTATCAAATGGATGTGAAAAGTGCTTTTCTGTATGGGACTATTGAAGAAGAAGTTTATGTCTCACAACCACCTGGTTTTGAAGATCCTAATTTTCCTGACAAGGTTTACAAGGTGGAGAAGACACTCTATGGTTTACATCAAGCTCCCAGAGCTTTGTATGACACATTGTCAAAATATCTGTTGGACAATGGTTTTTATAGAGGGAAGATTGATAAAACTTTGTTTATCAGAAGGCACAAAGATGATATCTTGTTTGTTCAAGTTTATGTTGATGATATTATATTTGGATCAACAAACAAGGTTTTATGTGTTGAATTTGAGAAGCTAATGCATGAAAGATTTCAGATGAGTTCAATGGGTGAACTTACATTCTTCTTAGGGTTACAAGTTAAGAAAAAGGAGGATGGCATATTTATCAGTTAAGATAAGTATGTGGCTGAAATTTTAAAGAAGTTTGGGTTTACTGATGTGAAGCCTGCAAAGACAACTATGGAAACTTCCAAGCCCCTGCTCAAAGATGAAGATGGTGAAGAAGTTGATGTTCATTTATATAGATCAATGATTGGCTCATTGATGCATCTTACAGCTTCAAGACCTGACATTATGTTTGCAGTGTGTGCCTGTGCAAGATATCAAGTCACACCAAAAGTTTCACATCATAATGCTGTGAAAAGAATTTTTAGATACTTGAAAGGTCAACCCAAATTAGGTCTTTGGCATCCAAAAGATTCACATTTTGACTTGGTTGCATACATTGATAGTGATTATGCTAGAGCTAGCTTGGATAGAAAATCAACAACAGGAGGTTGTCAGTTTTTGGGATGTAGGTTGATTTCATGGCAATGCAAGAAACAAACTGTGGTTGCAAATTCCACAACAGAAGCTGAGTATGTAGCTGCTTCAAGTTTCTGTGGACAAGTGCTCTGGATTCAGAATTAATTGTTGAATTATGGGTACAATTTTATGCATACAAAAATATATATAGATAATTGCAGTACAATGTGCATTATAAGAAATCCTGTTTATCACTCAATAACAAAACATATTGAGATAAGACATCATTTTATAAGAGATTGTTATGAAAAGAAGTTAATTCAAATTGTTAAAATTCATACTGATAATAATGTTGTAGATTTGCTCACAAAAGCTTTTGATGTGGGTAGATTTCAATTTTTGGTTGTCAGTATTGGCGTGATAAATCTTTGAAAATTCTTATCTCTTTGGGTTTTTGTAAAGTTTTGAAAGAATTAGTACTGTTATTAGGTCAATAAAATGTTTTTGCTGCTAAGTATACTTAGTATTGCTAGTCTACTTAAAAGTACTGCTGTGTTAATGTGTAACACCCCCAAAATCATAATATTGTGGAAGCATGCACTTTGGGTGCTACTAAATCGATAATTGAGAGGTTGATCGATACACTATAAGGTGGTTAAACCTTTGTTGCTTTGTGTATGTGATATATTGAGTTAATATGATTAAGTATGCAGAATCTACTTAATCACACTTAGAAGGTTATTTTGGTTATGGAAATGGAATAGTTATGCTTTAGTATCGAACAATGAACATGCAATGTTAACACCAAACGATTCAATATTATTCAAAATAATACGAGTGGTCTTCACTATCACTAGGGTTAAAAAACCTTGAATCTTAATGTTTATATATCTTGAGATATTGTTCTAGCTAGTTGTTTTAAGCATATGAATTAAGCACTTAATTAGTCACATAGATATCTAGTCTAAGATCTTTCTTTTATAGTCCAAGAAAGATCTTTACAATATTGTTAAGTCTTGTCGAACACATGCTAGCTTACCATATGTGTGTCAGTAACATAGATACAATATGTATCTATGTACACAACTTGTTACTAAACACTTTGTCCAAAGATATTATCTACCGTATATACTTGACTTTAGTACACAAATATCTTTTCAATACTTATCCAACCAGCAGTAGTATAAGTGACACTTATCCACTCAGCAGTATCGACCAGCAGTACCTTCTTTGTACTATCAATACTAACTTCAGTTAGTACGGTTAGTTATAACTTGAACAGTCCTTAGATATACACTAGCAGTTGGAACTGTTAGAGTATTCTTCTCAGCAGTACTAACCTTCAGCACTTGTAATTCTTAATACTTAATCTTCAGAACATTTAATTCCCAACAATCCTCCCCTAAACATGTGGATTCTCTAATCAACATGTTTCTTCTGAATTAAATCATGATTGTGAGGATCTTTCAAACATTTCATAGTCAGACTCTTGATCTGAACTTTCTTCTGTTCTGTGAGATTGAATATCTTTCTCAGTAGCTCATCTGCCATTTACTTTGACTTTAACAATATCAAAAACCAATCTTCAGGCTTCATTCAATACCTAAAAGATGGTGCAATTTTCTTGGTTGGAGGAATTATAAGAGACAATGATGCTGTGTATCTTGGATGCTTGTTTCAACAAGTGAAATCATCTATCAGCATGCCTTTGCAAGTGATGAACAAACGTAGTTTGAACTGAAATTGACCTAGATAGAACTTTCTCCTTTGGAATGCTTCATCCCTTCTGAATATATATAATACTCCAGAATCAGCTCTGTTCTTGTCATTTTCAACCTCCATGTCATAATCTTGTATGCTCTTGTCTTTTCCTCCCTTACATTTGGTTAATCTTCCTTGGGATTTATTTCCTCTCCTGAGATATTTCCTCCCCTGAGATGCAAATAACATTTTATCCTCCCCTGTTTAGAAGATCTCTCACCATCATCCCATCATTATCTGATCTACCAATGTGTACTTGTTTTCATACAATGTTGTACATGAAGCCATTAATTCCTTAAGAGTTTATGTGTTGCCCTCATCACTTCTAGGTGTGTTAACTCCTATAAGAGGTGATTCATGGGGCATTGACTCATTATCCATCAATGGATGGTTTGACTGAGTCCCTTTGAAAATCCTTTTTAAGAAACTTTTGACTTAGCAGTATGTTCATGATTTTATTATAGAAAAATCATACTGCTTTCAACCATTTTGAAGGGATTAAGTGTGTAACAGACACTTAATCAAGAATTCGGTTTAAAGCAACCTCTGGTTGTGTGAGAACCAATGTTTTTCAGTTATAAATAACTGCCTGTGTAAAGATAAACCTATTCAAAAGGCTTTCTTGACAGGGTTTCCAGCTCATAGCAATTGTTGCCTCTAACACAGGTGTTAGATTTCACTTTTACTAGCTCCTTAGACTTGCTCATTATACTTAAAAGTATAAAATGATAGAAAGTGAGTTGAGTCAGTTACTATCTGACCAACTGAATCATCAATTCAATGTGAAATATCATAATCAGATTTCAAGAAATAAGTTCTAAGGGATCAATTAACTTAGGAGTAAACCTTTGTTAATAAATTCCCAAACTCAGTCCATCATAAACCTATTATGTCAGCAACTGATATCATCATTCTGCTGCTTCCATTTCACTTGAAACTTCTTTTGTTCAATGTTCATACCTGAAAATGTTAGTCTAAAACCAAGAAACAAAATGCAAAGCATATGTCTTATAGCAGTATCAAAATTTGACCAACAGTATGAACTGTTTGAACAAAATTTGTACCAACCTTACAAACTGTTCAATTAGTAGTACCAATTTACATATTTTATCAGTACAAACGTAAGGTATATACAAAAACCACACAGACTAAAAATTTTAAGGATTAAGCATGCCAATACTTGCTACCAAGTATTGAAACCTTCCAACATCGAAAGCTTTAGTGAGAAGATCTAAAAAGTTATGATCAGAATCAATTTTAAGAACTTGAATTAACTTCTTCTCATTACAGTCTCTAATAAAATGATGTCTTATTTCAATGTGTTTTGTTTTAGAATGTTGCACTGGATTTTTAATTATGCAAATTGTACTACTATTATCAATATGAATGACAGTGTTTAAGAAATTGTACCCATAGTCAAGAAGTTGGTTTTGAAGCCATAGAACTTGACCACAGCAACTTGCAGCAGCTACATATTCAGCTTAAGTTGTTGAAGTAGCCATAATTTTTTGCTTCTTACACTGCCATGAGATAAGTCTACACCCAAGGAATTAACATCCTCCAGTTGTTGACTTTCTGTCCAAGCTAGCACCAGCATAATCACTATCTGAGAATGCTACCAATTCAAAAGGTGACTCCCTTGAATACCATAGACCCAACCTAGGTTGACCCTTGAGATATCTAAAAATCCTCTTGATTGCTGTTAAATGAGAAACCTTTAGAGTTACTTGAAATCTTGCACAAGCACAAACAGAGAACATGATGTCAGGTCTTGATGATGTGAGATACATCAAAAAACCTATCATAGATCTGTAAGTGTGTACATCTACATTGTCTCCATCTAAATCTTTAAGAAGTGGCTTCTCAGAGTCCATTGGTGTGCTTGCTACTTTTGAATCAGCAAATTTGAACTTCCTTAGTATCTCAGCAACATATTTATCTTGACTAATAAATATGCCTTCACATGATTGTTTAACTTGAAAACCCAAAAAGAATGTAAGTTCCCCCATGGAACTCATCTGAAACTTATCATGCATAAGCTTCTCAAACTCCAAACACATCTCCTTCCTTGTAGACCCAAAGATAATGTCATCCATATACACCTGCACTAACAGAAGATCTTTCTTGTGTTGTTTGATGAATAGTGTCTGATTAATCTTCCCTATTTAAAATCCATTCTCTATTAAGTAGGAAGCTAGTGTTTCATACCAAGCTCTTGGTGCCTGATGAAGGCCATATAGAGCTTTAACTACTCTGTACACTTTGTCTGGATGTTCTGGATCAATGAAACCAGAAGGTTGTGAAACATTTACCTCCTCATCAATAGTTCCATATAAAAATGCACTCTTGACATCCATTTGATATACTGTGAAGCCCATAAAAGAAACATAAGCTAAAAATAACCTAATTGCCTCAATCCTTGCTACTGGAGAAAAAACCTCTTCATAGTCTATCCCTTCTTGTTGTGTGTTCCCTTGGGCTACTAATCTAGCCTTATTCCTAATCACTATGCCCCTTTCATCCATTTTATTCTTGAAAACCCATCTAGTGCCAATTACCTTTTCATCCTTAGGTAAATCAACTGGCACCCAAACTTTCTGAATCTTAAACTAAAGAAGCTCCTCTTGCATAGCTTCCACCCAGCTTGAATCATCTAGGGCTTTAAGAATGTTCTTTGGTTCTGCCTGAGAGAGAAAACATACAAACAAGCAAGAGTTTGAAAACTCATGCTGCTTTGAAGCATAAAGGGCATCAAGAAGCCCTTGTTGGTCTGAAGACATCAGTTGTTGTCTTGTCTTCACACCTGATTGTACATCTCCAATCACATTTTCTAAGGAGTGGACTTTGTGAATCCTGGTGTGTGGGGTTGAAGGAACTTGATAGTTAGGTGAGATATAGCTCAAATCCAACTCTTTATCTGAGAAATCTGCTTCATTTGAGTCTGAAGGGCCAGCAGTAGAATCATTTGGCCTAGAAGCAGAAAAATTAAGCCTAGCAGTAGAATGCTCTGTCTCAGCAGTAGAAACTTCTTTGGTACTGCTAACTTGACTGTCTTGTTTCTCAGTTCCATCTTCCTTGATTTCATCATCAACACCTTCTTTTGATTTACCAGAAGAAGATTCATCATTGGTTGAAGTTGAAGCTACACTTGTACTTGTCCATATTGGCATCCATACATGATCTTGATCAGTCTCCTTGTTTAACTTTGCCTCATTTGTTGAGTCAACAGGCTTTGAACCTGAAAATTCATTAGTTTCCACAACAACAGGCACATAATTCATAGAATGGGTTAGTGACTCAAGATCAAATAGCCAATTAGGACCTTGACCTACTACATTGGATTTATTCTCTAAAAATTCCACATGTAGGTTTTCCTCTACTCTTCTAGTTCTTGAGTTGTATACTCTAAAAGCTTTGCTATTGAGAGAATATCCAACTAAGAATCCTTCATCTGCTTTTCCATCAAACTTCCCAAGATGGTCTAAGGTATTTAGAATTGTCACATGACATCCAAAAGGTCTAAGAAATCCTATTGCAGGAGTTCTACCTCTAAAAAGTTCATATGATGTCGTATTGTGAGATTTGACAACCAAAACCCTATTTTGAACATAGCAAGCAGTGTTGTACTTCTGCCCAAAAAGTGATAGGCAACTTAGAGTCGGCTAACATGGTTCTAGCAGCTTCTATGAGTGTTCTATTTCTCCTCTCAGCAACACCATTCTGTTGTGGAGTTCTAGCAACACTAAATTCTCTCCTAATACCTTTTTCTTTGCAGAAATTGTAACACCCCGACCCGACAAGGGTAGAGATGTCACAATACTATGGTTTCATATCAGACAATCACAAGCATATGACATAAATAATACAATAGAATTTCAATGGTTACAATGGATAATCCGAAACTACAAGGTTACAATACAATAATTTCTAAATCTAACTATAAATCCAGCTTCCAAACTAAAACCTGCCGCAGGAAAAGAAATGTGGCTGAGCTACGAAAGCTCAGTGAACAGATATAACGATACAAAGCAGTAATCATGGGATAATGGAGTAACGAAACAATGCAAGGTGTAACAAGAGTTAGGAAAGAAAATAGAATAGGTTATCAAGAATGGTTACAATAGGTAGGTGTAAAGGAAACCATAACCCACCACCAGCCCAATATTCAATTTAAGTCAAGTCAAATATCGAATTAATTCCAATATCAAGTCAAGTATCAAGTTAAGTATCAAGGTTATAAGGTAACAGAAACAGTAATCCACTACGAGCCCAGAACATATCATATCAAGTAAACAAGTATACATGTATACGGAGGGGTGACCTCGGTATGCCAAGTATAATATGAGGGGATACCTCCAAGGGTTGGAGTCGCGTGCTCCCAAGAGTGAATGACGTGTATCGCACACACCCATCATGTCACTAAGTAATACAAGTAATCAAGTCGTGTCAAGTCAAGTACAAATACAAATCTAGGATGCATCCATGCGCCCCTGTAGGCTGCCATAATGTCTTCATCTTCGTGTACAAGTCAATTAACAAGTCATGGCAGGGACGGGATAGGTAATCACTTTCCTACCCAAAAGTCAAGCCATTGGTGCATCAATGACAAGGACATGAAACCTTCATGCCTAGTATGGCTCGTAATCTCAAACTGTGGGTCAAGGGTCAAGTATCAAGTATCAAGGGGTTCAAGTACCAAGTTCAAGTACCAAGTTCAAGTTCAAGTTGTTCAAGTCAAGTTTCCCATTTCAAGTGGTTCAAGTCAAGTTTCCAATTCAAGTGTATCAAGGTTCAAGACAAGATGTCATAGCAAAGGTTTATAGTAAAGGTTCAATTCAAAAGTTTAATTAGAAGAAATCCTTTAATCACAGTTTTAGTAAAAATGATCTTTCAAAATAGTTTTCATAGGAATGGTCTCTTTTAAAACGGTTTTCATAATGATAGTTTTCAAAATGGTTTCCTTAAAACATTTTGATGTAAGCAAAAAGGTTTTCTTATCAATTATCATATCAAGTAAATCGAGGTTCAAGTCAAAGTTCATGGCAAGGTTCATATCAAGGTTCATAGCAGGAGATCAATGCAGGGGTTCACTATCAGAAGGTCAATATCAGAAAAGTCAAATACCAGAAGGTTCATAACAATTCGTTAAAAAGAAATCTTTTTAAAATGATTTTAATAAAAGTGATCGTTAAAACAGTTTTCATAATAAAAGTCTTTAAAAGAAATGTTCAAAACCTCTTCATATGTAACTAAGAAAAACAGTTATAAAATCCTATGAACCTTCAAGTATCCAAGGGTCTTAACCATTCAGGTTACCAGGTGATGAACAGGTCATGTCAAGTATCAAAAGAAACATAGCAGGGTTCAAGGCAAGGTTCAGAACAAGGATCAAGACAAGAGTTCAAAGCGAAGGTTCAAATCTAAGGTTCACAAAACAAGGGGAAACATAGCAATGGCTTGGGGAATCCTAAACGAATCAAAACAAGAGATCAAGAGAACGAAGGCGCCTTACAAGAAGGGCAGAATATCTGTACCTTAGCGAGTGAATGGAAGCAAACAAATGGATGAACACAAGGACACACTGTCACACCTCTTCAACGAATCTACATAGATGATGATTCATAATATACTTATTAGCTCATTTAATTTCATAACGGATTTTAAATACTTGTTACTAATCACATTCTTATAGTTAGGGTTTATTAAGTAATTATAAATAGTTTAGGGATTATAGTGCAATTATCGTAAGATTAGGGTATGAAACATAAATATCATAAAGTTACATGTTTTAACAAGTTAAACCCTTTTAGTTTGAATAATGATAAGTTCCACCCTTAAGTTACACAATAAATCCTTATTTAGCCCTAATTAACTTCTTATCAGCTTTTAACCCTAAACAGACCACACTTGATCGAATTTATGAACCATATTAGAACTCAGAGATAAAATCCACAAAAATTCCCAGAGCTACCTCAATGTCTTGAAAACCCACACTAATTTTCACAGAATTTATTGATTAGTTTTACCCCACATGAAAAATACCACAACTCAGACTACCCAGAAACATGTCTGCTGTAATACTCAGAAAGTAATCACTTAATTTACCCACAAATACCTCCAGGAAAAATCTACAAAAATTCATGACACTACTACACATATTGAAGTCACATACTGGAGAATTTCATGACCTAAATCCTCATGGTTTGAAAATGAAAAATCGTCAAAACGGACTGATTTCCAGACTCCCCAAAACAGTTTTGACATTCGAACTCGTAAAGTCAAAAAGTACCTTCTCCCGACCTCTAAAAATTACAAGGCTTATATTTTTTGAAAGCTCTTTTCTTAAACTTAGTTTTAGACCCAAGAAACACTCAAAAACGTTACCATCATCAAGATCCATTTGCTTTAATTCGACCTATATTCCCGGACAGCAACTGAGTTTGTTATTTAATGCAGTCGATTTTGGTTTTATCATACCAACGAGTAAACCCTTTGATACAAACGATTTATGCATGTTATAGAACAGTTATAGGTCGACTTTAATGTGATTTTAACATGTGCATAACAATCATAACAAAACAGCAACCATAGGTTGACTTATAGGGTTTTCAGATTCATGATTTTATGTGAACTTAGTTTAGGTTTCATGCAGTTTTTCTGTTATGATTTTATGTGTATTAACTTGACAAGAACAACAAGGTACGAATCATGAATCAAACAAGTAAGGTTGATACTATACCCTTGTTGCGTGATCACAGCAAGAACTCAAGAACCAAGGAAGAACAAAGGTCGAACCACCACAGAATTTCCAGCCGATAAAACCCCACTAAAAACCTTCGAATGGACTGCCAAAGAACCCAAGATTGAATCACCACTTGAACCGGCTGTAGCACTCGACAAAGCCACCAAGAAGAAGCACCAAAACTCCTTGTTACCGCTGTGTCTGATCAAACAGAAGGAGGAACAAGGAGCAGCAGATCGATCTTTTTGGAAGAGAGTTTTTAGGGTTTGATTTGGATAAAATAAATAAGGTTCGGTGTATATAATATACATATGGGGAACCGACTTTTTTTTGTATTAGATAAATAAGGGAGGACCTAATATTATGGGATCATGATATCATTCAATTTTTAATGCATATCTCTTCTTTTAATTCCTTCCTTTTGGCCGAATTTTTGAGGTTATACAAGGCATGTCGAAATCTTTTAGTGTCTAGGGAAATTATTTGTTTGTGACTATATATTATAAAGTAATGTTTATTAGCTTAAATTTTATTAGGTCACTTATGATTTAATTACTTTATATTAAGTACAAATATTATGTCCCTTGTAAGATTTTATATGCTCTTAAATTTTAAAAATTATAGGGGTATTTTGGTCATTTCAAGTTATGCAAATTTTCGGGTTTTACAGAAATCATCCATAACTCTATTTTTGAACTCTGTCTCATTATCACATCTAACGACTTTTACTCTTTTGCTTACTAGGTTTTCTATCTCTGTAATGAAAGTCTTAAGGATGCTAGAAGTCTCATCCTTAGAGGCTAAAAAGAAAACCCATGTAAATCTACTATAGTCATCAGTAATAACTAGACAATATCTCTTATGCTGCATACTTCTAACATTTGTAGGACCAAATAAGTCCATATGAAGCATAAACAATGATTGATTGATAGAGTTAAAAATCTTGGGCTTACAAGTGGCTTTGTGTTGTTTGCCTTTAAGACAAGCAATGCATGTTTGGTCATTTTCAAATTGTTTTTGAGGTAAACCTCTTACCAAACCATTCTTAACAATCTGATTTATGGTTTTGAAGTTAATGTTACCAAGCCTTCTATGCCATTTAAGAGACTCCTCTAATGTAGCTTTTGAAAGTAAACAAGTAAGTGCCTCTTTAGGAACAATGTTCTTCATGTTAACGCTGTACATATTGCCCTTTCTAGGAATTTTAAGAAGTACTTGACTTTCATCAGGCATCTTAAAATCAGGAGAAAGTACAAGACATTCAGTGTCACAGAAAAAAACTTTGTTCTTTTTGTCACACATTTATGAGACACTAAAGAGATTATACTTAAGTTCTCTTACAAAGTATACATCTTCAAAGTCTAAATTTCTAGTTTTAATTGTACCTTTACCGGAAATTTTGCCACCAATACCTCCTCCAAAGGTAACATAGCCACCATCTAATGTTTGAAAATCAGAAAGGTAGGACTTGTTGCCTGTCATGTGCCTTGAACATCCACTATCTGAGTATCCTTGATCCTCTTGTTTATCAATTGAATGTTCCTGCACAGAAATAAGGAGTATTAGTTTTCTTTGGGGACCCAAGCCATTACTGACTTGGATCTGCCTCTTGCATCAATGTAATTTAATCTCTTGAGAACAGTTGATGCAACATTGGATTTAAGAACACAACATGCTGAGGCCTTAATAGCATTTGCCCTGTTTTTCCAAGCAGCAGTATTAACTACTTGCCTAGCAGTATTAACTGCTGGCTTTGCAGTTGTACCCTTAATTTTCAAAACTTGTTTTTGGACCACTGTTTTTGATTGAATGGGCCTTTTAACAGTTATTGATGCATGTTTTGAAGTTAATTTTTCATTTTTAACTGTTGGTCTTGGGTTAACAGTCATCAATGGTCTAACAGTAGAAACTGCTTTTGAAACTGCTCTGGGTTTTATTCTATTAAAATTAGAACTAGAGTGAAAGTGAGTTTGAGGAGTTTGCCTTTTGAAATTCACTCTATTGTTTTCATACCCAGATAACCATTTGTTACAGAAAGCTGCAAGATGATCAAAACTACCACATGTGTAACAAGCTTTATTATAAAAGAAAAAATCATCACCTAATTGGTTAGACTTGAGGCAATTCCAATTTCTTTGGTTACCTCTGGGCTTGCTAGTGGATCTATATTGTTCACAATATTTAACTGGTTGCCTAACATGTTTAATGTTTGTTCTAGGCTTAATAGTATCCTTTTTGATCACTTTTGGAACCCTTGTTCCTGCTTTCTTAACTACTTCAGGTTTAGACATAACCTGCTCATCATCACTATCAGTTGTACATTCCTCAACAACTATAGCATCTGCTTTCCTATCAGAGGACACCTTGTCCTCAGAAAGTGAAGTTTTAGATAAACTCTCACTTACTTTCTCTACCTTAGGACTCTCAGTAGACTTAGAACCATATTCCATTATTGGTTCTTGAAACTCAGCAAATCCTGTGTGTGCTAGGTCAATACATGGAGGTGAAGGAACACCTCTGTATGGTGGAGGAACAGATTTGTATCCTAAACCAGACTTAGCTTTATTGATTACTTGAGCTTCCCAAATTTTATTAATTCCCTCTGAGGCATGAGCTAAAGCATCTACTGTTATCTTAACATTTTCACTTTTATTTTTGTGATCTGCTAAGGATTTATTCAGTTTAGTAATACACTCATCTTTGAATTCTATGTTTCTTTTTAGTGCATTCATGTCATCAGTAAACCTAGATTCATTTCCTTGAAAATGCAAGATTTGTTTTTCAAGAACAGCTAGACCTCTTTTATGATTAGCTAAATTAGCTAAAGCATTATATAACTGTTCTAGTTGATCATCAAATCTCATTTTAAGATCTTCATAAGCTTTAAGAGCAGAGCATGATTCAGTACATTTAATTATGGAATTTACCTATGAATCAGAAAAGGCCATTAGTGCAGTCTCAGTGGCCACCATTGCATCTTCTTTTGGTGCTTCCTCCTTATCAGCCATAAAGCTCCAATCATAGTTAACACCATCTATGGCTAGCATAGCCCTTGGCTCTTCCACTGTGACTTTCTTTTTCTTCTCTTGCCTATACCATGTGCTTCTATTATCCTGCTTCCTTGGGTTTCTACATTCTTTAGCAAAATGTCCTAACCTGTGACAGTTGAAACACTCTACTTTCTTCTTATCAAACCCAGCAGTTTCATTACCATCAATGGTAATCTGCTTATCAGTTCTCTGCCAGAACTTCTTAGCCCTCATGCTAAGTAAAGCAACCTGCCATTTGATGTCCATCTCTTCCAAATCATTATCATCCAACTGATAAAGATCTTCATGAGTTAGAGGAGAACCACTAGTTTGACTAGACATGAATACATAGTATGCTGGATCTCCAAGTCCAGCAGCATTCTTTTGTGAACTAGCAGTAGGACCACCATAGTTAGCAGTAGAAACACCTGCATCTTCATCTACCTCTTCTGACTTACTAATACTAGGAGATGACAAGAGTGCCACATTCCCAGAACTAGTACTATAGTTTCCAGACTTCTTTAGACTTTGTTCAACAATTTTGAAGTTGTTGTACAAATCATTGAGTTTCATGGTTTCAATGTTTGGCTTGTTCATCCAGACAACCACATGAGTATGGAACTCATCAGGTAGGCTTCTCAAAAACTTCATGTTGAGATCTTCCTTGGCTATCTCAACCCCCAACACAGCTAACTGACTGACAAGCTTATGTAATCTAGAGAATAGCTTATCAAGTAATTCATTGCTATTTGAACTAAAATTTTCAAATTGTTGTTTCAGCAATGTCTTCTGTGTTTTCTTTGTAGTTTCATTACCACCAAACCATGCACAAATCTCTTCAAAAAGAATTTTTACATCAGGATACTTGCTAAAGGATAGCATCTGTTCACCAGGAATGGTCATAAGCAACAAATTTCTTGCTTTTTGATCATTTCTCTTCTGTATCCTTTCATCACCAGTAACTGGTCCAGTATTTCTTTTTCTATCTGTTTTGCCTTCAAGGATAACATCTGTATAACCTAGTGTAAAAGAATCACCATACATAATGATATCCCAAATAGCATAACCTTGAACCATAAAATATTGCTCAATTCTTAACCTCCATAACTCAAACTCATTCTGTTTGATCATGGGCAACTTTGCAGCAACATTTGTAGCCTGAGTATCTTGTACGTCCATTTCTTCAGCTTCTTCTTCTAAATCAACTATATCAGCCTTGCTCTGATACCAACTGAGAGGTTGATCGATACACTATAAGGTGGTTAAACCTTTGTTGCTTTGTGTATGTGATATATTGAGTTAATATGATCAAGTATGCGGAATCTACTTAATCACACTTAGAAGGTTATTTTGGTTATGGAAATGGAATAGATATGCTTTAGTATCGAACAATGAACATGCAATGTTAACACCAAACGATTCAATATTATTCAAGATAATACGAGTGATCTTCACTATCACTAGGCTTACAAAACCTTGAATCTTAATGTTTATATATCTTGAGATATTGTTCTAGCTAGTTGTTTTAAGCATATGAATTAAGCACTTAATTAGTCACACAGATATCTAGTCTAAGATATTTCTTTTATAGTCCAAGAAAGATCTTTACAATATTGTTAAGTCTTGTCGAACACATGCTAGCTTATCTTATGTGTGTCAGTAACATAGATACAACATGTATCTATGTACACAACTTGTTACTGAACACTTTGTCCAAAGATATTATCTACCGTATATACTTGACTTTAGTACACAAATATCTTTTCAATACTTATCCAACCAGCAGTAGTATAAGTGACACTTATCCACTCAGCAATATCGACCAGCAGTACCTTCTTTGTACTATCAGTACTAACTTCAGTTAGTACGGTTAGTTATAACTTGAACAGACCTTAGATATACACTAGCAGCTGGAACTGTTAGAGTATTCTTCTCAGCAGTACTAACCTTCAGCACTTGTAATTCTTAATACTTAATCTTCAGAACATTTAATTCCTAACAATAATCACAACACAAGATATAGAGGACGGATTGAAAATCCGTTTTAAAACAATATTACATATTCAAAGTCGTGTTGTCTTACATGAAATTCATTTCAAACAAAAAGTAGCCCATTTAACAAAATGGTCCGAAATTTCAGAGTTAACGCAATAATAAAAACATTTCCATCAATTATTATGACCATCGCCATGCCCTGCCTTCAGTAAACACACCTCAGTTTCCTGAGAAAAACATGCTAAAAGTCAGCTAACGCTGGTGAGTTCATAGGGTTAAGTAAATAAGCACATATGGACCATAGCAATATTCAGCAAACAATTCAGCAATAACACACTATCCTGCTATGCAAACACTAAGCCTCATCTAACCGAACTAGACAAAGCAGCATGCCAAGCTGGCATTAGCAACTAAAGGGGTGCCCGCGAGTGTTAATCCCAGACACTCGGACTAATTTCATATGGTATACGTTCGCATTGACTATGCCGAGCCAACCGAACGGGGGTGTCATCCCCAATAGATCTATTTATATCACACGGTTTCCTAGAGGGAATTGACAGTTGATGATAGTGGGCGCAGTGGGATTCAGCTAAACTTAGGTTTCTGCATACAAGTGTGTATAAAAACAAAATCCATTTTTTTGGTCCATGAAAACAGTTTTACATGTTTCTCACCCCAAACTTATAAAACAAATCGTATAAAAATATGGGGCTATAAACTCACCTTAAAACAATAGCAACCTGCTAACCAATCAACAAAACAGTGCAACCGCTCCGACACGCAACCTAAATCAGTATGGTAAGTCTTAGTGAAATATTCGTGTCTTATATGTCTTTACTTTAATTGAAAAGTTTACGTGTGACCAGTGCTCGTGTATTTCTTGCTTGTTGTGTGGTAAAGTATATTTCAAAATGATTTATCGTATGTAACTCTTGTTGGTGGCTCATGGTGAAAGTGTACGGTGGGAATACGTGTGACGGAACATCCGTGCTAGTATTCATCGTTAAATTTCGTAAGTAATATATATATATATATATATATATATATATATATATATATATATATATATATATATATATAATATATATATATATTATCATACATATATATTAGGTAAAGTGTAGTAATTATGTACTGTATTTAATTAATTAAGGTTATAATTAATTAAATAGATTTTGAGAAATTAATATAATAATATAGTTAGTTGAGGAATATTATATTATAAATATCGTTTATTATTTATAATATAATTTTAATTATAAGAAATTTGAAATAAATGTCAAGTATTTAGAAAATTAAACAAGTGTAAGTATTTTTATCAAAAATACTCTAAGTGTTAGAATTTTAGGAAAATTGGGCATGACCCATTCGTTTATTCAAACGTTTCCATTTTTTTCATGTGTTGCAATTTCCTCAAATAACTCGCTTTGTTAACTATATTTGCTAAATTTGTCAGTAATATATATTTTAGTCGTTGTAATTATTTTTATCGTTATATATATCTGTTATAGCTTAATATTATTCTTTATCACACAACAACAATATGAGAATAAGAGAAGATTAGAAGAAAGAAAGATGGAGATGGTCACTTCTTAGAGATTAGATTTAAGAGAGAAAGAAATGAGATACAAGATGAGAATACCCCTAGAAGCAACACACACATCCAACCCTTCCAAGTGAGGAGGGGAAGGGTATTTATAGGCTTCAAGGATGGAAGGCTTGGGTGGGCTTGGATTAAGCTTGGGCCTTTTACATGGACTATAATCATACATTTAATCTATAAGGTTAATCCAAGCCCATTGACTAAATTAACTAAACTAAACAACGACACACTTAATTAAACTATTACAATGACAAATGACCATCACTTTAAAATAAATCCTAACAATCTCCCCCTAAGGGATGGTCATTCAAATGATGCTCCATGTGAGATGGTCTTTCGTCTTCAATGTCTTTGAGCTTTGAGTGTCGTTGTATAGCAGTCTTTGTTTTTGATTCCTTCATGCTATGTGATCTTCAAAGTATCGTCTTTGAGGTTGTTCTTGCCTTCGATCATCATCTTCATGTGATTATGACGTCGTGACCTCCAACATACTCATACATCTTGAACTTTATACTTATGCTAACAATCTCCCCATAATCTTTCATCATATGAACTTGTTCTCGACATCTTGATTAGCTTCTTGACTTTGTCTTTTCACTTTTTCTTTAACTTGATCTTCTTGTCTTGAACTTTTACACTTGAGCTTTGATGAGGATGTTCTTCATAAGTATGAGTATGCTGAGGTGAAGATGTTTGATGTATCAGATGATGGTTGATGGATGTTTGTATGTAGCTGCATAAAACTGTTAGTAATAATCATCCAGCGCTTACAGGTTGGGACTTTGAGATCATCAACAGCATAGTGCGAATACTTTCTCTAATCCTTCCCCAGGCCGTTCTGAATCGGATACCCCCGAAAGGGCTTACACGGACACACCGAAGTGCACCCACGATTCAGTGAGTCGCTGGAGATCACCCCACGACTGTTGTAATACCTGAAATTCAGATAATCTGTAAAATGACCAAATTACCCCTGAAACCATAAAACATAATTAAATCACTTATAAAACTCTGAATTAATTCCAAACTTCTGAAAACGAACTATATACGAAGCAAATTAATTTCTGGGACAACATTATATTATTTTTTTTGAAGGTCCAAAAGTTATACTTTAAAATACATGTATTAGCCGAAAATACATTTAGTTATTTAATTTGATTTAAAAAAAAAAAAAAAAAAAAAAAAAAAAAAAAAAAAAAAAAAAAAAAGTAAATTTTTAAAAGATAATTACACTTTAAAAGGGAAAGAAATCAAGGATTAATAAAATCTGATTTTGGCCAACCAACTAGCGTGTGAAATGGTCCATTCCCCCCCCCCCTAAACTCACGGCAATACTTGTATTTAGTTTATTTCCATTTATCTTCTCATTTAACCTAGCCGATTAAACCAAAACACACACAAAAATTCACACACACTTCATGCGAATTTCTGGAGGTCCAAGACTATTTTTCCTGAGTTCATTATATTGCTAGGAAGCCAAGAAAATTAGTACTTCGAATTATAGAGGCCTGGATTCTCTGTTGTCGAATATTATTCATACGTAAGGTATAATTCCCTATTAATTCGTACGACCCTTGTATAATTCATTTTCCATTTTTCCTGAGTTCCTCATATCACATATGATCTATGAAAAATGATTACAAGGTGTGTTGGTCACGTTTGTGCTCGTGGGAATTTTGGTGTCGTTTTATTTAATCCGAGAGGTGTAATTTCATCCAGCCTATTCTACGCGTTCCATATTGGGTCTGGTATTTTTCTCACGTCCCCTATATCATATAAGTCCTAAATAAAATGTTAAAATCATACCATGCAAGATCTATAAATTATTTGTGAATTAAACCTTAAAAACGTGTTAAAACTCTAAATAATTGTGTATGAATTTTCTGGGTGTGAGGCTTAATTTTTCTGAGCTCTATATAATCCATATAATCTGGGAAAAATAGTGGTTCGAGTTTTAGAGGCCTATATAATTCGTAGTGGATTTAATTTTAAAACCGGATTTATAAAAATTAAGGAAAAGAAATAAAATAAAATGGAAAACCCTATTGTATCGATTAGGGTTAGGGTTTATTTTGAAGATTCTGGTCAGAAATGCTTGTTTAAGGTTGTTAGTAATCATGGTGTAATGATTGGAATTTTATATTAGGGTTTTGGTGGTTTTTGTTAATTACCGATTTTAAAAATAAAAGGTAAGGGGGTGTTTTGTAATTTTTAAAACTCAAGGGATATTTTTGTAAGTTATTTTGGACCATGTATAATTCGTATAAAAATAAAATGAGGGGTTGATATGAAAATTTTGTATTTAAAAGGTTAAATGGGTAATTATATATAATTATTAATTCGATTTGTAATTAATTAAACTTGAGGGACTAAAAATGTAATTTCTAGAAACTTGAAGTTATTTTGAGTAAATAATAATATTAGGAGTGTTTTGTGTAATTTTGAGTAATTATGGGGCTAATGTGTGATTATTATGGGATTATGATTTAATTTATAAGTTTTGTAAACTTAAGGGACTAATTGTGTAAATTTTGAAATCTGAGGGGCTGAATAGTACTATATGAATACTCTGATGTGACATTCTGAATTTTGGTAAAATAATATGCTTGTTTGGTAAATATGGATATTAGAGGGATTAAATCATGAATTATGTAATTATAAGGTTTGTTTTGTAAATATTGTAACTAGAGGGGTATAAACTGTAAAATTATGAAACTAAAGGGATTATGATGTCATTCTGAATAAAGTGTGTAGTAAATCAGTAACTTGAAGTATTTTCATGTTATACCTCTGAAATTGGTGAAATTACAATTAGAACCCTGAACTTTGTGAACTTGTCATAACTAACCTTAGACTTCTGTAACTTGCTAAAATATACCTTTATTCCATTATAATCTCTGAGTAAGGACTTAATCTAATCTGAAATGATAATATCTAATTAATTCTGGAAACCTGCTAATTATGGAATGTTACTAAATCTAGAAACTTACTAAATCTGGAAAGTTACTAAAAATAGAAAGTTACTTAAAATGGAAAGGTAAACTAAAAGTAATAATCTGAATTGGAATCCTTTGTAATTCCGTCTTCTACTCCTTTAGGTGCAAAGAAGGAGAAGCCTTGATCGGTTCAGTATTTATTTGCTTGTTATTTTCTGCACTGGTAATAAGGTACAGATATTCTGCCCTTCTTAGTAAGGTGCCTTCGTCTCATTTCTGATTTCTGATTCACTGCCATGTTCTTTGTTTCTGTGAACCTTTGACATTGACCTACTGATACTGAACCTTTCTTATATTGAACCTACTGATATTGACCCTTCTGTTACTGAACCATCTGATATGAACTTTCTGACATACTGAAATGGATATTGACCTATGAAACTAAACTGAATACTGAATACTGATACTTGACCACTGACCCACAGTTTGATACTACGAGCCATAACTAGTCATGAGGGTTTCATGACCATGTCATTGATGCACCGATGGCATGACTCTAGGGCAGGAGAGTGATGACCTGTTCCGTCCCTGACTGTATTTTATTTGGGTGTTGGGAGGTTTATGGCCACCTGGGGCGTATGGATGCATCCTAGAACTGTTACTGTTACTGATTACTGAGTGTTACTAGTGACTGATGGTGTGTGCGATACACGTCTTTCACACTCTGGGAGCTAGCTACTCCACCCATTATTGAGGAATCCCCTCATATTTACTGATTACTGAGAGGTCTCCCCTCTACATGATTATACTGATTACTGTTACTGATTACTGATACTGGGCTCGTAGAGGATTACTGTTTTCCTACACCTTTACTCTTTATCTTTCATTACTGCTACTACATACTGATGCTTAACTCTGATTTATTCATACTGTTATTATTATTCATTATTCTACTGCTTGTTACCGTTATATCTGTTCACTGAGCTCTCGTAGCTCAGCCGTATTTCTTTCCTGCGGCAGGTTTTTAGTAGGAAGCAGGGAATGAGTGGAGAGAGTGTACCTTTGGACTTAGAAGATTGGGTAGCTATTCTGGATTAGAGTTGACTGGAAGATTATATATTTTAGAATTAGTGTTTTTGGAAGTTTTCAGTTGTAACCTTGTAGTTTTAGTATTTCAATTGTAACCTTTGAGATTTTTGTATTACTGTAGATGTATGCTTTGTTTGATCTGATATGGAGCCATTATTGTGACATCTTTACCCTTGTCGGGTCGGGGTGTTACAATTTATGGTATCAGAGAGCTACAGGCTGCGACTCGTAATACATTTACCCTTGACCTGTGAAGTCTGGACCACTAAGTTTCCACTGTCGGCACTCGTAGGACAACCTTTGAGGATTTTGCTTTAGGATTTCCCTATAAGAACTTAAGTTCTGACCGGTAAGGAATGGGTAGACTATAAGGCATTTACTTAAGGATCTTTGCTTCCGCATCACTCTGATTCATGCCTTTCTTTTGATTAAAGCCTGTTGAAATCACTCTTGGAGATTCAAAACGTATGTCTTGCACCACCTAAGATTTGGAACTTTGGAAGCATTGAGACTTGCATAGTAATTTCCTGACACTATTTGATCCTTGTCTTCAGATTCGACTCTAACCCCTGAACCTTCTGTTAATCATTCTGATCTCTTCAGGCATTCTGATAATTTCCATGACGATGATACACCTGATACAATCTGTTAGTTGTTTCTTCCTTCTGATAATCATCTATGAATCTTCTGACATTAATTGATTTAGCCTTAACCACCTCCGTTCCCATGAGAAGTCTTGTGGTGTTTGACCACGAGTATAAAAATGTTTTCCCTCTTAGTCGAAATGGTAAGATCTGCTTTGTTGATCCGTCTTCCTTTGATAGTTAACTTTGATTTTATTCTGATAAGAGATTGATTGAACCCTCAAAATACTGACAACTATCCTCCTATGTCTCATCTTTGGCATTTGAAACAGTTTTGAACTTCCTACCATGATTACCGATTGTTAAACTCCTTGCTAGCACTATTACTCTGGAGTCTCGTGTGTTATTTTCGCGGTTATGAAGTTTTCCTAGAAACCATCTCGTACACCAATGAATGAACCTTATTTTCAGAATGAATCGACACTCTGAGTTTTTCCAAATATGATCCCTGGATGAACCACCAAGTTTTTCCCTGAATGCGAAGTAGGATCTGACATGATACCGAGAGATTGTCTAGCCGCCAAGCAAAGATGTCTTTCGGATCATACCGGTTGATTTGAGCAACCCGAAGAGCAACAACCGAAGACCAGGAAGTGAGTTGCTTAAGTATATATCTTCTGGGAGTATTCCACTACCTGATTTTGATCTTCATTCCGATCTGTTTGATAAACAGTTTGATATTCCTCCGACTATTCCGGAAGGTCATTTAACCCTAATGTGTTTGGCACATTCTATGAATTTATTTCCCATGCCGGATATAAATGTAACACCTAAAATTTATAAAGCATGTAAAATGACCAAAATGCCCCTACAAGTTTAAAAATTAATTAAAAGCTTATAAAGTATCAAATAAATTCCAAACTTCTGGCAAAGCACAAGTTATGATCCCAAATAATTTTAAGAACTTCATTTAACATTTATACAAGTTGTGAAATTACCAAGATACCCCTATGAAGGCCGGATGGTATTTAAATGGGCTTATATGTATTTTTAAATATTATTAAACATGGTTTAAATATGGAAAATAAGAAGAAAATCAATCCCAACTAATTCCAGCCCATGATTGCCGAGAATTGTGGTCCAAGATCTCCCCTAAGACTCGGCCAATATCATTTTAAATCAATCACACATCTCTTGGTTGCAAACCCTAATTGCCGATCTAAAATAAAACACAAACAAATTCTCTCAAGCCTCCAATCGACTCCCATAAATTCTTCAGCCATTTTTCTGAGTTCAATCACTATCCAAGGAGTTCCAAGAAAATACGTTTGAAGTCGTGAGGGGTGTGGTTCGATCTTGGCGAATTCTTTCCTTGTCGCGCTTTAAAAGATAGGTATAACTCGTATAAATTTATTCGACCATTCCATAATTCGTTTTTCATTTTTCTCACGTCCTACATACTGGTTATAACCTAGGAAATATACGTTCAAGGTGTTTTGAAGGCTCGTTCGATCGCATTGTATTTTCTCTCTATCGTACGTATTCAACAAGGTAAATTCGTTATTAAATCGTGCGACCTTTCTAAAATTCGTTTGCTATTTTTCACATGATCCTTATGTCGATTATGCTCTGGGAAAAATGATTTCAAGGTCTGAAGGGCGTTCGTGAGGTCGTGGTGATTTTTGACTCGATTTGGTGTCACGCGTACAAAAGAATTCGATCCACTCTTGTTACACGTTCGAATCTGGTTTTGGTATTTTTCTCAGACCTTTTATGATATAAGAACATCAAATAAAATGTATAACTTGATCCATGCACGTTCTATGAATTAAACGAATATACAACCATGAAAAACGTATAAAACATTTGTAAAATACTATGCGATTGATATGGACTGTATATATAAATTATTCACATAGGTTATGATGTTAAATGATCTGGAAAAATGTTGGAAAGAGTTATCATGGCCTAGAGGATTTGTTGTCGAATTACTTTGTTTAATCGGTTTTGTTTTAAAACGTGTAAAGATAAAGAAATTTCGTACGATCTGATTTTGAGGAACTAGGGCTTGTTCTTGTGATTATTAATAGTTTTTAATGATATGGTAATGATTAAAAATGGTTTGGGAGAATTAGGGTTTGAATTCATGGATTTAAAATACTATACGATTAGTGTTAAAATGTTTAGGGTAGATTTTGTAACTTTTAAAACTCAAGGGATATTTTTAGAACTTATTATGGATTGTGTACTTTTCATATAAAATATATGTGGAGGGGGTCTAGTGTCATTTTTATATTTTAAGGGATTAAAATGTCTTTACTATTTAATTATAATCGATTTGTAAAATAATTAAAATAGAGGGACTAAATGTGTAATTTCTGGAAACTTAGGGCTGTTTTGGATAATAAAATATATTCAGGGGGTTATGTGCTATTTTGATAATTTCATGGTTTAATATGTAATGGTTTATAATTAAAAGTTGAAATTGTAAATTAAGGGACTGAATATGTAACCTTGATAACTAGAGGGACCTAATGTGTAAATTATGAATACTTGGGGATACATTCGTATAATATAATAAAATAAGTGATCATTGTGTAAAATGGATAAATTAAGGGTTTAATGTGTAACTATGATTACTTGAAGGTTTAAAGTGTAACTTTTGAAATATAAGGGTATAAAATGTAAATTATGAAACCCTAAGGACCAAATGTGTAAATATGTTAAAAGATACCTAAATTCCATTAATAATGATTTAACTAAGTCATGTCTCCAACTTTCTTAAAATAGAAACTTTCTAATTATGGAAACCTGCTAAAAATGGAAAGTTACTTTAAATGGAAAGACAAGTAATTAAGAATGAATTGTAATTCCCTTCTACTCCTTTAGGTGTGAAGAAGGAGAGACTTTGAGCTGTCCCCTGTTTCGTGCTTATTACTATTTGTGCTTTCTTCATAAGGTACAGATACTCTGCCCTTGTTTCAGTAAGGGTTCTTATATTCTTATACATTGATTTTGAGTTATGATTTAGTTAAGGTTTCCCAAGCCATTGCTATGTTTCCCTTTTAAATGAACCTTGATATTACTTTTGATACGACCTTGAGATGCACCTTTTGATATATGACCTTGTGCTATGATTTTGAGACATGACTCTTAGTTTGATACCCGAGCCATTTATGTTACCTAGCCAGGAAGGTAACCTGGCCATGTCTGTGATGCACCACCGGCATGACTCCCGTGTAGGGGAGTGATTTCTCACACCGTCCCTTTTACGATTTTCTGCCATGGCTACTATGATGTTGGGATGACTTTGAGTTTGGGGGCGTATGGGTTGCAATCCTAGATTTGTATGTTTAGTGGATTTAACTGTGACTTTGAGTATTGACTTTGAGGTGACTGGTGCTTGTGTGCAATACACGCCTTTCACATTTAGCTGGAGCTAGCTACTCCACTATTTTGATACATGAGGACACCCCTCATATTATCTGGTTGCCTGAGAGGTATCCCCTCTGATTGTGAGCTTATGACCTTGAGACTATGATATTGACTTTGAGTTATGGGCTCGTGGTAGATAACTATCCTATATTTCCTTATTACTCTTTTGCTTTGATTATACCTTATGATATCTCCCAGTGCCTCAGTATATTTCGGTTTCGTTAGCTTTGTTTGTATTATGTATCTGTTCACTGGGCTTTGTAAGCTCAGCCGCACGTTTTCTTTTTCGTGTGCGGCAGGTATCTAGCTGGGAGATGGATTTTATGCTTGGGATGAGAGTTAGTTGGATGCTTTTACCCTAGACGATGTCCTACCCTAGTCTTGCCATTTGTTTAGACATTTTGATCATGGATTCATTTCATTATGTAGTTCCTTTGAATTATTTCGTTATCTTGTGAGACTTTTGTATTGGACTCAAGTCATGTTGACTTGGCTTATTTATTTATGATGTTTTATGGCTTCCGCTGTGTATATGTATGAATGCTTTGAAATGTCGCCATAATGTGATATCTCTACCCTTGTCGGGTTGGGGTGTTACAATAAATGTATCATCTGATACTACTCTGTCTTGCAAAACCCATTACTACTCCTATGAGAACTCTGGTGATTATTAAACACGGATATAGGAAGTTTATTTCCCCTTCTGAATAATGAATCTTGCCGCCAACTAGTTCCTTTTGGAATGATATGATGATAATTTTGTCTCGTTAGGAAGTTGTTAACTGAGCATGATGATGCTAATAACTAATATTCTATACGCTTCATTTTGACAATTATACACTGATCCAACCTACCTGCCACTTATGCTAAATAGCTGAACAAGACTCCAACACCTTGAATTATTCGCTTATTTATTTCCACACTCTGATGAATCATGTACTTGACCTTGATATATGAACTATCCGTCTGGCTTGGCAACCGTGATCATCCTACGAATCCGTTTACTCTGGATATATTTGATTTTGAGGTCTTTTGGTTATGGATTGGCTGACTCTTCATAAGCTACCATAGACTACCGTATCTGAAATATGACTCTTAACAAATCAGTTTTACTCTACTTTTATAATGATGACTCTCAGCCGCTTGAATCTGTTAAGATTAATGTTGCTATGGAAGCACATACTCCGATTTCATTTGATTGTCGAATTCCTCCTGACACCTATTAGTACCCACCCTTAGAAGCTTTGGCATTGGAAGTTTTGTTGTACAAATTCTCTGGTGTTCTCCGATGGAACTCTTGGATTTCCCTCCTGTTTGAGAAGTGGAATGAAATTTGAACCGATCTCAGTGGACGAACCATGAGGCTACAGAAGTTGAGAGATTGAAGAAGCTGATGGAATATGATTTTGTTCACCTCAGTGTTTCCTGTGAATACCCGATTAGTTTGTGAAAAAAAAAAAAAATTGCGTCAGCATACCAACTATCATAAACCTAACCGTATCACTAACCGTGATCATCTTTAGTTCCAGCGTATCAATGATTGATCTATTCTATCTTTGTAAATTCCGTATCAAACGGCCTCGTTTAATGTTTAAAGGACTGAAGACGCAACCACAAGAACTTTGGAGAAAGGAGATGACTAACTGAGAGTAACCTCCGGGAAGCATTTCAGTTTTATGCACAAACGAGGAACATGTAGATCATTTTGTAAAGTGACCCTTTGCTCGAGAAGAAGTAGATTTGATTGGTGTCCAGAGACTGTGGCAGACAACACTACCCTGCATCCAGCGATGACAGCAGTTTGAGTTGGCGAATTTTGAACTGTGCTAGAAGACCTGTCAAGACACGCAGTCTTGCTTCTCTATTCATCTTAGTTGTACTAGGATGAATTGAGAGTAGAAGCAGACTCGCGAAGGGAAGATGCATAGTGACCATGCCAGAGATTCACGTTACCACACCACAGCGTCCAGAAGAAGTGCCGAAGGCTTGAGGGACCAGACTCAAGTTTGTATTTCCTTTCCACCCGGTGATCATATGGACAGACGTAGACAGACTACTTGAAATTTGAAATCATGTATTGAATGTATGATATTTCTGAAGCGACGGTTTTGTGTTTGGAAGAGCTGATCCTGTGAAGGATGAAGCTATGGATGACGTAATTCATTTCCTCTTAACTTACTTAAATTTCCGTTACCAGATGATAAGATCCTTTGAATGATTTAGACCCTCTGTTAATGATTCCGTTATGTATTCATTCTGCGTATGTAGGCCGATGGTTTGTTATGAGGATTTTGAGGCAACCTCTGGTATTGTCTGAGTTGATTCTGATGAGTGATGATGGATTGACGCTATTGGCGACGTATCCGGTTTTGATAGACATTTTAGACCTGTTCCGTTAACTCTTTCAAGTAGTTCGTTTCTCCTCTTAGTTATGATGTTGATTCTGATGACCTCTGAGACTGTAGTCGGATTAGGTGGGTTAAGATAAGTTATTTTGTTCACGACTTGAGATTAAGTATGACCATCATGAGGGCATATTTATATGATGCCAGTATTATGACATCTGGCCAACGTGATAATACTTACATCATATAACGTGCACTTGTTGTGGGCATAGGATATCTCGAGAAGTGCCTTAGAGCTTTAGAAATTCTGATAACTATTTGAGATTTTCTGCGTTAGTGAGACTTTAAGTTCATTCTACCTATACGCGTAATCTGCTTTCACTGTTATGCGAATTGATACGTCTGGATTCTCGTCACGCGTTTTGCTGACCTATGTACTTCTGATAACTATCTTAGGTTCCATTGTAGAACCTTATGCAAATTGATGTTATCGATAATCTAATTCCTGTACGTCAAAATCTGATTTGTCTAATCAATTTCTGTGAACCGCATATCCGTCAAAACCCTATGTATTTCTTTGTCTCTTCCGAGAGAATATGATTTTCATCTACTACGTTTGGTATGTTATCCTTCTGATCTGGATTCAGTATGTTATGTCTGTTCTGAGGACCTGAAACAATTTTGGAATCTGCAAGTTCGAGTTATGAGAAACAAATTTTTCATATGTCTATTCACCGTCAGTTGTGTTCCTGTTTCGTTTCACCTCAATTCTCGTTTTAGTCTGGTATGTCTCTGTTACGTTTTCTGCTCTCTTTTCTTTCTGCTTTCTGCAAATTTCGAGGATGAAATTTTTTTGTTAGTGGGGAAGAAGTTGTAATACCTGAAATTCAGATAATCTGTAAAATGACCAAATTACCCCTGAAACCATAAAACATAATTAAATCACTTATAAAACTCTGAATTAATTCCAAACTTCTGAAAACGAACTATATACGAAGCAAATTAATTTCTGGGACAACATTATATTATTTTTTTTGAAGGTCCAAAAGTTATACTTTAAAATACATGTATTAGCCGAAAATACATTTACTTATTTAATTTGATTTAAAAAAAAAAAAAAAAAAAAAAAAAAAAGTAAATTATTAAAAGATAATTACACTTTAAAAGGGAAAGAAATCAAGGATTAATAAAATCTGATTTTGGCCAACCAACTAGCGTGTGAAATGGTCCATTCCCCCCCCCCCCCCTAAACTCACAGCAATACTTGTATTTAGTTTATTTCCATTTATCTTCTCATTTAACCTAGCCGATTAAACCAAAACACACACAAAAATTCACACACACTTCATGCGAATTTCTGGAGGTCCAAGACTATTTTTCCTGAGTTCATTATATTGCTAGGAAGCCAAGAAAATTAGTACTTCGAATTATAGAGGCCTGGATTCTCTGTTGTCGAATATTATTCATACGTAAGGTATAATTCCCTATTAATTCGTACGACCCTTGTATAATTCATTTTCCATTTTTCCTGAGTTCCTCATATCACATATGATCTATGAAAAATGATTACAAGGTGTGTTGGTCGCGTTTGTGCTCGTGGGAATTTTGGTGTCGTTTTATTCAATCCGAGAGGTGTAATTTCGTCCAGCCTATTCTACGCGTTCCATATTGGGTCTGGTATTTTTCTCACGTCCCCTATATCATATAAGTCCTAAATAAAATGTTAAAATCGTACCATGCATGATCTATAAATTATTTGTGAATTAAACCTTAAAAACGTGTTAAAACTCTAAATAATTGTGTATGAATTTTCTGGGTGTGAGGCTTAATTTTTCTGAGCTCTATATAATCCATATAATCTGGGAAAAATAGTGGTTCGAGTTTTAGAGGCCTATATAATTCGTAGTGGATTTAATTTTAAAACCGGATTTATAAAAATTAAGGAAAAGAAATAAAATAAAATGGAAAACCCTATTGTATCGATTAGGGTTAGGGTTTATTTTGAAGATTCTGGTCAGAAATGCTTGTTTAAGGTTGTTAGTAATCATGGTGTAATGATTGGAATTTTATATTAGGGTTTTGGTGGTTTTTGTTAATTACCGATTTTAAAAATAAAAGGTAAGGGGGTGTTTTGTAATTTTTAAAACTCAAAGGATATTTTTGTAAGTTATTTTGGACCATGTATAATTCGTATAAAATATAAAATGAGGGGTTGATATGAAAATTTTGTATTTAAAAGGTTAAATGGGTAATTATATATAATTATTAATTCGATTTGTAATTAATTAAACTTGAGGGACTAAAAATGTAATTTCTGGAAACTTGAAGTTATTTTGAGTGAATAATAATATTAGGAGTGTTTTGTGTAATTTTGAGTAATTATGGGGCTAATGTGTGATTATTATGGGATTATGATTTAATTTATAAGTTTTGTAAACTTAAGGGACTAATTGTGTAAATTTTGAAATCTGAGGGGCTGAATAGTACTATATGAATACTCTGATGTGACATTCTGAATTTTGGTAAAATAATATGCTTGTTTGGTAAATATGGATATTAGAGGGATTAAATCATGAATTATGTAATTATAAGGATTGTTTTGTAAATATTGTAACTAGAGGGGTATAAACTGTAAAATTATGAAACTAAAGGGATTATGATGTCATTCTGAATAAAGTGTGTAGTAAATCAGTAACTTGAAGTATTTTCATGTTATACCTCTAAAATTGGTGAAATTACAATTAGAACCCTGAACTTTGTGAACTTGTCATAACTAACCTTAGACTTCTGTAACTTGCTAAAATATACCTTTATTCCATTATAATCTCTGAGTAAGGACTTAATCTAATCTGAAATGATAATATCTAATTAATTCTGGAAACCTGCTAATTATGGAATGTTACTAAATCTAGAAACTTACTAAATCTGGAAAGTTACTAAAAATAGAAAGTTACTTAAAATGGAAAGGTAAACTAAAAGTAATAATCTGAATTGGAATCCTTTGTAATTCCGTCTTCTACTCCTTTAGGTGCAAAGAAGGAGAAGCCTTGATCGGTTCAGTATTTATTTGCTTGTTATTTTCTGCACTGGTAATAAGGTACAGATATTCTGCCCTTCTTAGTAAGGTGCCTTCGTCTCATTTCTGATTTCTGATTCACTGCCATGTTCTTTGTTTCTGTGAACCTTTGACATTGACCTACTGATACTGAACCTTTCTTATATTGAACCTACTGATATTGACCCTTCTGTTACTGAACCATCTGATATGAACTTTCTGACATACTGAAATGGATATTGACCTATGAAACTAAACTGAATACTGAATACTGATACTTGACCACTGACCCACAGTTTGATACTACGAGCCATAACTAGTCATGAGGGTTTCATGACCATGTCATTGATGCACCGATGGCATGACTCTAGGGCAGGAGAGTGATGACCTGTTCCGTCCCTGACTGTATTTTATTTGGTGTGTTGGGAGGTTTATGGCCACCTGGGGCGTATGGATGCATCCTAGAACTGTTACTGTTACTGATTACTGATTACTGTATTACTGGTGACTGATGGTGTGTGTGATACACGTCTTTCACACTCTGGGTATTACTACTGAGTATTACTGGTGACTGATGGTGTGTGTGACTGATTACTGAGTATTACTGGTGACTGATGGTGTGTGTGTGATTACTGTTACTGTTACTGATTACTGAGTATTACTACTGCTTGTTACCGTTATATCTGTTCACTGAGCTCTCGTAGCTCAGCCGTATTTCTTTCCTGCGGCAGGTTTTTAGTAGGAAGCTGGGAATGAGTGGAGAGAGTGTACCTTTGGACTTAGAAGATTGGGTAGCTATTCTGGATTAGAGTTGACTGGAAGATTATATATTTTAGAATTAGTGTTTTTGGAAGTTTTCAGTTGTAACCTTGTAGTTTTAGTATTTCAATTGTAACCTTTGAGATTTTTGTATTACTGTAGATGTATGCTTTGTTTGATCTGATATGGAGCCATTATTGTGACATCTTTACCCTTGTCGGGTCGGGGTGTTACAACTATAGACCGTTTGAAGCACGTAACCATCATGATGTAAATGGCAAGATCCGTAGATCTCATTAAGACTCTTACAACTTGTGTCCTTTTTGGCGAACACAAGTGTATCATTTTGGAAGTGTTTCTAACGAGATATTTTGATGAATCTCATGGCTCTAGACTCTATTGTGCGTTTTGGGTTTTAGTCGTCGGAGGCATGGAGCAGAGTGCCACCTTTTCAATATCAACACATCTCGGAATGAGAGGCCGATAGATTATGTAGTGTTCTCCGTGAGAAATGAAACAAATATCTTTTGAGAGATATCTGAGTGGCTAGGAGGGGTGGTGCAGCGCGTCACTGGGTCCATGACGTCTTGTCTTCAATATCAGTATCACCTTAGTGAATACCGATAGCAGATGTATTGACCCGGTTTCTGCCCTAAGTTTTCATGGAGGGCTATTTCTTTTCACCCTTACATTAACTTTTCTTTTTCATTCTTCAACCCCTTCTTTCCCTTTCTCATTTACTCCTTTTTTTTCAATCATACCTAAGGACTTCTAATTCTAATCTATTGGAATTGTCCTTGGGTAGATCCCTCCGGCTCTGGTGGATCATAGGACATAACCTAACCATAATCACCTTATAACTTCATGATTATCCTAGATTAGCCATAAAACCTTTTGAAAATCTCTCAAAGTGTTTATGAATAAACACATTTAGATAACACTTTGAGAGTTTTGCATTTTTGAAATACTCCCCCTTCACATGTGCTCATGAGCTTTTAAGAAAGAATTGCACATGTTAGGTAGAGTTCGCACATTTGAATTGATCGATTTTCATTAAATATGACCATTGCGAGACACGCTTACATCACTAGTTAGACTAGCTTGAAATTATTACCCGTCCCGGTCATATTCAATGATCATCTCTCGAATTGGTACATTCTACTCAGACAAGTCCTTTGCGAGACACGTTTACATCACTGGAAAACCAGCTTGAAATTATTACCCGTCCAGGACAAGTCTTTTCGATAACGGACATTTAGATTTCGTCAATTCGAGGGTTAATGCTGAGTCTTTTTGAAGAGCATACTTTGAGATTCCAAGAACTTTAAACCTTTTGATCACATTTTAATCACGTCTTCTCCCCCTAAAAAATAGCATGAATTGATATTTTTGATATCAACTGATTAAAATGAAACTTTTTGGAGAGAACGACGGATTTTAGCATGAAATTGGAACATTTTTCTTTTTAATTTTATACTCCCCCTTAACTAAAGCATGTTTCTATAAGATTGGAGGGAGTTATCTTGAGCACTTTATGAAAGATTTGGAAAAATCTTATTGAAAAATCTTGAAGAAAATGTGCTCAAGATAGAAAAGATTTTGAAAAACTTTGAAGATATGTAAGGAGAAATATCTTCATTTGATTTTAGGATAAGTGTTTGAAAAAGATATTGGTTTTGTACAACACTTTCCTTTATTTGAAGTTCGGGTCCGAAACTGAGATGTTCCGAAGCCATTTGAGATTTTTAGGATAAGTGCTTTTGAAAGATTTTGAATAAGCACTTTCCTTTCATTGAGGCGCGGGTCCTAATCCGATATGATTAGAAGCCATTGGGTTAAGCGCGGGTTCTAGAGCGAGTCTCTCAGAAGCCATTTTGAGAAGAAATTTTGAGAAACGACATGTTTTGAAAACATTTAAATGAACTCTCGCTCAAGCATCTGTACATGCCCGTATCATTGTTGAATGACATTTCTAGGTACGTACAGAATATCGATTATACGAGAGACATGCCGGAGAAGAATATTTTTGAATTTTATATTTTATATTGTTTTTGTATTTTTTACTTTTCTATTTTTATATTTTGATTTTGATGGTTTTTCAAATTTTGTATTTTGTTTTTGTTTGTTTTTTATAAAAGAAATGGAAAATCAAAAATAGAAGATAGAGAGAATGATTTTGAAGAATTTACAGAATTAGAACCCTCAGATGAACTGGGTTCTGAGATAGTTGAGTCACCTGCAACCAAAGATGAAGAGTATTCACAAATAACAGTGTTAGAAGAACATGAATCATCACTCTTAGGGTGTTCACTATCAACGGTTGTAGTGGATTCTTCATCCCTATCCTGATGATTTTCACTATTATTTGTCTTGGTGTAGCTATCAAGAATCTTTCCTGTGGGAATCCATCTAAGACCGACTGTTTTAAAAACTTTTCCCGTGGGAATCCACCTAAGGCAGGATCTAGGAGTTGTTTTCTTTTCAGATACAGCGGAAGTCTCATTTTGAGAAAAACTACGTCCTGTAGGGATCCACTTGGTAGAATTCTTAGCTTTTTGCTTCTTATCAACGGGTGTGTTTCTATTTAGAGTTCCTAGGTAGTGGTTTACAACTACTAGCAGTGCCTTGTAATGTTGTAGAATTCATCACCGTAGACGGTGTTCCTAAAATTCCATCTTTTCGAATCTGTGCCTTTTTCCTAGCTTTTTCTAGATAGGAATTGTGGACCATGTTGTTTGAACCAACAGATTCTTTAACAGTATTTGTGGTCACATTTGGTGAGCTATTCCTGGGGGCACACACATTAGGATTCAACTTGTTGTCCTTTGAATTTGTAGTAGCATTCCTAGACTCTTTTGGATTATCTTTTGCACGTTTGTCTATCGCCCTATATGTTTGAGATGTAGAGGCAGAAGCAGTAGTGGGACTAATCCTATTAAGGTCAGGTGCTATCACATTTGAGTTTTCGACAACAGCTTTTCCTTTTCCTTTCTCGTTTTCCTTAGGCAAGGGTGTGGAAATGGACATTTTTGGTCTAGCAGACTTATTTTCCTCACCCTTTCCTTTTTGACTATCAAGCTGAGACTTCAAGAGATCAATTTGTTCTTGCATGTTTTTGTAAGAACGCTCATACGACAATTTGTCATACTTGCATTCTTCTTTTTTCTGATCAAGTTGTTTAAAATATGTTACATTTTGTTTTTCAAGCTTAATAAGCGCCTTTTCATATTTTGAAACAATTTCGGAAGTCTCAGCTCGAAGTCTTTCATCATCCTCAACAGAATATGTTTGTTAAATAATGGACATAATATCAGTTGAAAGAGCTTCTTCAGAGAGTGCGTCATTTTGTTTTTCCAAAACTTTGATTTTTTCAATGTTTTCATTGGCTTCAAGTACCAAGGATGTGTGGTCCTTGACAAATTCAGTTACTTCTTTGATAATTGCGTTCTCAACATGAATTGCACTTGCATGTATGCCGGATACAATGGGAGTAATCTCTGTTTCGAACATCTTTTTCTGTTCAGTTTCAAAATTTTTGAACCAATCGTTGACTTTAGTATTAGTTTTGGTTGCCACAACATCTTGAAGCATTTCAACTCTCCTTTTAAGATCAGCCAAAAATATTCTAGCTTCACTTGTGGAAGTGTCGTTAGAGTACATTTGTTCGATGTTAGAAAGGTGTTTTGAAACAACTTTGAATTTTGAGGCAGCCACTGGTTTTTTGAAAAACAAAGGTGACTCCTTTTTAACAAGATGAACACCAGCAAGTTTGTTGGCTTCATTATAATCAATCGGTTTGATTTCTCTATTCAATTGTCTCATTTTGTTTCGACTCTCTTTCGTAAGCTCAATCGTTTCATGCGAATCATAACAAGCAGGTGGATCATGCACATCATTTATAAGATTACCATTAAATAGCACATTCTGTTTTTGCTAAGCTTTCTTGAAATAACAAGGGTTTTCACAACCGAGAGCCATTTTCTTTCTTGTATATAAAATCGGGTTTTTGTCGTTAATTAACATATTAATCGTTTGAGTTGAATGACCCGTTTTTACAAGCAATTCTTCCAACTTTTTAATTGTTTCCTGTTTATCAAGGACTTCATCAAGAAGTTCATCTTCTCGTTTTGAAAACTTTGAATGCAACTCGTTCTTTTCTTTTTCAAGATCAGAACAAATTGATTTTTGTTTAGAAAGTTGGTTGGTTAGATTAGAAATTTCTGCTTTTAGGGATTTAATTTGCATGTTCAGTCTAACATCAAGAGTGTCGTATTTGATTTGCAAATGTTTCTCCCTTGAAACAGAATCACTGTAACCATTTTCAAGTTCTGACAGTCGTTTGTGGTGAAATTCAAAAGCTTTTTCGTTCACCTTGTATCTCTCAAGCTCAGTGGTCAATTTTTCATTAGCGGCCTTAACATCGCTATTGATCTTTTTGACCTTTTCAATCTCAATACGACAATTATTCAGTAATGATTCAAATAAAGCACGGGTTTCCTCATCATTAGCATCATTTTGTGCAACTTGAACTTCATTAGGATTCATATCTGGAGATGCCAAATTAATATTGCTACAACTTGGCGAGTCCATATATGTATCATAAGTAGGTACGGGAGGCACAGAATGTGGCTTTTGTTGAACAAATGGATTAACCTCATTACTTGAAATTGATGTCTCATGGAGTGGTTCTACGTCATAAGTAGGAGGAATGTCAGAATCGCTGCATGATGTTGATTCTTGCTGACTTGGCATAGGGTCGGAGATTCCAGTGACTTCTGTAGAGTTATCATTGATTCTGGTTGAAAGCAGGAAGTCGGATTCCTCAGCAGTCAATGGTATTCCCGAATCATCCTTTTTAGCTAGCATCAACATGTACTGGAGCTTTTCTACTTTATCCATTGCATTGACATTTCCAGCTCTACCTATATCACTCCTTTGGGTTGCGGAAGAAGTCATGAAGCAATAATTCTCATTATGATTGACCCCATTCTGATTCACAAACTGATCCATTTGATTTCCCGTATTCTGCCCAGCATATTGCATTTGATTCCCTATTTGAATACACGTAGCGTTTCCTTGCTGATGCTCAATAACCTCAACCATTTGGCCTTCTTGTCCTATATATGACTGCATGTTGTCAGTGTACGGTGAATTCCATTGGTTGTTGTTATGTGGTGGGATGTTTAATGCTTTGGTGATTAATGCAAACGCATGTGCCACATCAGTTGCGAAATTGTTTTGGTGAGCTGCCATTGATGAAGTTGTATGATAAAGATGATGTTGGATCGGTTAAAGAACTAGGATTTGGTTGGTTACGGTTCACGAGTTAACTTCAAACTGGATAAATCCCAAACTTAAAAAATTACTCAAAAAATTACAAAGTCGCAAACTCTTAAAGTCACAAAGTCACAAACCACACGTCAAAAGTTATCTAAAGCAACACACTTCAAAAGCAATAGTCATAATATTATGAGATTGTGAAACACGTTTTACAATAATATGAAAACACGTCGTGCAAACACACGTTTTACAACTCACACTACATGCAAACAACACCTCAAACACACATGGATATAAAATATATGACAAGCACGTCAAAAGTAACACACGTCAAATGAAAACACAATATTATACTCTCTATATTATAATGCATGCATGCAATGTCAGTATCAACTTCAATATATAAAAAACACAATACTTCAACCAACTCAACAGCTTTTTATGAAGAAACTTAAGTAAGGTAAAGATGCTCGTCTAAAAAATTTCTGGTTCGATGAATCTCTAGTTCGACTAAGTGAGTTAGTTTGACTGCAAGGTTTCTCGATCACAAGAAGTTCGACTAACTTGTTCGATGAAGAGAGGATGCTCGATGAAAAAAAAAACAAGTTCGACTATGTTGGTTTGGTGAAATATTGTTCGATGAGTTGTTCGATTAAGCTTTATTTGGTGAAAAAAAAAATTGTTCGGTTAAAACATTTTCGATGAAACAGTTCGATGAAATGAAGTTGTTCGATCAAGAAAGGATGTTCGATCAACTTAGCTAACTCGCTAGTTGTTCGGTTAAATAGTTTCTCGATCAACTGCCAAAGAAACTCGATGAAAGTTCCTTGAGCAAAAGTTGTTCGATCACTAGACTTGTTCGATCAATGCACTTGTTCGACTACCTGGTTGCTCAATGAAAGTCTAACTCGACTAACAAAGTTGTTCGATGAGTTGAGATTTGCTCGATGAATTTTCTGGTAGTTCGGTCACAAGTTGTTCGATGAAAAACAATTGTTCGACTATAAGTTTGTTCGGTGAAAGTTGTTCGATGAAGATATTCGATCATGTAGTCTAACTCGACTAATGACCAAGTTCGACTAAAGAAGAGTTATTCGATCATGTAGTCTAACGCGACTAATGACCAAGTTCGACTATTTTAGTTCGATGAAATGAGATGCTTCGATCAAATGAGTTGCTCGTGGTGAACAGTTCCACTACTTTGTTTTGTTTGACTAACTAATGAAAACAGTAGCAAAATAGATGAAAACAAAACAAAATAGATGAAACACAACAAACGGAACAGTAATCGTGAAGAAAAAAATCCTAGATCTTTATATTTTGCTCTTGATACCACTTGTTAAAGCTTAATATTACTCTTTATCACACAACAACAATATGAGAATAAGAGAAGATTAGAAGAAAGAAAGATGGAGATGGTCACTTCTTAGAGATTAGATTTAAGAGAGAAAGAAATGAGATACAAGATGAGAATACCCCTAGAAGCAACACACACATCCAACCCTTCCAAGTGAGGAGGGGAAGGGTATTTATAGGCTTCAAGGATGGAAGGCTTGGGTGGGCTTGGATTAAGCTTGGGCCTTTTACATGGACTATAATCATACATTTAATCTATAAGGTTAATCCAAGCCCATTGACTAAATTAACTAAACTAAACAACGACACACTTAATTAAACTATTACAAGGACAAATGACCACCACTTTAAAATAAATCCTAACAATATCGTTATCATCATGTTTACTTATGAATAATAGATTTCGATACAAAGTCAACGCTTAGTCAATATACTTTCAAAAGTCAATAAAAGTCAACATTTATAAAGATTTGGCTAAAATTCCATTTAGAGTAAACTCCAAAATACATCCCTGTGGTTTACCCCATTTCACACCAAACATCCCTCTCGAAAAAGTTGCAACATATACATCACTCCGTTAGTAAAAGTTAACCTATATACATCCCTCCGTGAAAATAAGGACAATCCAAACGAGACAGAAAATATTTACACCGTTAGTCCTCTGGGTTAACTGTATTTGCACTGTTAGTCCTTTTTTACGTTTTCGTCCGTTTTTTTACGTTTTTGTCCGCTTTTTTATGTTTTCGTCCGCTTTTTTATGTTTTCGTAGGTCTTTTTACGTTTTTGTCCCTTTTTTTTAGTTTTCGTTCTATTTTTTTTTGTCCCTTTTTTTCCGTTTTCGTCCGTTTTTTTACGTCTTCGTCCATTTTTTTACGTTTTCGTCCATTTTTTTAAGTTTTCGTCCAATTTTTTATGTTTTCGTCCGCTTTTTTAAGTTTTCGTCCATTTTTTTTACGTTTTCGTCCGCTTTTTTACGTTTTTGTCCCTTTTTTTACGTTTTTGTCTTTTCTTTATGTTTTCGTTTAATTTTTTAAGTTTTTGTTCATTTTTTTCGTTTTCGTTCGATTTTTTAACGTTTTCGGCCATTTTTTTACGTTTTCGTCCTTTTTTTACGTTTTCATCCTTTTTTTACGTTTTCATCATTTTTTACGTTTTCATCTAACTTTATGCTATAATTAAAAAGATAGAGTTAGACCAACTTTATGCTACAATTAAGACCCTCAAAACTGTAAAAAAGGGACAAAAACGTAAAAAAGGGACAAAAACGAAAAAAAACGAACGAAAACTTAAAAAAATGGATGAAAACGTAAACAAATGGACGGAAACGTAAAAAAGCGGACGAAAACTTAAAAAACGGAAGAAAACGTAAAAAAAGGGACAAAAACAACAAAATCGAACGAAAACGTAAAAAAAGGAAAAAACGTAAAAAAGCGGACGAAAAAGTAAAAAAGCGGACAAAAACGAAAAAAATCAAACGAAAAGGTAAAAAAAACGGACTAAAACGTAAAAAAAGAGAGGAAAACGTAAAAAAGCGGACGAAAACATAAAAAACGGACGAAAACTTAAAAAACTGGACGAAAACGTAAAAAACGGATGAAAACGTAAAAAAAAGGGACGAAAACGTAAAAAAAGGGACAAAAACGAAAAAAAATCGAATAAAAACCTAAAAGAACGGATACAAACGTAAAAAAAACGGACGAAAACGTAAAAAAACAGACAAAAACGAAAAAAATTGAACGAAAACGTAAAAGAAAGGACAAAAACGTAAAAATGCGGCCGAAAACGTAAAAAAACGGTTGAAAACGAAAAAAAATGGACGAAAACGTAAGAAAGCGGACAAAAACTTAAAAAATTGGACAAAAACGTAAAAAAACAGACGAAAACGTAAAAAAGCCGACGAAAACGTAAAAAAACGTAAAAAATGACTAACGGTGCAAATACAGTTAACCTAGAGGACTAACGGTGTAAATATTTTCTGTCTCGTTCGGAGATAACGGAGAAATAATTTGCGCCGTTTGTCCTTATTTTAACGGAGGGATGTATATAGGTTAACTTTTACTAACTGAGTGATGTTTATGTTGCAACTTTTTCGAGAGGGATGTATGGTGTGAAATGGGGTAAACCACAGAGATGTATTTTGGAGTTTACTCTTCCATTTATTACCCTTTATGAGGCTAACGCGTCCAAAACAAGTCCAAAATAGTTTTAGCTTATATATATCGTATCGTTAAGTAAAAATATTTATGGTGGGTCAAAAAATATTTCAAAACTCATTTTTGTCACCCGACATATTTATTTGGGCCAAAAATCCATTTTAAACCCAATTGTCCAATTTTTAGCCAAAAAACCATCTAGTCTTTTTAAGTCACGATATATATATCGTTACGTTTCTAAAAATCAATTTAACACGTTCGTTATCGCGTTTGGTCAAAAAGTCAAATGTGTTGGATTTCTTATTGGGCTCGGCCCAACAGTCACCGAATCACCAACATAGCCCAAATATTAAATTAAGCCCATTATGCTTATTAGTGTTTATTAGTTATGTAACTAATTTTAATTAAACCAATTAAGTACTTATAAATAAGTTATTAAGCTAAAAAGTCAAACTTAGTCAAAATATATGCCATTCGACCCAAAAAGTACCATTCGACCAAAATTGGTGTTTTTACTAGTTAACCACAATTAATTACGGCTAATTCAATAAGTGTTTCAAATTAAGTTTTCAAGCATAATTTGTACAACAAGATTTACCACACAAACAAGAAATACTCTAATTTGTACAAATACTTCATAAAAGTCGAGCACTACATAATTAAATACCAAACCCTAGCTTTTTCATTTTAACAAAATATACACATTTAACACTTGGTAACATCATTAAACAACATATGAACATGATATGAACAAGATTAGAAAAGTTTTGATGAAAGCTTACAAAGCTTTAAGACTGTCGAGTGGTAGCTAGCTCAAGAACACACCCAAATTGCACCAATTTTACCCAAAACACGTTCTAATTAACCCAAAACTCTTGAATGTACACCCTGATTGTTTGTAACTTGAACAAAAATTTTTGGATCTTGGTTTTCTTGTGCTAGCCGTGAGTTTTGGTGAGGGAGAAAGGAAATTATGATCTAAGCAAGGTTTTTGAGGTTTAATAGGAGTATGAAAATGTTGGTTGCTATATGGGGTATAAATACAAAAATAATTACATAGTAACATCCCACTAGCACAAGTATATTATATAATATGGTTTTGTCTTCATATGTTGTTGGCTGTACACGTATTAGGGGGGGGGGAATAGTGTATTTTTTATCCTCGTGGGTGTATCATGTGTCGGTTTAAGCTTAAATAGTTACCGTAAAGTCCCGGTTTGACCTTTTTGGACACGTATATGCAAAATAAAGTTTTTATTGACGTTTTTGTCAGAAATGTAATAAAATATTATTACTGACTCAAAATATATGTATTTGACTGCTACCATATATATTGTGTTGTCGGTACGCGTGTGCGGTTGCTTTTCAGTAAAATGTGAGAAAGCTCTCAGTTAATTACGAAACTTGTTAGTAACTATCAGGAATGGAATACTTTATGTTTACTGACAAAAATAAACTTTTTCTGCAGTGACTGTAAACTACAGTATGCGGGACAGCTCTCAAAAATGCTCAAAAATACCCAGAAACATGCAAACGCGCATAGAAATGCTCGGCTTAAAAATAATAAATAACCATTTATTATTAATTAACAACGTGAAAATTACCATTTGTCACATAATGCTGCTAGTTATACTTAGAACTGCTAGTTTTTCTGAACAACTGTTGAGTATAATTAGATGGTGTAAAGTGTTATTGCTTGTGTTTTTCTTGGTTTTGGACTAATACTTATAGAATAAGCAAAGTAACATGCTTGGATTTGGTGCTGTGTGAGAAGCACATGTGGTGGAAAGTTTGCAGTCATAATTGATTAATGATAGACAGTGTTTAGGGATCACTTGATAAAGGTTTTAAACCTGAGTTGGGAGATTCTTTAAAATCTCTTTCTTGAAATCAATTTATGATATTTTGAACATGTATTGATGGCAATAGTTAGTCAGATAGTAACTGAGCTAACTCACTTTATACCATTCTATCATATTCTAATGATAGTGTGACTAGTCTAAGGACATCTGGCATAGAGAACAGCGAGCAAAAGTGAATCTAATGCATTTGTGTTAGAGGCAACACCTGCCACGAGCTGGAAACCCTGTCAAGAAGGCTCTTTTAATGAGTCTATCTGATCACAGGCAGTATTTATACTGACATCATTGGTTCTCACACAACCAGAGGTTAAATGCAACCGAAAATGATTAAGTGTCTTCCTTTACACTTAATCCATTCAAAATATCTGAGTGCAGTATTGTTTTTTAATATATTGGGAAAATACTGCTGAGAAATTTTTTTTGGTTAAAAGTTAGTGCTGCTAAGCATAAACTTAGTGCTGCTAAGTCTAACTTAGTGCTAATAGGTTTCTGCTGCTAGGTTTTAGAGTGCAGGGTATGATTATGAAACTTTTCACTTAAGGGTATAAATCCCCAATTGATTCACATAATCAGTTTCACGCGCACATAATTCACTCTCATCTAAACCCTAATTCAATTTTTATCATCAAATCGTAAACCCCCCAAATCAAATCATCATGTCGCACTTAACTTTTACTGAACCACACAATAATGTTGCATTTTTAGAAAAACCTAACGAGTCTGTAGATTTTACTGAAATCGTTGATTTTCTTAATGCAAGCTATATAAGGTTTGCTTTAACAGTAAAACCTACTATATATGTTTCCAACATTATACAGTTTTGGTCGTCTGCTAAGGTTGAAACTCATAATGAGGAAGTACCCATTCATGCTCTTGTAGATGGGCAGAAGATAATCATTACTGAGGCATCTATTAGAAGAGATCTTCATCTAGGAGATGCTAATGGAATTGAGAATCTTCCTAATGCTACAATTTTTAAAAAACTTTCACAGATAGGATATGAGAGGAAAAATGATGCTTTAAAATTTTACAAAGGAAACTTCTCTCATCAGTGGAAATTCTTAATCCATATTGTTTTAGTGTATCTTAGTCCAAAGACCACTGGTTGGAATGAATTCAGTAGCAATTTGGCATCTGATATAATTTTTTTGGCTGATAATGATAAAAGATTTAATTTTTCTAAATTAATTTTTGACAATATGGTTAAGAACTTGGATAGTTCTTCAAGCAAATATTTTATCTATCTAAGGTTTTTACAAATCTTTTTGGACAATCAGTTTATTAAAAAGAAAAGTCATAAAAATATTTATCCCACTCCCTCTCTTACTAAAAAGGTTTTCACTAACATGAGGAGGGATGGAAAATATTTTTCAGGCAAAGTTACACCATTGTTTGCTACAATGTTGGAACTTGCTAGACAAACTCAGGGTGAAGGTTCAGCAACCTCAGCTGTTGTCCATCACACACCCACACTTTTGGCATCATCATCACAACAATCTCAAAAGACATACAAATGTAGGACTCATTCACAGAACACTGAGCTACCTCAAGCTAGTGGTTCTACTCACATTGTTGCAGATGAGGCTGTCATTGGAGTGGAGAATGACATGTTGGTAAGGGCTGCCACTACTGTGCCTAGCTTAGAAGCAGCACAGGCCAGTGGTACCATCAATAAGACCCAAACCACGACAACTTCTAATGAGTCTGGTTCCCATGGAACTGATTCAGGTGAAGGACCCAGTCAAATGGCTAATATGGGGGGTTCAGATGCTCAACCTAGGGTTGAGGCTAAGCTTAACACTTCCAATGATCCACCTCTCGGGCTAGGTAACACAAGCCAAAGTGGTGAGGATAGAATTGAACTAATTAAGGAATTGATGGCAACTTGTACCAAACTGTCTGCACAAGTTCTTGACTTACAACAACTGACTGCTTCTCAAGGTGGTGAAATCAAATCTTTGAAAAGAAGGGTTAGATTCTTAGAAGGTATCAAAAGGTCAAGAGCTCCAAAACTAAAAAGAGTACATAAGGTGGGCACAGCTCAAAGGATTAGTTCTTCTGAGGCTATCAGTTTGGGGGAGGATGTTCCCAAACAGGGGAGGAATGAAAGCCAAGTTTCAGGGGAGGCTAAGGATAATGAGGGTGCTGGATTTGGTATGGACATAAGTATTGGTGCAGAGAGTGATGAAAATGAGTTTGTGGTTGCTGATACTCAGGGAAATGAAGTGGTGTTGGATAGTTTTGCTAAGGTTGATAGTGCTGCTGGTAAAGATGTTAGTGTTGCTAGTAAGCAAATTACTGCTGCTAGTGAAAAAGTTTCTACTGCTACACCAGAAGTTACTACTGCTGACAAAGAAACAATTTCTACTGCTGAACAACAAGTTTCTACTGATGAGGTTATGGATGATGAAAGTATTTTTGCTCATGCAATGATAGAATTGAAGACATCCAAAGCACCAGTCAAAGGTGTTGTTATAAGAGAGCCATCTTCTACACCAAAAGCTACACAACCACCTCCACAAGACAAAGGCAAAGGCAAAGCTATACTTATTGAAGAGTGTGTGGAGGAACCACTTTCAAAAACAAAACAAATGCAACTTGATGTAGAGGTTGCATAACAATTAGCTGCAGAGTTTGCTGAGGAAAATAAGAAAGTTTTGGAACAAAGGAAAATTGCTGTTGAGAAGGAAGCTAAGACTTTAGCATTGATTGCTGCATAGGATGAAGAAAGAGCCCAGTGTGATGCTGATTGGGAACTTGCCCAAAAGCTCACACAAGAAGAACAAGAGTAGTATTCAATTGATCAAAGAGCTAGAATGTTGAAAGAGCTTATTGAAGAAAGGAAGAAGTTTTGTGCAGCACAAAGGTTAGCAGCAAAGAAGAACAAGCCACCTACCAAAGCACAAAGAAGATCTGTCATGTGTGCATACCTCAAAAATATGGATAATTAGCAACAAAAAGTGTTAACACATTTTGATGATGGAAAAATTGAAGAATTGTACAACATTGCCAGGAAAAAGATTGAGAGGTTTGTACCTATGGAGACTGGAGAGGTGGGGAGGAGTTCTAAAAGAACAGGAGAAGAGCTGGTTAAGCAAAGAAGCAAAAAGAAAAAATATGAACAAAAAAAGCAGGCAGAAACAGAGCATGAGGCAGAGCAAGAGCAGAGTGAGCAAAAATATGAATAGAAAGCTGATGTAGAAAATAAAAGTGATAAAGTACAAATGCAAGCTCATACAGAATTTGCATTAGTCAATGAAGAAGAAGTCATGGATGCAGTTCCTCCTAGTGTCAAACTTTCAATTATTGCTTTTACTTCAGAAATACATGGTAAGACAGCATATTGGGATGTCAAGAGAGCTGATGGAAAATCTGTGAGGTTTATTAATTTTCTACAGATGGTTCAATATTTTGATAGAGAAGATATGGTGACTCTATGGAAGCTGTATAAAGATAAGTTTGGTTATAACAGGGCAGAACAAATTTATGATAGAGTCATATGGAGATATTTGAAAGTAATGTTTGAACCACATCATGAGGATGAGGAGTGGAGAAATCTAAAACACAACACGGTTCTATAGTGGAAAATTTTTCAGTCTTGTGGAGTTCATGTGTTGGATGTACATGGTATGTCAATTTACATGCTTGTAGAAAAGGATTATCCTCTACAATATCCGAAGGCTATTGTACATCAAATGCTACATGGAAATAGAAGACTTCAACTTTAGTATCCTTATGATGAAACAACATATCAATTACTCAAAAAGATGGAAAAAATTCTAGCACCCAAGGATAAGAAACAGAATTAATTATTTGGAAGCATCCTCCTAGTGTTTGTTTAAGCTATGATTGAAACTTGATGATTTTAGGGGAAAATATCAAGTTTAGGGGAGGATTTTTGGGTTTTAGAGTTACTACTGCTTGCATGGTTAAGACTGCTAATGGTTTACACAAGAAATGCTCTAAGTCATTATTGCTGCTAGTTACAAAGATTACAACTACTTGTGTATTTTACTGCTGCTAGTGTTACTGATGATGTTCAAGAAAATACACTAAGTGGTTACTACTGCTAGACTAAATGTTACTGCTGCCAGTTCAGAGTTACAACTGCTAGAGTTAGAGATACAACTGCTAGAGTGTTTAGTTTGTACTGCTTATGAGATGAACTTGTATAGTCGGTTAGATAAATATAGAAAAGATTCTATAGAGATTTATCTTGTATAGCAAGTAATTGTAAGCCGACTAGGACTCCTTAGTCTATAAAAGGAGGTCCTAGGGCATAGAGATATATATGAGATACACGATTCTTTTATATACTTCAAGGTTGTAAACCTTAATACTTTTGAGTATTCGTATTATTAATAATAATATTGAAGTGTTTTGTTTGATATTCATTGTTTACTGATAATTCAATATAAAGTTCTTCTTAAGATCAAATACAAGATTCCACATTGTGTTTGATATACTTCAAGACAGTTTCTATACTTAGTTGTTTTAGATTTATCTAAGATAACTAAACCTTTGCAAGCTAAGGGATTCGATCAAGTATATTGCTGGGATCAACAAAAACCCAAAAGCTTCCAATTAAACCCAAATCTTTAAAAACCCAATGATATAATGACCCAATAAGCTTGAAAAACATTGTAAGAACTCTTGTAAAAATCTTGCAAAAACTTCCCAAGAAACCCTAGAAAATCAATGGAGATGAGGTGTTTTGATGGTGAATTAAATCAAGGATAGTAACTAGGTGATTAGGCCTTCAATCAAGGATCAAGAAACAAGTCAAATGAAAAATGCTGATGGTGGTGGTGTGCTTGGTGGCTCATGGCAGCTCAAGAAGGAAAATGATTTTGTAGTGGTGAAATGAGATGAAAGGGGTGTTAGGGTTTAAATGGTGGGAGTTGGAGTGCAGTTGGAAGTGTAATTATGAGATGCTTGAGCATTGATTGGGCATGGATTTAGGTGATGGGAGGGGGCGCCGGTTTGGAGTCTCAAAACACACAACCATCATTATATTTTGGTTAGGCATGCAAGTATATTTAGTGTGTAAGAGTTAGGGTGTAAATGTGGTTCAAATGATTGCAAATAGAAGAAAATGTACGGTGTATGGGTTAGGGTGATGGGAGTGGACGGCCAAGGTGAAGAAAAGAAAGAAAATAATTAGTTTTGTAGGTAAAATAATTATAAGTATGTGTATTTATGTGTTAATTACTTTAAATTTAAGCGTAAAGCTTTAAAAACGCGAAAAAAGGCAATACCGGGTAACTTAAAAGGATTAAACTTGCAAAAATGTTGTAGAATAGCAACGAACTTTTCAAAGTGTCCCGTTTTGGTACGTGTACTTTTTTTAAGTTGTAGAATAGCAACGAACTTTTCAAAGTGTCCCGTTTTGGTACGTGTACTTTTTTAAGTTGTAGAATAGCAATGTACTTTCCATAAGTGTTCCAATTTGGTATGCCATCGCACGTACCAAATTGGAACACTTATGGAAATCGCACGTACCAAATTGGAACACTTATGGAAAGTACGTTGCTATTCTACAACTTAAAAAAAGTACACGTACCAAAACGGGACACTTTGAAAAGTTCGTTGCTATTCTACAACTTAAAAAAAGTACACGTACCAAAACGGGACACTTTGAAAAGTTCGTTGCTATTCTACGACTTAATACCGGGTAACTTAAAAATATGAAACTTGCAAAAATGTTGTAAATTGTCAAAATAACTTATTTTAGTATTTTATGTGAGACTTGGGCTTGCCTGAGTGTTAATGTTGTTAAAACTGAAAACGTGGACTCAAAAACGCATAAAACATAAAATGTGAAAAGTTCACGTAAAATGGAAAAATAAAAATACGACTTATGAAATATGCATGAAATGAAATAAAAATGCCTAAAACATGTAGAATGGACATAGTCACAAGATTATGAGGGTGTTTGAATTGTGACATTGTGACACCCTCATAATCTTGTGACTCCGATCCTTGATGATCTCCATACCAAGAATCTTTTTTGCTTCCCCGAGCTCCTTCATGTCGAACTCCTTTTTAAGCAAAGACTTGGTAGACGCAATCTCAGCCTTGCTCTTACAAGCAAGCAGTCAGCATATCGTCTACATATAACAATAGTTAGATATACTGATCTGGTGCATAACTCTTGTAATATATGCAGCTGTTGTAACTGCTACGCTTGAACCCGTTGCTCAGCATGTACTCGTCAAACCTCCTATACCATTGCCTAGGTGACTGCTTTAAACCATAAAGAGACTTTTAACAAACATTCCTTATTACCTTTTTCATTTCCTAGTGGCTGCCTCATGTAGATCACTTCTTCAAGATTCCCATGTAAAAATGTCGTCCTTACATCAAGCTACTCTGGCTCATAATCTCTACATGCAGTTAATACAAGTATAACCCGGATAGATGTGTGTCAAACTATTGGAGAAAATACTTCATTGTAGTAAATACTCCCCTCTGTGTGAATCCACGAGCCACCAACCATGCCTTGTACCTAGGCTTTTGAACACCATCAATCCTTTCCTTATCTTGAACAACGATTTGCAGCCTACCAACTTTTGCCTAGCTGGATGATCTACTAACTCCCAGGTCTTGTTCTTCCTTAGAGAATCCTTTTCTACTTCCATAGCATCTTACTATTTAGAATTGTCTTCACAAGCAACTGCCTCCTGGTATGTCAATGGTTCACGAGTGTTTTCTTCCTCTGTTGCATCAAACGCGTAAGCAGCCATATTACTCTGATCTTGAAACCTCAAAGGTCTCGTTCTTGTCCTTAGCTCTCTATCTCGAACCAACTGATAATCTATGACATCCGGTATCTGATGATGATCATGATCCTAATCGATTGGATTTCTAATAGTCAACGAAAAGGCTTGAACAGAACGTAGAAGCTCGAAGACATCCAAGAGATCTACCATATAGGCGTAGATCTGAATGATCATCCCTTAGGGGGACATTGTTAGCTTTAAAAAGTAATGATCATAACGTAATAGCTTAGGGTCTACTTTGTAATTAGCTTACAGTTGAGGTAATTACACGAAATGTAATAAGGGTATAAATACCCCTACTATAAACAATGTCTAGTGTGTGAGACAAGTGGTAATGAGAAGTTTTTCTCTCATATGTGTGCACATTTCACATCTCTCTATAACTTCTCTCCAGATTATACACGATTCAATAACACTTAGTATATGAATAACTTATGATCAATATGAGACCACAACATTTCAATAGTTATGTTCAATGACTAATTGACTTTGAATCAATTAATAAGATCATTTTTTTTGCCATTAAGATTCATGTTAGGCCTCACGGAGTGGTAGACGGGCTTCAAGCGGGCTGGGGTAACCCGCTGGGGAACACCGCCGCCGACCCAGCGGGTTGCCCAGCGGTTTGGTTTGCACGGGTAGAGCAAGCAGCAGCGGGTTGGTTGTTTTGTTTGAAGAATTCGACCGTTGCATTATATAAAAAAATAAAAACTATCCTACCAAACAAATAAAAAAGGCAGCCATCTCTTCCACACCAAAAGGCAGCCATCCATAACCAAAAAAAAAAAAAAAAGGCGAGGCATGGTGTTGGTGTAAGTGATGATATTGCTTTTGATATGAGTAAATCTTTGCTGGGTATGGGATTATTAAAATGACTATGATGGTTAGATATATGGTTTTAATGGTGGCATAATACAATATAAAGGAGACCTACCTGAGACCTTTGTTGAAGATCTTGAAGATTAATGGGAGCTTTGATTGTTATTCGGATTGAGGATGAAATGATGGAGTTGAGATGAGTTTGATGATGATGGTTTTATTATATAAATGGAGTTGAAATAATGGGAGCTTTGATTGTTTATTTGAGCTACCTACCACAAGCACTAGCAGTGTATATAAATGAAAAAGAAAATAAAAAAATGTTGGATTAAATTAAATGTTGGATTAAATTAAATGAAAAAGAAAATAAAAAAATTTGGAAGGGTTGAAAAAATCATGAATGCCTAAGAAAAGAGTTGAAAGGGTTGGTTGGGAGGGTTGAAGGAGTAAAATGAGATGGAGGGCTGTGATTGGAGGGATTTGGGAGGGTTGCCAATGTAGTGCTACATGACTCCCCCTCCCCTTAGATATTGAACTTTAAAGACAACAAATGTAGGACATTTAATATGCAAATATCAACTCATGATGATTTTTGTATTCGATGATAGAATACCATAGAAATAATAATTAAGTGATTACCATAGATGATAATGCAAGTTAAGTGGGAGATTAGAAATTTAACCGTTTGGATTCAAATCATAATTATTTAAATATTCCTCTAAGTAGTATTCTTCTTAATTCCAACGTTGGAAATGATTCAAATACAACATTATGTTGTGGATTGGAAAGGTGTTCCAAGGTGTCTTGTTTGAGGTACGATCTTGTAACAGATCGCTACATTAACTTCTAATAACAAGAAATTATATTTTTGTAAATAGTTGTTTTTGAGAGATCCCACTACCTCAAAAAAGCAAGTGCCACTTAAACAATTTTGAGTCATTAATCACAAAGTGAATATATCCTATTGCATATAAATGACATGTGTAGATATATGGAGATACATTAGGACACGAGCATTAAAAGTTTATTGATATACAACTGATTATCTATACAGATAAGTAATCAAATTTATGAAATTGAGTTATATCCACTAACTGAGACAATATTATTGAGATAATATATAAAGTCTATATATTATCCATGAAATGAATAGTGAATCAAGTGGATGATTCAGTAATTCTTTAATATTTAATATGCGATCTTAAGCATTGAAATAATATATGGATGATAAATAAGAAAATTAGAGAATTGCATATATACCTACTAAAACATGAATATTTGCATATTTCTTCATAATACAAAATTTTAATGCACAATGTACAATGATGTTTAAGCATGTTTTTAGTATATATGTAAATATGTAAGTTGTAGTGCGTATATATGCAATTGCCTCGAAAAAAATCTTATCCATAATAAAAGTACTTGACTTGATAAAATATGATTTTAGCAAAATAATGTAATACTAGTATAAGATAAGTAAATTGTCATGATTACTTCATTTGCTTTAATATCTAAGTGAGGACAAATGATATTAAATGAAATACTGTATTAACATTAAGAATGTTTGAACAGATATAGATATTATAAATGGTTATACGGTTTTAAGAATTCTTGGAGAATTTCCGGAAGTATGAAACATGTCTAAAACACTTGATAAGTAAAATTAAGAAAGTTAATAATTAAACAATAGTTTACTTTATAAGTGATGAATGATTAAAAATCCAGCTCATATAATAATTAGAAAATTGTTATTCTATGCAAAATAATGGAATTACTACTATATACTAATTCACATGGTCGGTCCAATATTATAATATAAACGTTCGATTCAAAAATTATAAACTGTTAGCCCGTTAGCTTAGCCCAGCAACAGCCCAATTCTACCTTCAGATATTCTTGAACTTGACACGTGTTTTTATATAACCCCTTTTATCACATACGTGTCTTCAAAATCCCTTACGTGTCTTCAAATTCAAGATACAATCCATCCAGCCAGAAAAAAATACCAGCTCTCAAAAAATATAGCTGCCGTCGTGTGTGCGTATTTTCCGGCGACGCGTGCACCGGTCTTCACGGTTGTCCCACCGATTCGGTATGCCTTTATCTGCTGATTTGATGTAAGTTTACACACGCAGCACTGACAAAACCACTAAAACGCATGTTATTTATTGAAGTATCAACATATATGCACTATCTCAAAAACGAGTATAACAAACTTGATTTAGCTGTTGGATTATGCAGGTGAATCAAGATAACAGACGTGGTTTTGCAGCATATAATGGCCTATGTTGGTTTGATTTTTGGTGGCGATTAAGATTTTTTATCATGTATATAATGTGTTTGATGAAATGTTTGGGTTAAAAGTAGTGAAGTTACAACTTTATGTTCACATTAACAAGTTGGATCCTTTTTTATGTTAATGTTTTGTACAGGTTTTATTGTGGACTCAAGTATTACAGGTACTTCCATGTTGTTTTTTTTTTTTTTTTTTTTTTTTTTTTTTTTTTTTTTGAAAATGTTAGTTTAGATTTTGATTGGTGATATAGGTGTTTATGCGTAGGTTGTTTAATTTTTTGGTGGATGTTCCGTTTTGTCTTCAGAAAGTACGCAAAAGTGTGATGTGCTTTTAACGCGACTAGACAAGGTCCTCCGGGTCTGCTTGATAGATTTGCAGATGGTCGCTTAGAAATTGAGGTTTAGGTTTTAATTTACTTTACCCTTTTATTTTGTTATTCTTTACGTGTTTCAGTATCAAAGGATACCAATTTAAGCCAAACAGGTAAATGGTAATGTTTTTTTTTTTTTTTTTTTTTTTTTTTTTTTTTTTTTTTTTTTTTAAGTTGGCGTAGCTAACATGGATGAGAGGGTGAACAGATACGTAACTGCAGCTAACCACCAGGCGCTAAGGATTCAATTTCTGTAAATACATGGGTGTGAAACTCTATGAGCACAACAGGTAATTAAGTTATATATTTTCCCTATAGCTTCGATTTTCTATCCATCATGTCCACTGATTTTTCATACGTAGAAATTACCTTAATAGTTTCTTTTTTTGGAGATTGTACAAACTGAAGATTGAATAATTTATATTTCAAGATGCAATAAAGGAACTTTAACTCCGCTTACAAAGTAGAAATAAACTGAAGATTAACGAACCACGAATATGTAATTGTCAGGTGTGTACTAACCGTAATTTTTATCAAGGGGTTTTTTTTTAGTTTTTATTTGGTGTAATTTTGCAGGTGCCTGAATTTCATGTTCGGGATATGCCGGCGGTTGTTAATGAAGGTGTGGCTACAGGTAGCGGATTGACAGCCATGTGGTGCATATATTGAGTACTACACTTGCTAAGACTTATGTTGTTTTTGTATGTTGGTGGGTTGAATTTGGTATTATTATTTTTTTATTCTGAGCAATTACCTACTGTTTTATGTATAACATCTTCATGTTGTCGTATATGTATTGCAGGCTCTAATTAACGCAAGTTTTTAGAAGCTTCAATGCCTTATGTATACGGTTAGTGTTGGTCTTACAATGCATTATGTTCTTGATTCCAAATTTACAAAGTCACTTATCATTTTCTGGACATTAATCAAGTTTGATTTAGTTGTGTATGGTGCTGCAATTATTGGTTTGCAACCATACTTGGCAACAAAGAATCGTACAACTTTTGTCGTTGACCCTTTTGTTTGTTACGGGTGGAAATCGCACAAACAACTCAAATGGTACATTATGATTGTCAAAATCATATTGATAATCTGGTTAGCACCTATCATATTTCCAATGACATATAAATTTGTTAATGTCAGGGTTGTGCTGAAGACGTGCAAAGGAGGTTGTGGGGATGACGTACCTGTACTAATCCTTGGTTATTTTACAGGTCCGTAGTGAATTAAGCATTCTCCGTTTGGTTATTCTATATAGATAGATTACAGACCGAGTTAAACTTGCCTGTAAATGACGCAACTTGCTACTGTAAGATGTAAAATAACTCTAGCATCCATGTGTGAGGCTATAGATTAGTATGTTCGCCGTCAGCGGGCTTAGAACATACCATTTTGTATAAACAGTGGCAGCCATAATGTAAGTAAGTGCTTTCATAAGACAAACAACGTCTCCATGATCCATTTTTGGGTCATTGCTAATCACCCTCTAATCTCTAGCTAATCACAAACATCGCCTACGTTGCCTAAAACAATATATTAATTAGTATGAAAAGTAATATACAAATATTTTTTTTAAAGAGCTTAACTTTATAATAAATTTTGACAAACGCTAAACTCCCTCTGACAATACCATTTACCAACACCTATTTTACATACGCATTTAGAAATTTAACGAATAAGTCCGCCGCAACGCGGCGGGGTCGTACTACTCATTGTACAATATATGTCAATCTATAGAATATGAGATATGATACACTGAAGATACGTATTAAGAAAAACAAAAACTATTTTTTTTTCTTAATGCATTAAGAAAAACAAAAACAAAAATTGTTTTTCTAAATGCATAAATTTTTTAGATATTATCATAAAAACTAAAACATTATCGCTTTTTATATTGTTTTAGTTTTCAATTATGACACCATCAAGTTACTAAGTTTAGGAATCGAAGATTTGAGTTACCCTATTGATCAATAGCTTTAATTTTTTTAATTGCTAAATCACAATTAGTTTCTTTTATATAATAAAAGATTAATTTTTAGGATTAGTGATTTATACATATTCCTTACTATACGCTATAAGTTATTTGAGTTTTACTATCCATAGCCTTTGATGATGTATAGTCCGCATTCGGGTCACGAACCCGACCAATGGACACTACTAACACTCAAGTCCATCACGAATGGGCTATCACGATAACGGTTTGGGCTCACGAAGGCCCAAACCCGAAGTTATTTATGGTCTTGATATAGGATATCTCTTATTTATGAGATATGTATCAAACAACCGACCCATGCGGGATACGCTGAGGAGTGAGGAACACGAAACCAACTAGGGTTTCGTGTGTATATAAAGAGTCCCTCGACTCTCATTAAAGGTACGATCTACAACCCTAACTCTTCGACTAAAACCCTAAAACCGATTACTTACTCTCACGTCGGAGGATAATCGTGGGAGACAATCCCACGATAAGCCTAACGGTGTCTTTTTGTTTTCTTAGTGTGCAGGTCTCAAGCATTAAGATCTAATTGGTACGGAAACAAGGAACGCCCAACTTTTGTATCAACAAGTGGCGCCATTCGTGGGACCCAACACTAAGAGCTCTACGAAGAACTAGAATGAGGAAGCACGGAAATCCAAATCAGCGGACTCCGCAAACAAAGAAAACGCATGACGACCTACAAGGTAAAAAGCAGCAAACTGATGCAGCCGCTAAGCAGACCTTTGGGACAACCAGTGCGTCCAAAAGCCTAGGATCGTACTCAGATCTGGCTTTTACCGCAGTAGAACCACCCATAAGGGCTACCCAGGCTACTACAACAACCACTAGCGCGGTAGATCTGCTGCGCACTCCTTTTACCATGCCATAATTAAACGTCACTGAGCCGCCGAATGCGCCTATCCGAAACAAGGGTCCTGAGTTGGAAACAGACATCCTCGCGCTAGAAGGAGTCACACCTGAACTAGCGCCTAGTGATTTTGTGTCCCAAAACTACGAAACCTTGGCTGCGCTGATGCGAGAGGAAGCGAAAAAGAGGTCAAGTCAGAATCTGCAAGCCAGACTCAACTTTGACCCTGAGCATGAAGCATCCCCACCGCGTTACCAAAAGGAAAGGAGCGAGAAGGGTGGCCGCCGACACCCAGTGTTTACTAGGATCGGAAGGAAGGTTGTGGACGATGAAGCAGCCGACCTACAGTCTCTGGAGGAGCATGAAGACAATGGACGGCGCACCAATGTCCACGCTAGGCTTGGCAGTCGCAGGGTCCACGATAGACTTGGGCGACGAACCTCCCCAAGCGAAAGCCCTTCAAGCTCGGATTCTGAGGATAGTCGGCGCAAGCGCCGCAAAAGGGTAAGCTCATTCTCAAGCGACTCCTCGGACAACGAGGACAAAGAAACAGGACACTGGAAGTCTAGGGGAAGATCCCGCGACTGGGAGGATGAAGATATGTCTCGTCCCTGGCGCCGCCAAAAGGTTGACGCATTCACTCGGCGCATCAGTGATTTTTCAGAAGATAAAAAAAGGCGCATGCCCGCTAATGTTAAGACTTATGATGGAACAGGTGATCCTGATAACCACCTAAAAATTTTCGAATCAGCAGCAACCATCGAAAATTGGCCACAACCCGTGTGGTGCCACATGTTTAACTCTACTTTAGTGGGGAATGCGCGAAACTGGTTCAGTAAGCTTCCACGTAGAAGCATCAATGGGTTTGAAGAGTTGCGGAAGGCGTTTCGTTTGAACTTTACTCAGAGAAAGAAGTGCGCCAAGAACCCTGTCGAGCTCGCTAGGGTAAAACAGTGCCAAGGGGAATCCACAAGCGCTTTTAAGGAGCGCTTTAAAGATGAATGCATACATGTCAAGGCATGCCCCGAAATACTAAAGATCTCAGGGTTTATGAACAGGATCAATAACCCGGAGCTTATCAAAAAGTTAAATGATAGGGTTCCCCAAACCTTTGACGAATTGATGAAGCGCACGAGGTCCTTCATCCAAGGAGAAGCCGCCGCTGCGGATAGCAAGAAAGGCTACTCAAACTATAGGTCACAAGAAGAGCCAAGGAGACAATCCAATGACCAGAGTAGCAATCGTAACAAAAACTATCGCAGTCAAGGAGGCGGACGGGGAAACAACAAGTATACCCCACTAACGAAGACTCCAAAGGAGATATTTGCGACGGAAGGCGCGAACTTTCCGAGACCACCACCGATGCGCACCCCAGAAGATCGGTGCGTAGGGAATGGATACTGCGAGTATCATGCACAGAAGGGCCACACAACCAACGAGTGTGTCCAATTGCGCCAATTAATTGATAAGCTAGTAAAAGAAGGCAGATTGGACCATCTAGTTAAGAACATTAAGGATGGGAAAGAAAAACAGAAAACTGGGGGCAAGAAAGAAGCGCCTAAGGACAAGGCTGACACGATCTACATGATACAATCATGGCAGCGAAAGACTAGGCAAAAGGTCAGCCAGAAATTTTCTCATGGAAGCGAAATCTCTTTCCCGACCTTGGCTGCGGACAACGCAGTGGCGGAACCACTCACCATTGAGATAAATGCAGGGGTCACGATATCCACCGCATGTATGTTGATGGAGGGGCATCAGCAGATATAATGTATGAGCATTGTTTCAAGAAATTGTGCCCTGAGATACAAAGACAGTTAAGCCCAGCCACGACTTCGTTGACTGGCTTCACGGGAGAAAAGATATGGCCCATGGGGCAACTGCGACTACTAGTCGCTGTCGGTAATAAGGAACACTCCACGACAGCCTGGATGAATTTTATGGTGATCAGATCTCCTTCACCATACAATGGCATTATTGGAAGACCGGAAATTTCGGAAATACGCGCAGTACCGTCCACAGTACATGGGATGCTCAAATTCCCGGTAGAAGGCGGCATTGTCACCATCTACAATAGCACTGCGCCACCAGGAGAGTGTAACACGATTACATGCGAGACGACGTAAACCCCAGAACAGAGCGCAGCTAAAGTACCAAATCTGAAGGTTGCAATTCACCCTGACTATCCGGAGCAAGAAGTATCGATCGGAGGATCATTGTCTGACAAAGGAAGAGCGGCCGTGTGCGCGCTCTTGCAAAGGAATCTGGATATCTTCGCATGGGAACCAAAGCACATGACTGGTGTACCACGCTCGATTGCAGAACACAAGTTGAAAATCCGACAAGGATATTCCCCAGTACGGCAGAAAAAGCGCGGCCAGGCTCCAGAGCGCGCAAAAGCCATTCTGGAAGAAGTACACAAACTTGTGGATGCAGGCATCATGCGAGAAGTCTATTACCATGACTGGCTCTCCAATCCAGTGATGGTCAAGAAAAGTGATGGTAGTTGGCGGATGTGCGTGGATTTCACTGATCTCAACAAAGCATGTCCACAGGACTGCTACCCATTGCCAGAGATAGACTGGAAGGTAGAATCTCTGTGCGGATATCCCTTTAAATGTTTCTTAGATGCATACAAAGGGTACCACCAAATCCAAATGGCCAAGGAAGACGAGGAAAAAACAGCTTTCCACACAAGCCAAGGTGTCTATTGTTATACAAAGATGCCTTTTGGCCTGAAAAATGCGGGCGCCACCTACCAGCGAATGGTAGATAATGCATTTGAAAAGCAAGTGGGCCGCAACCTAGAGGTCTATGTGGACGCCCTTGTCATAAAAAGCCATACTGAAGACGAAGTGGTGCGTGACATTGAAGAAACATTTATAACGCTACGAAAGATCAACATGAAGTTGAATCCTAAGAAATGCACTTTTGGCGCTACAGAAGGCATGTTCCTGGGATACTTGATAGAACCAGATGGCATTAAGCCATGCCCAGAAAAAACAGAGGCTGTCATCCAACTCCCTTCACCACGCATGTTGAAAGAAGTTCAGTCTCTGAATGGAAAGCTAGCCGGTTTGAACAGATTCCTGTCCAAATCAGCGGATAAGTCACTTCCTCTCTTTAAAACACTCAAGAAGTGTACAAAAAAGGGAGACTTTCGCTGGACTACGGAAGCGGAAGAAGCTTTCACACAGCTTAAGCAACATATAGCAGCGCTTCCTAAGCTAGTCGTACCCCGACCAGGGGAGGAGTTAATCGTCTACTTATCTGCAACTCATGGAGCGGTCAGTGTAGTGCTACTGACGGATAGGGACTCTGTACAAACACCGGTATATTTTTTAAGCAAAGAACTCAAGAAGACAGAGATTAACTACAGCCCAATGGAGAAGTTGGTCTTGGCGTTAGTATTTGCCGCCAAAAGGTTGCGTAGATACTTTCAAGCGCACCCAATAGCGGTGATCACAAACCAACCTATCAAGCAAGTTATCTCTAAACCTGACGCATCGGGGCGATTACAAAAATGGAGTGTGCTGCTAGGTGAGTATAACATCTCTTATAGACCACGCACTGCGGTTAAAGGGAAAATACTAGCAGACTTCATCATCGAAAAACTGGACACCGATGTCGCACCTCCACTGAGCAAGGTAGAACTACAAGAACCATGGGTCCTGTTCACGGATGGATCTTCATGCGTGGATGGGTCGGGCGCTGGTCTTATTCTCACTAATCCAGAAGGAATGGAATTCACTTATGCACTGCACTTTGAATTCACAGCCACGAACAATGAGGCAGAGTATGAAGCCCTAATCGCCGGGTTACGCATTACAGCTCGAATGGGTGTACGTAACCTAGAAGCAAATGTGGACTCCCGATTAGTAGCCAACCACGTGTTGGGCGAATATGTGGCTAAAGAGGATAACATGGTTCAATACCTTGACAAGACCAAATCACTAATCCAAGGTTTTGACAGGTTTACCATTAAACAAGTTCCTAGAGGTGAAAATAAGAAAGCGGATGCGCTAAGCAAGATCGCATCTACAAGCTTTGCGCACCTGTCAAAACAAGTGTTGGTGGAGATTCTAAAAAACAAATCCATCTCGGAGATGGAGATATCTACGGTGATAGAAGAGCAGGATCCTACATGGATGACCCCTATCATCGAATTCATAAGTAAGGGAAAATTGCCCGAGGAGCAGAAAGACGCTCGACGCATACGGCGCACAGCGCAGAGGTTCGAACTTCGAGATGGTATCCTATATCGGCGCTCATTTCTACAACCATGGCTTAGATGCGTTGGACCTCTTCAGGCAGATTACGTACTCCGAAAGATCCACGCCAGCTCATGCAGTATGCATTCAGGACCACGGTCCGTCGTAGCACAAGCCTTGCGCTCAGGATACTACTGGCCCACTATGCATCGTGATGCGCGCGATGTGATAAGGAAATTTAGCGACTGCCAGGTTCATAGACCCATCCCACGCAAACCACAACAGGAGCTAACGCCTATCACTTCTCCATGGCCATTCTATAAGTGGGGTATCGACATTGCAGGTCCCTTCCCTGTTGCAGCGGGGGGACTGAAATTTCTTATTGTGGCAATAGACTACTTTACTAAGTGGATTGAAGCAAAAGCAGTGGCGACAATCACAGGTAACCAAGTAAAACGCTTCGTTTGGGAAAATATTCTCTGCCGCTTTAGATTACCGGGGGAGATCGTTTCGGACAACGGAAAACAATTCCGTGATAACCCGTTCAAAGACTGGTGCGCAGAGCTAAATATTACACAACACTTCGCGTTGGTTAAACACCCACAAACCAATGGTTTGGTTGAGCGCGCAAATCGTAGTCTAGGCGAAGGAATTAAAGCGCGCCTAGACAAACACAAAGGAAGATGGGTGGATGAATTGTCGCATGTCTTATGGGCGCACCGCACGACAATCAAAGTTAGCAATGGAGACACCCCCTTTTCTCTTGTCTATGGGACAGAAGCTGTCATACCAGCTGAAATTGGGATGCCAACTATTCGTACCGCGGAAGTTAATGTTGCAACCAATGACGACGAACGACGTATCGACTTGGACCTATTAGAAGAAAGGCGTGAACGCGCAGCTATACGCGAAGCAAAAGCCAAGTCAAAAATGAAGGGATATTACGACGTTAAAGTTCGAAGCACCTCATTCAGACCAGGCGACTTTGTCTATCGCGCTAATGATGCAAGCCACGCAGAAGATACAGGTAAACTTGGACCGAAGTGGGAGGGACCCTATGAGGTCGTTGAAGCACTAGGTAAAGGCGCATACAAGCTGCGTAACATGGATGGCCGCGAACTAGAGCGCACATGGAATGTTTGCAACCTCAAGAGATGCTATCTTTAGGAAAGGTTACGACCTCACACATGGACACCTCCGCACTTTAGTAAGTGCTTAATAAATATCCGTGTATTTACATTTTGTTTCATTTAGGCAAATGTCTTTCTTTTTTACAAACACTTGCAAGTATCAATTCAAACGTCGCGGTTTCTAGCTAATTCCGCGACACATTTCACTTTATTGTTTTCATGTTCTTTATGTCTCAATATTGTTGTTACTTTAATTTCTGCCTACATGGCGTGCATGCACTTATTAAAACCCACGATGGTAAAAGGATGAGTAAACCTACTAAAAAACTCGTTGAGTAAGAGGGTTGCAAACCCATCAACATCGGATCACGCATCCTTGTTAAACACCTTACTCTCAAGACGTTGGAGTAAGTTCAATGTGTATCCCACGACGGATACACAACAATGCACACTGTGCGCGTTTAACAACTTAGGAGCTAAGAAACTTAACTCCTTGATATACTATTTGCAGTACGCTGCATATAAATCAATAAACTTGTAAATTTTAGGAACTTCATACACGATTATGGATTTTTTATAGATTTTCTTAAGTATATACAACAAGTTGCTATGTTAAACACAACATAGACGTCTTTTACGCAAAGACAAAATAACTAAGTACAAATATTATAACCACAATCACATTTGATATAATATGTGTACAATCGTATCTTTCAACATTTTATTGTAAACTACGAGTTCATACAAGATATAGACTTAACATGCACAACAAAATGTTAATCTATTACAAAAATTACCAAGACAAACTACGGGTGCGTCTAAGCCCTGAACTGCCCACTTGGCGCGCCACACTACCAGCCTCTTCAAGCTTCTTCAACAGGTCAACATCCTTGGGTGACACCGTTGGCACGCTAACGGGCACTCCATCAGACCTCGGAATATGGGCTGCACCAAGACCACAAAGGATGGCTTTACCCTTCACACCCTTCTTCTTTGCAAGTCTCATCTCATGGGCCTCTAGGGATTTCTTTAGAGGAATTTCCTTCTCAAGAGCGAAAGGATTCAGGATATCACGCGGACAAGCAAAGATGGGTACATGCAGCTGCGACACATCGGGCTTCAAAAAATAATCAAGCTGTGCCTCAGCGTCATCTGCTGTGTGCCTAGCCAAAGTCAGCCCCTCCATAATCACACCTATGGGATAATCCTGGTCGCGCTCCAGTTGAGCAATATGAGGAAGCTCCAAAAGCTTCAACTTCTCCATCGCAGCAACAAGATCATCATAAGTGTTCTCGTTGTAACCCGGTACTTGGGCGGCGGGCACAGTCAAGATATTGTTCGCACACAGCTCCTCTACAGCCTCTGCCTTACCACGCGCCAGCGCACACTGAACAACCTCCCCAAAGGAGTCCTTCACCTCTTGAGACTCCAGCGTTCTCAAGGCAGTAAGGCGCAAGCCATGGCTGATAAGCCACCTGCGCTCAGCAATGGTTGACACCAAGTGAGGGTACAACTCTTCATCGTATTCAATGCTAAGCTTACGCAGCTTGCTCTCCTGTTTCTCCAGCAAACACCCTACGGACTTGCGGAACTCCTCCAAATTAGCGAAGTGCTCCTTCTTCCCATTCTCCAAATATTTCAAAACCCAAAGACAAGAAGCCTTGTATTCTTTGAAGTTAGCACGCTCTTGGTTCACTTGAGTAAACAAGGATAGCCTCTCATCAGCAATCTTCTGAGCGTACACAGTGGTGGACTCCACCTCAGCCCGAGCATCAGCTAACTGCGCCTTCAGTAGCGCAATTTCCCTATCCTTCTGCGCCAAGCTACTACCTTCATCCGCATACCTAGCTTTGAGCTGTGCAACCAATGAGGCTTGATGCGCAGCAGCCAAGCTTAACTCCTCAACCAACTGATCCGTAGGAACATCTTCGAAAGCCTTGGCCCCAGATTCTTGGCCCCCCTGCGCAAGATGATCAGTAGGCGAAGGACTCGCCTTGGGGGGCGATTCCCCAGCGCGCGCAGCATCATCACCAGCAGCCTCAACACTGCACGCAGATAACAGAGCTACTTTATAATATCATTGCGGAATAAAGAAAGGCAGATATAAAGATACAAGCCTAATTAATTACTTGAAGGAAGGAGTTTCAGTTGTATCCTTCTGCGACGCATTCTCCTCTGATGATGATGGCTCACTAGAGATGAGATGGCGCCTTCTTTTGGACGTACCAGCGCCATCATCTCCAGCAGCTTTCTTGCGATTTACCCCTTGGCCAGCGCCTTCTTGCCCACCTTCAGACATGGCAAACTCCCCACTTTCCGACGAATCAGTCGACGATAGCTCTTCTACATGGGTTTGTACTTCAGGAGTGGGAAAACTGCGCAGAGGAGTCGCTTCTAAAACAATTGGGGGCGTATCCTCTGACTCCTCCTGCACGATTTCCATTGTGCGCCCTGCGGTAGCCTGTAGAATTGGCTCCTCGCCATCTCTCAAAGGGCGCACCCCTACAGTCACTCGTTTTGGCCTCTCCAAGCGAACAACACTGAATAGATCCATCTCTGCGCAACAAACAACAAACAAACACAAAAAGAGTTAGATAAACTACAAAGGGAAGAACGCTTACAACTAATAAGTGAGGAGGAAGGGAGAGACAAGCACCCACCCCGACTATTCTCGTCCAAAAAAGTTGGCACCTCCTCCGGACTACCGAAGTAATTGCGACTGATGCCCATGTGCACCAAAAACTCCTCTGGATATGCCTTGATCGGTATGCGATTGGCATTAATCGTCTCCGCATCCTCTGCGCTATACGTTCCAGGGTAGGGGCGCTCATCTCTCGGCAATGATTCTTGAGTATAGAACTCAAAAATCCATGGAAAAAATGCACTATCAACCCAGAAGAACTTTTCCCTCCAAACCCTCAGCGCGTCTAACTTCTCCGTATAGCACTGCAGTGGCCCTGCGCGCTTGGAGAAGGACACCCACCCGTTTGACCACGATGTGTGGTAAAACGCGCAGAATAAATGGATTGTGGGTTCTATCGCTAACAAGCGACAATTCACTTCAAAATTAGTTATTTTTGCTGCACCTATACAGTGCAGCTGTGAAATATGTAGACGATAATGGTTTAAAATATCGCACAAAAATAGGGAAATGGGCACACTTTGGTTCGCAAATTCGAAGAAGCGTGTGTAAACCCCCACTTTCCCTTGCGGGAAGTTCGCTATTGACGCAGTCGCCACCGGAACTTCCGGATGCAATGCGAGAGGGATGTAATAATCTGATGTGAACTGAAGAAGTTCGTCCGCAGATAAATCGGAATTAAAATCGGATAACTGAAGCACCATGGTTAGAATTTAAAGGATTCTGAAGCGCACGCGCTATTACCTTAGCTTTCGTTGATTTTTGATTGCTGTTTGAAGGTTTAACAATGGTGGCAAATGACGGTTTTTACTGTGATAGCCACAGTGAAATGACGGCTCAACTTTATATAGGGTTACACATATTCGTGGATGGATGACATGTGTACCCCACTTGCTCTAATCGTGTGGCTGGGAAGTAAAAAGGTGAAGCACTTTTTCACTCACCCCTCACGATTTACGAAGGAGATACGGATGTACTTGGACTAGTTTATTATATGACTTCTTTAGGCGGGAAACACTTGAAACTTCCCCGCTACGCATTGAGGAATATTTTTGCTACATTTGTTAGTCTAGCATCCGCAGTCGGTGCACTACGCATACTAGACTGGGGGGACATGATGACGTATAGTCCGCATTCGGGTCACGAACCCGACCAATGGACGCTACTAACACTCAAGTCCATCACGAATGGGCTATCACGATAACGGTTTGGGCTCACGAAGGCCCAAACCCGAAGTTATTTATGGTCTTGATATAGGATATCTCTTATTTATGAGATATGTATCAAACAACCGACCCATGCGGGATACGCTGAGGAGTGAGGAACACGAAACCAACTAGGGTTTCGTGTGTGTATAAAGAGTCTCTCGACTCTCATTAAAGGTACGATCTACAACCCTAACTCTTCGACTAAAACCCTAAAACCGATTACTTACTCTCACGCCGGAGGATAATCGTGGGAGACAATCCCACAATAAGCCTAACGGTGTCTTTTTGTTTTCTTAGTGCGCAGGTCTCAAGCATTAAGATCTAATTGGTACGGAAACAAGGAACGCCCAACTTTTGTATCAACAGCCTTAAGAGTCATTGTTAGGCATTCGATAATTGTATAATTAACATTTATAGACTCATGTATTTCATAATTATACACATCAAACTATTTCGCTAATATAGTGACAACTAAAAAATAAGTAAAGAGTAACTTATTTTTGGTAACCAACAGTGAATTATAGTTTGGATTGATCACAAACTTTTCTTACATGTCCGGTATTTGAATAAACCGTGTCGTTTTGGTTTCTCTTTTTTGTAAAAACTAAAAAATTAGTTTCTTTTGTCTTTGGTCAAAAACCGCGCAGATCCAAAGACCGATGTTCCTTCCATAAATGCATATGTAATAAAATTTCCTAAGCATCGTATTTTGCCGGGGTGGAAAACTCATTTCATAATAATCCCCTACTATTTTGCCGTTCCTAAGACTTTAAACCAAACACACCCTGTATGATTTGCAAAATCTAGCTAAAAGGCTGATTTTCAGATATGCGACTTAAAAAAGCCTCAACCTCATTTCTCCTCTCGTCAATTCATACCAAAAGTCATTCCAGACAACAAACCAAACATCACTGTCCAAGCTAGAAATAATGAAATGGCAACAAGCACCGGTTATCATTTGACGTCAAGATGCGTTGATGCACGTGTAGTTATAATCTCTCCTTATACATATCCATATATGCATTGTACATGAAAAGTTCTAAACATGGAGGGCACTTTGATCCTAAAATCTACATATCCAGCCACAAAAGCTTTCATTTGAAATCAGAAATCTTGAAGATTAACGTAACAGTTTGTTTCCACCACAACTGTGCATTAATTTAAACATCTACATGTAAATCAACACAGAGAAATGGCACATAAATTCAATCACAAAAACTAAGTTTTAGTTTCTGTACTCTATCACCTATAAGGAATTTTCGTAATGTACTTAAAAATGGGTTTTGTTTCAGCAAAATTGAATCAGACATATTTTTCTTGAAGCCTTCTTTGAACATAAAACACATTGAGGATCATTTGAATGTTCTCCAGGTGTACCTTCTTCCTACAAACATTCGGTATGGTACGCATGGCCACATGGTAGAATATCAACAGCAGGAAGAAGAATAGGCGTTAGTTCATCTAAGTACCCGTACTCCTCATCGTTGTCATCTTCATATTGATAATCATCATTATATTCAGACTCTTCATCCTCTGATACACCTGAAAGATCCTTATGGCATATCATACAGTTCTGCCCAAATGCCCCATTTTCCATATCACCACCTACAAATTAGAAAACACGCTTTCAATCACAATGAACCCACATATAATAAGGTTTAAGATAAAAGCATTTTTAACACTTATTTATATGATTAACTTAGCATTTTTATGACTTAATTAACATCAAGTGTCAGCATCTCTTGGACAATGGCCATGATTATCTTATTTCAATGTCCTTACAGCATAACTTGTAACATAGTTTGTTTCTCGTAATCTTGAATGCAACTATGCGCCATAATATTCGATATTAATCGCTAATGAAGTTTTGAGTAACTTACATGGCAAGAAAAGTTTAGATTTTTTTAGACATACCTTCCCATCTGATGTGATAAATTGGTTCATGCAAGTATGGTTGATCTTGACTAATCATAGGTTCATCCTTCATATCAAGGCTAGCCAGAGATGTTGTTAAAGGTTCTGTGACTTCCATCTTTTTAACTGGTGCGGCAGAATTTTTCAAGATTACCTTCTTCTGTGTACCAACTGAAGAATCATTAGAACCATCCTTTTTGGGGGTTTTCCGGGTTTTCCTCTTTTGGGTAACTGTGGAAGAGTTTTGGCCTTCGGTTTTCTGAACTTTACTCCTCAAATTATAACCAGGACAATCGTTAGAAAAATCTGTTTTCTGATCTTTAATCCTCAAATTATAACCGGGAAGATCATTAGAAACATCAGTTTTCTGATCTTTACTCCTCAGATTATAAACTGAGGGAGTCTTCGGGCTTGCCTCTGCAGTTTTCTGGAACTTCCTCTTCATGACAGGTACAGGCGGAAGTTTGCTCATCAGGTTACTCTGATTCGATTTATCCAATTGGTCTCCCAAACCTGCATAAGCAGCTTTAATATATCAAAAGACTAATAAAATATAGTAGTAATTTGGAAATAGTAAAATATATAGCTTTAGTATCACAATGAATTTTAAAATGTGTAATTCTGCAATCGATAATTTTTTTCTGACCCTTGAAACCCAATACAGCAACAAATTGGAATACACATTTAACTGTCAAATTCTAAGAAACAATAATGAGACCCTAGTGGGTTAACACTGTCATTGTCTTAATCCTAGCAACAAATTGCTGGCACACCAATGAAAGACATGATAAATTAGTAACCAAGAGAAAGACTTCACGGGACTAGTATCACTATCTCTAACATGTTTCTCAACTGATATAGATATATTCGGGCCCATATAATATGTTTATAGTGACACAGTAAATGATAGGATTACTCAATTCAGGTTCGCAAGACGTCAGGTATACAAGTTATCTCAAGATGTGAACCAAAAGAAAAGGTCGTTCAAGTGAAGTTCCTTACCTACTAATTTTTCCCTGTTAGTACCTCTTGCAGCTGCAAGTTTAGATGCTGTCGCAGATCTCTTCTTGATTGTCCTAGAGTCACCGTGCTGATCACAAGATCCTCCTACAGATTTTCCCATATCAGCAGCACAGAAGAGCCCACTGCAAGGATAATAGCATAACTACTTTAGAAACATTATTCGGACAGATCACATTTTATGTGCCAATTTCATCATAAGCATTAAAGTAGTATTAATTGATGTATGTGCTACAACATAAACCTATATGACTAATACTAAAGCAATGCCACACAAAATCAACCTGTTCATGTTTACAAATCCATATACGTTCTCCGAGACACATATCAGATCCCTATAGCAGATAAACGAGTCTATTAAGGGGGTGTCTGGGATTGCATAATTATTCAAATATTCTGCTTTTCTGCTTTAGCGAAAACCAATTTGTGCTATCCAAAGTACTTATGCTCATCTGCTTATGTTAAGATAAATGAAGCAGTTTCTGATAAGCAGGTAGGAACCTGTTTATCTCATAGTGCTTATTTGAGACATTATTAAAACTTATTCTTTTACCATTGTTTCCTGAAGTGCTTATTTATAAAAAATAAGCATAAAAAGGTAAAACAATTCCAAACACCTTCTTATACAGGGGGAGTCCAAACAAAGCAACGCTGTCCATGTTTACAAATCCATATACATTCTGCATACATACATATCACATTTCTATAGCAGCACAACAAGTCTATTAACCAGAAACACAACAATATAGAATAGCATATTTTTTCATTTCATTTCTGAAAACTTTCCCATCTCCATTTCATAGTTTCCAACTTCAATTTCCGTCACACCACACGACCCAAAAACAATTTTTTAAGCGTAACAAGCACTTAAACTTAATAACCAGTTACCGAAAGATACTCACTTTACTAGCACTTAACATAAAACAATGCGAGCAGCTCTTACTTACCCGTATCCCAAGCAAATTCGATTAATTCAACTTACTTCAAAACAATATAAATACAGGTAAAACTATTACAAGCCCTGATTATTTTTAAGCATACAAATAATCTGTTTCTAATAAGCAGGTAGAGAGCCGCTTATTTCAAAATGCTTATTTAAGATGAAATTTACAATTATTTTTTACCAGCATATCTAATCTAAAACCTTTTATAAACGGATTTGATTAAAATTTTCCAACAAAATCAAAATTTTGGAGCATTATTGCATTTTTACAAAATAAGCAAATCCAAACACTATTTCCAGAATCACTTATTATAGAGCATCTTATAAGTACTTACTGTTTTTTTTATGCTATTTGATGTCGGATTATATCTCATAAGCTCAGATTTTCTGGCTTATTTTTAAACTTTATGGACTTAAATAAGCTTATTGTATCGTAACAAACTTTATAAGCCCACAAGTCTCAAAATTAGGGGGTGTTTGTTTCGGCTTATATAGTGGGCTTATGGCTTATGTGGTTTTGGGCTTATGTTTCATAAGCTCACTTTTTGTGGCTTATTTTGACACTTGTGAGACTATATAAACTTATCATGACATGATAAGCTTATATGAGCCAGAAAATCTCAAAATAAGCCACAAAAAGTGAGCTTATGAAAACATAAGCCGAAAACCAAATAAGCCATAAGCCGGCTATATAAGCCGAAACAAACACCCCCTAAGCTGAAAAATTGGGGCTCTGTAAATATAAGCCGATATCAAATAAGCTTAACCAAAAACCCATAATTAGAACCAACACCAAACACCCCCAAACTAAATTTTAAAACCTACCAGCCAGTAGGAGATATTTTCTCCCATTTCCCATTTCCCATTTCACAGTTTCGCCTTTCGCCTATCCCCGAAGCACTTAATAATTATTAACATTGACATAGCCCAACTGGGTTTAGTTTTTTATAAACACAGATTATATGAAGACAGCTGAAATCAATAAACATGTACAAATATGGACAAGAAATTAACACAAAAAAGGACTTAATTTATAGAAATGAACAAACAAGCCCTAATTTTTCAAGATAAGAAATTAAAACATAATTGATATAAATATGGATAAATTGATACTTACAGATGAGACTAATGGATGAATATTTGATGGGTTTATGATTAATTTATCATCTGATTAATTTCAGGGATTCTGTCGTTAAATTAATTTGGGCAAATGCAAAAATGGGGTTTTAGGGCCTTGAGGGTATTTATAGTTTTGCATCTTCTGTAGGCCCACCCGGCCCGGTTTTCATTTGGTTTGGTCACTTTGGTAAAACATTATGGGCCTAATTATTATTATTTATTTATTTATTTATTTATTTATTTATTTATTTTTTTATAACTATGAATAGTTATGAGCAAGTTTTGTGGTTTTTCATGGATGGGGTAATTTTGTTGACATGGTTTCGAGATGAAAGTAGTTACATTTTGATGATAAAATGATGAAATTTTTGAAGTTTGATGAATTTTTCGAGATTGTGTTTTTTTGGGTTAGTGTTAAATATAGAGTACTGATATAATGATAATTACATGTTAAAGCTGCTACATTTTGCTTTAAAAATAATATAATAGACTACTCATCATATAAATTTAGGGTCTTTCTAACATGTGCCCTAGGGCACATGTTAAGTACACAAAAGGACAAAAAAAAGGTACAAAAAGTACAAAAAAGTACTTAGGCCCACATGTACTTTTTGTTTGTCTTTTTGTCCTTTTGTGTACTTATCATGTGCCCTTAGGGCACATGTTAGAAAAATCCATTTATAAATGCAACTAGCATACACGGATGTCCGAGCTTACCATATGCATATACAAAATTCGGGTTTACAAGTTAGCGCAATTTTTCCCTATTAATCACTAAATAATCGTTAGTCAAATATGTGATCGTGAAGTCCTTAACTTTTCTGACATTTTGAAACATATCACGTAAACCACTCACAATCAAAAGACACTTTGAACCAAACCCAAGCTCACTAAACACTAGAGAGTACTAAGTAACCCTAATCCTCCACCAATGAAGAAAGTTGCGGAGGAGATTGCAAAAAAGGCAGTCCCGATAGGCTTTTGATTTTGAAGGAACAAGAAAAGGATGGAGGCGAATAAAATAAATGACTTTCGTATCGACAAGATAGAGATATTACTCCCCCATCCTAATATTATTGTCCACCTTTCCTTTTTGGATTGTCAAAAAAGATTTTCTGCTACTATAAATAGAAGTTAAAATTGTTTAAGATTACCGTATTACTCTCAATCAAAATTATTATTTACAAACTTGAAGGAAAGTATTAATTAATTGTTAAAAGGTAAAGCTGTCTTTTTATTACTTTTGCAGAAATCAAAACAGTAATAAATGCATTTTTTTTCTTAAACTGTGTGCTTTTTGTCGATAAATAATAACTTTGAGACAGAAAGAGTACTATGTCAAAATGTCAGAAAAAGTTTAAGGACTTCGTGATCACATATTTAGTAAGTCTAACTTAACTAATATCAAGAGACAAATATATACAAAGTTTTTAATACATGAAGAGTATATACAGATAAGTGGAAACCAGCAAAGGGATGAAGAGATCAAAGTATCAAACAGAACAAATTCAATTAACATGTTAACTATGTATGTACACTTCACCCCGCGTCTTTTTTGTTTCTTCCATCATATCTTACCCAATATTTTTAGATCAGGAAGCAGCGGCAGGTGGCAGGTGAATAGTGGTATCTGGCAACATGGCTACTGTGACCACAAAAAACTCGCACCCAACTGCTAAACCATATGGGTTTTCATCAGTGGGACCCAAACTTAAGGCTGACTGACTTGAGCCAGTGTGATGAACTGGAGAGGGTGGTGATGGTTTCACGGTTTGTCGCTCAATATGCACAATCTGGCCTACAATGTAGGCAGGACGATGTGGAGTGTTGTCAGCATACAATGCAGCCGATTCTGGAGAGAGGTAATAGTGGCTACCATTTCGGTTAATTGCTGTGTAATACCCAGCTTTGTCAAGTATAAATGCAGCAATTTCATGAAGTTCCAAACGGCCATAAGATATTTTCTCCTTATTTGCCTGTATTGAATGATCAGAATACAATAAAAAGTTAATAAAAAGGAGCTTATGAAGTAGTATTTGGACATGTTATGTTGTTTAAAGTTGTCAATAATTAGATAATCAGCCAATCAGGTTAAGTGTTAGGAAAATTCTATTTTTTAAGTAACCAGTACCATAAAACGGACAAAAATTGATATTCTGAGATGAGAGTATGAGAGTAAAAGTGTCTCAAATTAAGGTTAACGGCAGCGTTAATTATGTAAATTTAATTTACCATCAAATAATTAGTTTCACTACAGCGAGTATGAAATAGCCAAATAGGTTATTCAATGTTATGGACCCTAAATAATTAGATAATCAGAAGTGGATATGTATAACTAAACAGTTTTAGCTGATTATTTCAACTACAAATGGCGATTGTTAAAAGAAAAGAAAACCTGTTTTTCAGATTGATGCTTCATGTACAAATTGTTGACCAACTCTTTCTTTTCGTCCAACTCCTTAGTAAGCTGTCCGAGGGAAGCCTCAGCCTTGGCGTTCTTTTCCATCAGTTCAGCCCGATGCCTTGCCAATATGTCAACTTTTTTAGCAAGTACCCGAACACATTCACGAATCTCAGCAGTGCCATCATCTCCATTCTCATTTGCAGAACTAAAAAATTAAAATACGTGATGTATTCAATTCATAACATATTACAGTATTTTTTAGTGGTAAGACTCTTATTATATAGTTAACAGTTGAGAAATTAATGTAAAAAGATGATGACTTACTTGGTGAGAGATTGAGCTAAAGAATTCAATGAGTCGGCAAAACCAGCAACACCAACTGAAGAAACACAGGCTTTAAGGCGTCCAAAGAGACTGCGTACTCTTAAAGTGGTCCCACGTAATGTGTTATAATCAGATGCTCTTCGATCAGCTGCAGAAAGATGAGTTTGAGCCTCTTCTCGTGCTTCATGAAGACAATTCTCTAAGTGAGCGCAATTCAACTGCAAAAACATGGAAGAAATAAGCACCAAAGCATCATGAGTCAAAAAATATGATAACAATGCAGATGTATATAGGTCAATAGTTGTATAAAAAACTTTGCAGGCATTAAACAAAAATTTACTCCATATCTTTCATTTGGCTATAAATAAGTTTTCTTAAAATACTTGTATGGATATAAAACATGCCTTTGTCAAAATGCTTACTAAATAGACTGCAAAAACCTACCAAATTAACATTTCCAGACAGATGTACTTATATTCAAATTGGTTGTGTCAAAGAAAAGTAAATAACTGAAATTTAAATATCACAACAGTTAATGATAACATGCTCATAATTATGCTCCATTTACTAATGGATTAGGGTCTCCATCAATCTGTGATTGGCAAAGCCCTCAACAGCATTTTGATAGGACCCGAGTTAAAATTTATAATAAAAGTAATGGATTCCAAAATCGGTCTCAGATGTAAATCAAGCAAAATAGAATTTTATATCCTAATTTCTATCTATAGCATTACTGTATCATTATAAGACCAAATTTAGTCGGACTATGAGACCAACATTACCTGAGACTCGTCTAGAAGATTACGATTAACTTCCAAGTCCCGAGTAAGCTTTGCGACCTCCTCCAATGCAGATTCTAGTTTCGCTTCCACTTCAGTCAGCTGATTTGACTTTTTTTCAAGAACGTTCTGCAATTCCACCGCAAGATCACCACTATTCTTTCCATCACAAGTTTTTGGAAGTTGTGACATGTTATCGGCTGTGGAACTTGTAACCATACCAACATCTGCCACCGTTTCCACTTTCTCGTCATTTTCATTCACATGAATTTCATCCCTGTTTGGATCACGCATTGATGAATCCAAATAAGTGTTTGGGCTCACCATTCCAGAAGAATCACTCATATTATCATCCAAACTCTTGCCATGTTTTTCAACACCCGATCTAGCAAGTAAAGAACTATAACCATACGAGCCCTCATCCATATGCTCTGAAGATTGACCATTATGCCCCTCAGATATATCCGATTTGCTATCACCAATTTTCCCCGTTGAATACGGATCAGATAGCCTTTGTTCCAGCTCCTTTATCCGTTTCTCATACACCCCGCACAGAGCTTGTTTCTCCTTTAAAATAGTTTCCAATTGTTTCCCATATTCATCTTTCAAACGCAAGGCCTCAGCCGTCTTTTCAGCACCATCTTTCAATAAATTGTCCATTTTTCCCTCATCATCTAAAGATTCAAATCCGATCTCCATGGGGGGAAAACAAAGAAGAGCAATAGCCGAAGCAAGTTCCGCTTTTAACTTTGCATTTTCAACTTCCATCTTATTTGTCCCGCCAATTTCCTCCAATTCAATGAGATCCTCATAGTCGGCATCTTTTTCGACTTTAGAGGAAATTCCTGACAGTTGCTCAGGGGCATAACGGTCCAAATCAGATATATCAAGATCGAGTAAATTACTATCAAACGGAGCGACATTAACTTCACATGTGCTTGGAGTATCATACAAACCCATCAATCCTAAAACATCTCTCGGTATATAAAAACTGTGTACTTTGATGAACTCCTCGCGTCGTCTAGCTTCGAATTCTCGTTTAGATGCAAGTTGTTCTGCTAATTGTCCAGCCATTCCCATATAAAGCTTCATTGATGCCTTTCTTCTCACTATCTCAGCAAGACATGCTCTGTACGCTGGCCTGATTCCACGAACAACTTTCAGTTGCTCGAACTGATCATTTTGGCGACTTATTGCCTCATTAAATACCGAAAACTTGTATCTGACATCTCTTATGGTGTACTGAATAAAAGCAATATTTTGCATGTACATGTGAACGAAACTGTTCATTTCTGACTTTTTCTCAATGCAAAATTTGAAAAGGGTAGAAATTGCAAGCTCACATGCTTGCATTTTAGGAATATAGTTTTTGTCGTGACCCTCGTACATGGGGCCTAATGCTGACACAGCATCATGAGGACGAAGAGAATTGGATAGTTGGCTAGTCAAACAATCGTCCACGAGTTTCTTTACCATGCCGACATCTTTGCTGTATTATCGAAGACAAATAAGATTATTGATCCAGAAAGCTTTATTTGAAAACATCATCAAATAACTTGTGTAAATTGCGTAATTTATAACATTTAACTAATCCAATAATCACTGACACAGAAACAGTCAAACAGCCCATGACTTTTAAGTTTCTCAATATATGAACACGGAAATATAGCAAAAACAAGAAATTGTGCCGTGCACATTCCAAATAAGGACATATTATTAACAGTACAATCTCCAGAGAAATACTATCTTTAGGAAAAGATTCAGAGCTTAATATTTAGATGTCAAGCAAGTTACTCACATAACCTTAGAGTCGATAAGAATTAAGGTTTTCTGTGAAAAAAGTTGATGCATGCATTTAGTTCATACATACAGCTACACATTCATCTTTTGGTTCTTCTTCCAGTATCTGGCCCCTCCAAGAATGACACATGTTTATTATCTTTAATATAGAAAACAATACTATCTCTTTGAACTAGTGTCATAAGGGACTAAAAGGCACACACTAAACACCTCTGTGCAGTCATTTGATTAGCACGGAAACAATTTAGTTAAACACCAACACTGTGTCCATAGAACAATGGAAACATGGTTTCTTCTACATGGAAACAATGAAGTTAGCAGATATAAGGAATACAGACCATATAATATCAAACACCAAGCTTTGTATAAAAATCCTAACAAGCAGACATGTAATATTGTCAGGGATATTGTTAATCGACTTCCCTTCATAAGACATTAGAAACAAAGTCGGTTTCAAAGGAGCCATCGTGTTTTTGAATATATGCATTTCTCTTTCTACTTTCTTATTGGGAAACTTATCGATTCAAACTTCAATCACTTCTCATCCTCTTGTGATGGAGATATGTACAAATAGGCATGTGGCAAATATGGTAACAAAAAAAGAAACAGCTTAAACTAGCAAGTAATTTCCAGTTTTCCACTTAGCACATAATCAAGTGTACACCCCTACTCATTGCACCTTATCAATGACTGGCATCAACATATAATCGTGTAGAAAATCATCACACAAACAGAACATCAATAAATATTTGTTTCTTGCATTATAATGAACAGGGAAGATAAAGATTACCAACCTCAAAGCTTGCATTATACTTTTTTGCTCATTTATATATTGTCGGTGCTCCTTGATAGTTCTCTCTAGATCGCTACTGACGATCGTAGCTTCATTAGTAAACAAATTTTCTGTACCACCCTTTAAGTCCCGAAATTCTTTCTTAAAATCCGTAACTTTATTTTCAAACTGCCTATGTGAATTGCTGCAATCATCCAACATTTTCCTCAAGTTTTCTTCCTTTACAAAATCTGATAAATACTTTCGATTTCCAGTCTGTAAAGCGGGTATAAGTTTAATAGACCTTAAGCTCTCCAAATCCCTCCAAAAATTCACTAACAGATTCGAATGTGATCTCTGCTGATGTGAGTAACGCTTAGCAAAATCCGAATAATTATGGAGGATCATTTTATAGATATGGTCCAAATTACCCCTGGCAATCTCCAACGCCTTCTCCTGTACCCTTTGCTCTCGTGAAAGCCGCTCACAAGTCTCGTATTTCCAAAGGGTACGACGGTAAATTGCGTCACCCAACTGATAATGATACCTAAACTCCTTTTCATAAGATGGCAACACCTTTAAAGCAGGATCAGAAGCTTCATCCAACGGGTGAGGATCATGTGATGACGATGGCCGCGGAGGGTCAGGATGGACATTTTCAGGCAATTCAACTTCCTCGGGTTGAGGTGGGGTCGAATTACTTCTCATTCTCGCTTTATTATACAAAAACACCTCCCGATCATCCAAGGGTAGTTTGTACACAGAAAGCGGCTGTTGTGATTCTAGTTTCATATCTAAATACAACAAAAGCTGATCATTTAACTTAATACCAGAAAGTGATTCAAGATACCTTTGAACCGCTTCAACAAGCGTATACTCATCACAATTAAGCTCAAACGAATGCCCGTTTTCCGCAATATGAACCAAAAGCTTCCCCCTTTGTATATCACCTTCCAAAACACCACTCGAACTCATCTTCCTCAACCGATACAAAAACCCAAAACAAATTTCCAATCTCACAAAGTGCTAAAAGACCATTATACCCTCAACCAACAGAAATAACAACCCCCAACTATCTTTTCATCATCAAATAATATCTGCAAATAGATAACTTCAAATCTTAACAAAATCCACTTAAAATTAAATCTTTACTTTTTATTTTTTTTCAAATAATAACCAACCACCAAGATTCTTGGAAAAATCAATACCCAATACTCCAAATTGCAAATTAAAGACTAATTAAGTGAAAATAAAAATACCCACAAAAAAATTTCACAAAATATTCAATAAAAATCAAAACTTTATTAAATTGCAGTTTAAGACCAAATTTAGTGAAATTAACAAATACTTTATTAAATGCAAGTAAAAACAAAACCAATAACGTGAAGCAAAAGGGGGATCAAATAAGATAAGAAATTAGTACTAATTAAGCCCAATAAAATAATGGAAATTTAGTGATCATTGAATATAATAAAATAATTAAAAATGGGTGGCAAATAAATGGTAAAGATAAATAAGAACCTTCATAGAAGAGTAACCCACAAGGCACTGAAAAAAGAAAAGATTGAAACTTTGTGTATCTTATTTTATGTTCTTGTTTCAAACACACAATCAAAGTTTAATGAAGAACAAGTGTGTGCTTTTGTATGTGTTTTTATTTTAAGTGTGTTTTTATTTACATTTTTTTAATACTTTTGGTAAAAGGAGTTAAATAAAAGTTGTGTTTGTGTCGTGTGACTATTTAGACGTTTCCTTTGCTTGTGGGTTTTTTTGGTTGATTATGATTATGATTATGATTATGATCGAGATTAATGATTTGAGTTTGATTTTTGGTTTTTGGGTTTTCTAACCATGGTCTTGATATGAAGGTTTGTTATAAGTTTTGTTGGGCTAAAGGGAGTGAGGCTACCCAGGAGAGGGGCGACTCGCGACACGTGGCGCTGAGTCAGCAAGTTGGGTAGCCTCCAAAAAATGAGGGAGTGGGGCTACTCAGGAGGGTGGGGCGACTTCTGACACGTGGCACTTCTAATAGTATATATATTAGTATGAAATGGAAGGAAAAAAAAAATAATAATAAAAACTGCCGTTCAACGGCTACAATTGCATGAAACAAAGCAAATACTCAAACTTTACAAGGCGATATATTTGAGTCGGCAGGAACCAAAACGCCTCGTCGGGGCAGTGTGTGTGGCGATAGGAGGGGCGATAAGGGGCGAACCAAGGCTTATCGCCCCCTTGGTTCGCTTCATACCGTTCAGTCTTATAAGTTTTGTTGTGTTTGTAAAGTGTTGCCTTGATGTTTTGAGAGTGTCATAAAGGTCCCTTGTATGTTTCAATTTTTAAGTTTTTGGGCTTTTGTGTTTTTGAAAAGGAAATTGATTGTGATGTCCGAAAGTGTGACTAAGGGGCCGTTTACTTTCAACTTAATGTCCTGTTTGGTAACAAAACTGGCTGGAAACAGGAAACTTTGGTGTTTCTTTTTAACTTATTGCAAAAGAGAATCCTTAATGTGGAAGGGGGCAATTAAGCATACTGTTTTTATTCAGGACGTCTTAATACGATTTTTTTCCCGAACTAGTTTAGGTGGAAAAAATAAATTCGAAAAATTTAGAAAACTTCGAAAAAATTTATAAAAATTCAAAAAAAATTTAAAAATTCGAAAAATTTATAAAAATTCGAAAAATTTATGAAAATTCGAAAAAATTTATAAAAAAATTCAAAAAATTTTAAAAATACAAAAAATTTATAAAAATTCAAAAAATTTATAAAAATTCAAAAAAATTTATAAAAATTCGAAAAATTGATAAAAAAATCAAAAAATTCAAAAATTTTTATAAAAATTTATAAAAATTGAAAAAATTTATAAAAATTCAAAAAATTTATAAAAATTCAAAAAAATTTATAAAAATTCGAAAAATTGATAAAAAATCAAAAAATTTGAAAATTTTATAAAAAATTTATAAAAATTCAAAAAATTTATAAAAATTCAAAAAATTCGAAAATTTTATAAAAATTTATAAAAATTCAAAAAAACTTATAAAAAATTTGAATTTATTAAATTTTTTTTCGAATTTTTATAATTTTTTTTGAATTTTTAAAAAATTATAAATTTTTACAAATTTTTTGAATTTTTAAAAAATTATAAATTTTTATAAATTTTTTGAATTTTTTAAAAATTTTTATAATTTTTTTGAATTTTTAAAAAATTATAAATTTTTACAAATTTTTTGAATTTTAAAAAAATTATAAATTTTTATAAATTTTTTGAATTTTTTAAAAATTTTAATAAGTTTTTTCGAATTTTTATAATTTTTTATAAAATTTTCGAATTTTTTGAATTTTTATAAATTTTTTGAATTTTTAAAAATTTTCGAATTTTTTTAAAATTTTTATAAATTTTTTCGAATTTTCATAAATTTTTCGAATTTTTATAAATTTTTTCCACCTACACTAGTTCGGGAAAAAACTCGTATTAAGATGGTCAATTAAGCATAAAAAAGAAACAACATATATCCACACAGGACCTAACTAGAAACAGTACACATATATCCACACAGGACCTAACTAGAAACAGGAAAAAAAAGAAACAGCCCCTAACTTTGTATCTAAATTAACTTGGCAATGGTTTATTGATTTATGGAGAAGTGAATCTATTTGTTGCCACCAACACGAATAATGCCACATAGAATAATTAGAAATAATAATAATAATAATAATAATAATAATAATAATAATAATAATAATAATAATAATAATAATAAGAGTAAATTACACCGTTCGTCCCTGTGGTTTGGGGTGATTTTCACTCTGAGTCCTTTTTTTTTTTTTTTTTTTTTGCTTTTTTAGTCCCTTAATAGTTTAAAACGCACGTCGTGGGTCCCTATCGTTAACGCCAGTTATCTTTTTCGTTAGCAAGTTTCAACGTTAGTCCATTAACCAAACAAGCGTTTGCAAAGTTAGTCCATTAACCAAAAAAAATTCAAAAATACTTATAAAATTTCTAAAAAATTTATAAAAATTCAAAAAAATTTATAAAAATTCGAAAAATTTATAAAAATTCAAAAAAAACTTATAAAAATTAGAAAAATTTATAAAAATTCGAAAAAACTTATAAAAATTAGAAAAATTTATAAAAATTCAAAATTTTTTAAAAAATTAGAAAAATTCGAAAAAATTTGAAAAATTTATAAAAATTCAAAAAAATTATAAAAATTAGAAAAATTTATAGAAATTCAAAAATTCGAAAAAAACATATAATATTTCAAAAAAATTCGAAAAAACTTGTAAAAATTAGAAAATTTTATAAAAATTCGAAAATTTTTAAAAAATTCGAAAAATATGAAAATTTTTTAAAAATTCGAAAAAATTATAAAAATTCAAAAAAATTATAAAAATTCGAAAAAATTATAAAAATTCGAAAAACTCATAAAAATTCGATTTTTTTTTGAAAATTCGAAAATTTTTAAAAAATTCGAAAAGTTCGAAAAAATTTTAAAAATTCAAAAAAATTATAAAAATTATAAAAATTCAATAAAATTATAAAAATTCGAAAAACTTATAAAAATACAAAAAAAATTAAAAATTCGAATTTTTTTAAAAAATACGAAAAATTCAAAAAAATTTTAAAAATTCGAAAAAATTTTAAAAATTCAAAATTTTTTTAAAAATTCGAAAATTTTTAAAAAATTCGAAAAATATGAAATTTTTTTAAAAATTCGAAAAAATTATAAAAATTCAAAAAAATAATAAAAATTCGAAAAAATTATAAAAATCCGAAAAACTTATAAAAATTCAAAAAAAAATTAAAAATTCGAATTTTTTTAAAAAATTCGTAAAATTCGAAAATTTTTTAAAGATTCGAAAAATTTTAAAAATTTTAAAAATTCTAACTTTAGCGTGCTCAACAAAATCTAACCATAACACAACAATCTAGCAAATTTAATATTTGAAATACTTGCTAGAATATCTTTAACTAGTAAACCCGTGAAAAACAAACCAGTAAAATATATATGAATAACAAAGTATAATCTCAACAGCATGATGATGCACTATAAAGATATATGTGTAAAATGTTTGATGCACTATAAAGTCGACGGTTAATATATATTTATATATTTTTTTTAAAAATATTCGAAATGCACAATTAACTTATTAAATACCTTTAAAAACAATCTTAAAATTTTAAAAAATATTCGAATTTTTTTAATTTTTTTGAATTTTTAAAATTTTTTCGAATTTTTCGAATTTTTAAAAAATTTTCATATTTTTCGAATTTTTTAAAAATTTTCGAATTTTTAAAAAAATTTTGAATTTTTAAATTTTTTTCGAATTTTTCGAATTTTTAAAAATTTTTCAAATTCGAATTTTTAATTTTTTTTGAATTTTTATAATTTTTCGGATTTTTATAATTTTTTCGAATTTTTATAATTTTTTAGAATTTTTATAATTTTTTCGAATTTTTCGAATTTTTAAAAAATTTTCATATTTTTCGAATTTTTTAAAAATTTTCGAATTTTTAAATTTTTTTTTTAATTTTTAAAATTTTTTCGAAATTTTCGAATTTTTTAAAAATTTTCGAATTTTTCGAATTTAAAAAAAAATCAATTTTTTAATTTTTTTTGTATTTTTATAAGTTTTTTCGAATTTTTGAATTTTTATAAATTTTTCTAATTTTTATAATTTTTTTGAATTTTTATAAATTTTTCAAATTTTTTCGAATTTTTCTAATTTTTTAAAAAATTTTGAATTTTTATAAATTTTTCTGATTTTTATAAGTTTTTTCGAATTTTTATAAATTTTTCTAATTTTTATAAGTTTTTTTTGAATTTTTATAAATTTTTCGAATTTTTATAAATTTTTTTGAATTTTTATAAATTTTTTAGAAATTTTATAAGTTTTTTTGAATTTTTTTTTTGTTAATGGACTAACTTTGCAAACGCTTGTTTGGTTAATGGACTAACGTTGAAACTTGCTAACGGAAAAGATAACTGACGTTAACGATAGGGACCCACGGCGTGCGTTTTAAACTATTGAGGGACTAAAAAAGCAAAAAAAAAAAAAATAGGGACTCAGAGTGAAAATCACCCCAAACCACAGGGACGAACGGTGTAATTTACTCTTAGAAGAAAAACAACAATGTTTGACGATCAATCGTATGTGTTATATCATCACTATGCGGAGACGGGGCCACAGTGAAATGCTTGAAAAGAAAAGAAAAAAAATATACGAAGTGACTTTAACCGGCGGTTGGGACTCTAACTGACGGTTGGATTCTTGCCAACCAGCAGTTAAACCACTCTGACCCGCACAAAAATCATTTTTCAAAAAACGAACATAGACAACACAACAATTTACGAAACTTTGCAGGCACACTTCTGACAACATAAATAGCATGTCTAGTGTTACGCCCCGTGCCGGATTTGACCGAAATTTAAAGCTTTTTACGCGGAAACGCTTTGACTATAATAGACTCTTTGTTACACTTTAATAAAACGACAATATTCTATTACAAATTATCTGTTAGAACTACTTTTTTAAAAGATACTAGACTCAATTACCTTTAAAACGATAGGTGGCACGACCACCAATGACTTACGGTTTGCTTTGTACAATATTTAGAAAATTACCAAACCTAAACTGTTGAACCGATACACCGTATCCCAAAAAGTGATACGCCGTATCACCTGATACGCGTATCACCTCTGAAATTGATATGCCATATCCCCAAAATGGGATACGCCATAACTACCCATCTGTTACAGAAACAGTTGCAGAAAACCTCCATAAACTCAACACTCACCCACAATTCATTTTGACCTCAATACAACACTAACTTGTACCAAAACACTCATTTAACATTCAAAACTATAACAAACTATAATACATGGCAAATGACCCGTTTGACTCCAAAATGGGTACGAATAGACACTAATCCAAACACTCCTTTAAACATACATATACACTTTAACAACTTTACTATAACCACCATTGACAATCACAATACTTTAAAACCATTCTATAACATACCATTGAGACCCAAATTACTATAAAAACATAACATAAACGTTGACACTTGACTTTATCTTTAACACATGACTCGCGACACATCGGGGGATTCAACCTTGATTTGAGCTCGGAATCTAATACTAAACTCTAACGTAATCCAACACTCTTCCATTGCACACTTCCAAACCTTAACCCTTAATCCATGTACTTACCATAGCATCTCCACTAAAACCTACAAAACATTGTTAACTATAACGGTAAGCGATAACTCTTAGTAAGTAGCTAGGTTAGTACATGATAATACTTAATCCACACATATGCAATATGAACTTAACAATGCATTAACATCTGTAACGCAATACTATAACACACATATAGCACATAGAATCATGAGCATATACCTTGGTCCTTCTAATCCATAGCTAACACTTAACCATTCCACTAATCAAGTCTCCTTAATCCAAATATTCCTAAGCAACTATAACCATTCCTAGCACCCTCATTCAATATCACATAATATGCAAAATTCATATTAACATATAATAACCGTAGATACTTACCTTAGCTCCAAGCTAAGCTATCAAAATCTCCATAATCATCACCATGTTCCTTATAGCCTCCTAAGACAATCCTTATAACATAAACACTTTAAATATGATTAAACTACTATAACAAATATACTATAATCATGGTTTATGTAACCGTTAGCTCATCTTTTAACATTTTAATTTGTCATAGAATCGTATGTTGATCATATGACAACCTACCTATGGAATCATTAACTTGGAAACCATATAAAACCCTTTCCATAATTACTATAACCTTTAATTAGCTTAAAACACCCTTTTACCCAAATTTCCCGAATTAAGGTGTTGGGACAACATTAGTTAGATCTCCTGATGTTTTAGTGATGACAAATAAACCTTCGAAACACATAAAATCACAAACATTAGCCAAAATCTTCTCGACCCACGAACTGGGCCTGGCGCGCTGCCGGCGCTCCGACGCGCCAGCCCACTGAATTGGTCGGGACGAATTTTGAAAGTCGGCTTTCTCCTTACCCGACAAATGTGGATATTTCAATACAGGTATGAATATGTTATGTGCTTCATTGGGAACACTCGAAACGAGTTTTAGAATTAAAGGGATCCAAATTTACAACCTCCCATTTTTGGCAAAAACGCCAACTCAAATATTTTGATAAACGCCTCTAGCCAAGACTTTTCTAAACCTAGGGAGCTTATATATTTCAAGTGACATCAAGTGAAAGTATTCATATGGCCATAATCCGTGTTTATGTCTTCTCTAATCACGTAACGGGTTTACTCTCTTATTAGTCAAACTAAGTCAAAGGTCCCTTTGCGTAAACGCATCCTTTCCCATTATAGGATATGCTTTACAATGATGCAAAGCACTTAGCTTGTTTGCATCAAGGTGATTATTGATTACGTCGAGTCGTGGAAATTCACGTATTATGAACTTATGAATACTCGACGTTGAGTTACTTGTGCTTATAAGTAACATTTTATTTTCTCAACCCATAATCATAATTGTCAACTCTTTTCTTTCTTAATAACATTGTGATTAAGCCATAATCAATCCTTTGATTATTCTCTACACCAAACTAATCCTCTAACCATTTCAAAATCCTCCCAAATCTTATCCCCAACATTCACTTAATATTCCCTTACACCTTTAGTACTTCCATGTACTTCTTGTCTCCTACATACCCACACCATATCTTCCTAACATTCCCTTCTCAACATTCTAATCCAACAACTAGGATTTCTCCACCACATCACCTTCTTTATCCAACCATTCATTTCAAAACACAAATAAACCTTCACCACAAACCACCTTCATTCTCATCTCCTACATTCAAAATTCAAATTTTGAATACAAGCCAAAGGCTCCCCATCTTATCACCATCACACCTTATCCAACTCATTCTTACACACATACAACTCACTCCCTCACATACAACCTACCACACTCTCTACCTCTCCTCACATCTCAAATTTGAAATCCAAACCAAGGCTCCCCATCACATCCTTATCACATCACTCTTACACATCCAACTCATCTCTAACAACTATATTTCAAATTTGAAATTCAAACTCTCCCTCTCACAATTCACCCCAAACTCATCTCAACCCTCCATCTCACCCTCCTCTCCAAGTTTGGAATATTCCCTTAGATATCCTCTTAACCTAACCACACTCTCTCTTCTAACTCAACCATAGTTCACCTTAACCTAACCTTACTCTCTCACTTCCCTCTCATACAATTTGAATTTGAAATTCAAATTCTTCCCTCTCTCCATCTTTAACATCCACACTTCCTTTTCAAGCAAAGGAATATACCATAGCATATTCTTTCTCTCTTTTCTATGCCATGTGAGGAATACCCAAAAGTACCCATATCCAATTATCCCTTCTACCCTTCTCTCTTTGATAATTGGTTTCACTTAAACACTTCACAAAACATTTTTACAAAATGGCTATTTGAGTTGGTAGACCTTGAGAATAAATAATGTAAAGGTCTAAATGTGTGAAGTACAATTGGGGGTTTAGCAAGGTTGGGTATTTAAAAGACCAAGATCCCATGAGGAAAATTTTACTAGTCATCATGGCGCGCTGCTGGCGCTCCAACGCCCCAGCGATGCGCTAGCCTCTGTAAAATTTTACCAATGTGGGATCTTGGCCTATAAATACCCACCTTTGCCTCTTGTATTCCTCACCCCTTGCCATTATTCTTTCTCTCTTATTTCTTTTCTCTTAATCCTCTAATTCTATCTTGTGTTCTTAATCTTTCACATAACATCATTTGAAAGAACACATATCCTTGCAAGGGAAGAATCACAAGAACCTAATCCACTCTTGTGATTATGTCGAGGGTCTTCTTCTCTATACCATTTCTACTAGAATCGAGTATCTAGGTTAGGTTAGATCTTGATTAAACAATCAAACATTTATTAATTCGATTTGGTTGTCAGGAAAGTCTTGTGTCGAGGTGACCAAGCCTAGATCATTGAGGATCTAGTTGGGGTTTGATACTTCCGGTGGGAAGTCTTAGTGGTCTTTGTGGTTAAGTCGAATCACGAGTCCTTGAGGGTGGTTTCCGAGGGCGGAATACGGTTGGGGAGTAGCTCTTCTTAGTGAGCGCCGATCATTGTGCATATCGGTGGAGCAAAGTTGTAACAATTTTTAGTCCACCGAAAGGATTATACTTAGTAAATAGTATAGTTTCGTGGATTCGCAACTGGACGTACGGATGGTATAAACCCCCCATACTGAACCAGTATATATCATGGTGTCTCTTTACTTGCTTTATATACTTTGGTTGTGATTGTAATGGTGGTTGTTGTTGTGTAAACCACTTGGTATTCTTTCTGGCTTAAAGTTTTTTAAACACTCAAAAAGCCAAAGAGACCGTATTCACCCCCCCCCTCTACGGTTTTACAATTGGTATCAGAACGGTATACTCAAGTTTTTGAGCATTAAAACCTTCCATACAAGTCGTTTTAAGTCAAAAACTTCTTTTTCCAAAATTTAAAACACCTAACGAAATTTTTGGAAAAGTTGAGTATAGATCCATGGCTCAAGAGAACTATGTTGAGGAGTGTTCTATGCAAAGACCACCTTTGCTAGAATCCGATGGGTTTTACTTTTGTAAAACCCGGTTTGAGACCTATGTTAGGTCTAAAGATATTGACTTGTGGGAGATCATTCAAAATGGCAACTTTGTCTTCATGATGCAAGATCCCGAAACAAAGTTGATGGTTGAAAAGCCATACTTGGAATTAAAAGATGATGAGAAGAAGAAGATTGCAAGAATGATGAAGCCAAAATGACTATCTACAATGCCTTACCTCGAATGGAGTTTTAGAGGGTTTACACGTGCAAGACCGCCAAGGAGATTTGGCATACCCTCATCATTACCCATCAAGGGAACTCACAAGTCAAAGATTGCAAGATCGACTTACTCATCCAACAATATGAGAAGTTTTCGATCTCGGATGAAGAAACCATTCATAATGGTTATACACGGTTCAATGCTATTATCACAAGCTTAACGACTCTAGATCCTAGCTTTAGCAACAAGAACCATGTAAGAAAGTTTCTTCGAGCTCTTCCGGTGAAGTGGAGACCGAAGGTGACGGCCATTGAAGAAGCCAAGAATTTGGCGGAACTTCCTCATGACGAGCTAATTGACAATCTCAAGGTATACGAAATGATTCTTGAAAATGACAAGGTAGCCTCCAAGCACAAGAAGGAGAAGGTGAAGTCTTTGGCCCTCAAATCTAAAGTCACTAAGAACCAAGCTAGTGATGATAGCGAAAGTTAAGAACGAAGTGAAGACAAAAGTGATGAAGATGATGAAGAATTCAATTTGATGGCTGAGAACTTTAGGAAGTTCTTTAGAAGAGGTGTTAATTTTAGGCGTGGAAATCGCTTTGGTAACCGAGGAAATGATGGAAGGAACAAGTTTGGAAGAGGTCGAGGTTTCGACAACAAGGTTGGTGAAAGCTCTAAGTGTGAACGCGGGTGCTATAATTCTAGTGATAAAAGTCACTTTATAAGTGATTGTTCGAAACCCAAAGAAAACAAAGCATTCGTCGGTGGAGCTTGGAGTTATAGTAAAGATGAAGATCAACCAAACAAGGATGCTACTTTTCTCATGGCCTTAGAAAACTAGTGGTACCTCAAAACCCTTCTACTTCTAATAATGATAATAAATTGCAAAAGGAAAATGAGGAACTAGTAAAATTTAATGAGGATTTTAGGAAAACCTATGAAAATATTGTTAAGGAAAAACGTTTTCTTGAACAAGAGCATGTCAAAATCAATAAAAAGGTTTATGAACTCGAAAGGGAAGTAAAGATACTAAATCATCGCAAGGAGATGGTTGAACCATGTAAAAGATGTGAGGCACTCACACTTGAGGTTAACTCTTTGAATGATAAAGTATCTAAACTCCAAAAGGAGTCTCTAAACTTTACTAAATATAAAAAGAGTAGCAATGATTTAGAAGATATGTTAAGTAGTCAAAAAGTGTCACAAGATAAGGAAGGTCTTGGATTTTCAAAACATGGGAAAACCACTTCCGAGAGTCTAACCAAACCAATAGTGTTTGTAAAAGCAAGTCAAAATGAAACTCCAAAAGGTTTTGAACCTGACGCGCTGGGTGACGCGCCGACGCGCCAGGTCTCTGAGGAACAATGAAGTTTCGTTGAAAACTTTTGTTAAACCAACTATTCCTCAAACTCCTTTTGCAAATACTCGAGGTAATCAAGCACCCATTACAAGAAGAGAAAACCCAAAACAATTTTATAACTCGGGTTCTCGTAATAGTCTTGGTTATCCACAACCTCGAGTCAATCATAGACCATTCTTACCTACACCCAATGTGAGACAATCATCATCATACAACCAAAGATCTTCTTTCCAATATGATCAATCATTTCCAAGAAGAAACTTTTCTAACAATAATCAAAGGTCCTCACATTACCAATATAACTCATACCAAAGGAAAGACAACTCCTACACAAATCAAAGATTCTTTAAACCTCAAACTCATCAAAGCTATAGAACAAGCTATCAAAACCAAAATGACTTTTAAAACAACCCTTGGTCTACTTTCTCTAGGTTTGTTATTGAGAAATTATGTGTCTTGCTTCAAGACCCAATAATGTTTAACTTGGGCACTTTAAATGCTAACCAAAATGGACCCAAGAAGCAATGGGTACCAAAAACTTGAATTGCATCTTTGGTTGTAGGTTTGCCTCAAATGTGATCTATAACCGGATGAGTGGATAGTGGATAGCAGTTGCACTAAACACATGACCGGGAATAGGAGATTGTTCACATCATACAAGGCGTATGACAAAAATCAAGTCATATTTGGAAGCAAACTTAGTGGGAAAATCATCGGTAAAGGTAATGTCCTTCATGACTCCATAGAAATTACCAATGTTGAGCATGTTAGTGGGTTAAACTTTAACTTGATTAGTGTTAGTAAATTAAGTGATAATGATTGTGTGGTTAAGTTTACTAAAGTAGATTGCACTATTAGTAAAAATGGTAAAGTGTTAGCTAGAGGATTTAGGAGAAATAACTTGTATACATGCAAGTTATGAGATAACTCCAAAACAACACATATGTCTTACATCCATGGTGGATAACTCAACGCTTTGGCATAGGAGGTTAGGTCACGCCAATATGAGGTTAGTTCAAAATCTAGCTTCCAACGAGCTAGTAAGGAATTTACCAAAGTTTAGCTTTGAAAGACATTTTTGTGATACATGTAGTCTAGGGAGTCAAGGACATGCAAAAAATAAGAATAGGAATGAAGTATCAACTAATAGGGTTTTAGAGTTGCTACACTTGGATTTGTATGGTCCATCTCCAATCCAAAGCTATGGAGGAAACTTCTACACTTTGATGATTGTAGATGACTATTCAAATTACACTTGGGTATTATTTTTAGCATCTAAGGATGGAGTCTTAGGAAAATTTGATATTGTTAGACCCATTTCCCGGGTGTTGGGACCCCACCCTAGATGAAAATAGATTATGGCTTCATATGATTGGCCAGTCAACATTTGACGTGTAGTGGTCAAACCCGATAGTCAAAATATGACTAAAGCGGTTATGTTAAGTATGATGTGTAACTAAAGGGGCCAAAGTTGCCAAGTATTAAATATGTTATAAAGTCAGATTGTGGCCAAAGTAAGAAGAATGGGAATTGAAGGGCCATTCTTGCCAATTGCCCAAAGTCATCACCTAACTAATATAACTAGGGAGTTCTAGATCACTCCACCATTTTGTAGATAGATCTTGAAGTCCGGTTTTTATTGAGATAGAAAAGAGAGGGAAACTAGCTAAATGGTGATGATAGAAGAAGAAGGTGAAGATCAAGTGATAGTGGCCACCCTTTGCTATGATCATTGCAAGTAAGTATATATTGTTCTTGATGATTAGTGATGTTATAGATAAGGGATTTAGTGGGTAATCATCATATGATCAAGTTATGATCATATGATGATATAGTTTGGAAAATGAGGGTGTTTGATGGGTTTTGATACCCTTGTTATGTATTTGATTTATTATGTGTTTTAAGTGTTTATGATGATTATTGATTTAGGTGTTTATGATGATGATGTTGATGATGAGGCTTTGATGTGCTTAGCTTGGAGCTAAGGTAAGTAAAATGATGATAGCATAAGTTATATGGATTTCTATCATTATGTGTTATGTATGTTTATGTTGAGGAGATGAGCTTGGTTTATGCTTATGTGATGCCATGTTTATGGCTTATGTGATGAGATGATGCTATGGATATGTTGATGTTATGTGCTAGTTGAGATTTGAGTAGTGAGCCATGAAGTAAGTATTTTATGTATATGATGCATTATGTGGATTGAAGTATAATTGTATGTTGTTATCGTTTTACTTACTAAGCCGTTGTGCTTACGGTTTAGATGTTTAACCGTTTTGTAGGTTGGCGTGTTGTTAAGGATGGCTTGGATGTGGGGTATAAGGATTGGATATGCAAGTGTAAGGTAGTATGCGTTTAGAGCTTAGGTAGATACCGAGCTCAAGTGTATAAGTTTGTACCCCCGTTGGTCTAGTCATGTTTTGTAGAGTGTAGTCGTATGGCAAATTGTATGTCAAAAGTTGTATATCGATTTGGTAGCCTATCGGTGTGTCAAAGTATGGGTTATGTGTTTTGGTGTAAAGTTAAAGGGGCGTTTGGTTTAAGCATAAACGTACCCATTTCGAGTTGTAAACGGGTCAAGTACCCTTGGGATATGTTTGTTATATTAATTTAATGCTTTTGGTATAGTTTGGTGTAAAACGGAAGTGGTATAAGTGGTTTGTTGTGAAAATGGGTCAAAAGAGGTTTAGCATACCCGTCATTGGGATCTACTTTAGGTCCCCAAATTATGGACCTAAGTGTGGATCCTTAGTTTCAGTTTGGGATCCCCCTTTAGGTTCCAAAGTATGGACCTAAGTGTGGATCCTTAGTTTCAGTTTGGGATCCCCCTTTAGGTTCCAAAGTATGGACCTAAGTGTGGATCCTTGGTTTCAGTTTGGGATCTACCTTTGGGTTCCAATGTATGGACCTAAGTGTGGATCCATAGTTCAGTTTAGGATCTACCTTTAGGTTCCAAAGTATGGACCTTAGTGTGGATCTTCCCAGGATCTACTTTTAGGTTCCAAGATATGGACCTAAGTGTGGATCTAGTTTCCTCATCTTGGTTATGAGTCTAGGATCTACTTTTAGGTTCCAAGATATGGACCTAAGTATGGATATCAGTTTAGTCATCTTGGTTATGTTCAAGAATTTTTGTAAAAAGGTCGAAAGTAAAGGTAAAGCGTTTTTCGTGTGTAAAGTTTTAAGTTTTGGTCAAGCGGGCACGGGGTGTAACAGATATATTAAGGAAAAAGCTTGAAAACCTACTTGATTGTTCTATTGTTTCAATAAAAACAAATCATAGTAGTGAATTTGATAAATTACAATTTGTTGGCTTTTGTGAACAACATGGAATATTTTATAACTTATCGGGCCCGTTCATTTCTCAATCGCTTGAGATTGTTGAAAGAACACATCGTAAGTTACGAAAGATGAGTCGTGAAATGCTTGATGAGCAATCCATTCCACAAAAGTTTTGGTGTCATGCCCTAGATACCGCGTACTACATATTTAATAGAATCTACATTAGAAAGGTCATTAATAAAACACCCTATGAGATACTTAGAAATAGGAAGCCTTCCTTAGAATAATTTAGGATATTTGGTTGTAAAGTATTTATACTTAACACCAAAGAATATCTCACCAAATTCGACCCAAAGTCGTACGAAGGTGTGTTCTTAGGATACTCTCAAACTAGTAAAGCATACATAGTGCTTAATAAGGAAACAATGAGGATTGAGGAATCTCTCAATGTGACCTTTGATGAGAGCAAGCCCGAGCCTAAATCATCTCCTTCGGTAGAAGATGATGTGATCGATGAACACATAGTTCAAGATCAAGAAAGGTCGCCGTCATTACAAGTTAGTGTTTTGGATGAAGGCAATCCTAAGAAAGTGGGAGAAGCGAGGGGTCATCCTATAGAACAAGTCATTGGTGACTTGAATAAGAGAACACTTAGGTCACAAACTAAACAAGACTAGGTTTTGGCATGACATTTTTCAAAAATCCAAATTGTTTTTGGGATAGGTTTAGGTGTTCATGGTTGACATGCATCTTAGGAGAACAATCTTATAGGATAAGTTAAGATGTCTAGATAGTCGTTTGCAAAGTCCTTTAGCTGCTCTTAGAGCTTATGTGCTTATGTGACTAGGATTTATGTGAAGGCATGGAAGGAAAATTCAAATAAATATTTTCCGAGAGGAAAGATATCTATCAATGCATTATTCAAACGATGATTGATAATATCCTAGATCCTACATGTCTATACTATGTGTGATGAACAAGAAAATTTGACACAAAATATTCTATTACAATTGCTAGAATTGAAAGTCATTTTGGTCAAATTACCAAGACTAGATAAAATTTCGGATCACAACTTAAACTTATGTTGAAGATTTTATATCTAACTCTACTTGTTCAATTTATGTGAAAAATTGCATGCCATGTGTTTAGGGTAGAAAAGAAAAGAAATTTTTTTTATGCAAGCATACAAACTACTTGCGTAGTTGAAGAGAATTCCCGTGGTTTGAATTCGGTATGGTATTGCATAACATACTAAAATACCCATTTAATAGATTTAATAAGCTAAGTATTTCATCCGAAATCTTAGAAACTTATTTTGTTAATGCAAGTAACAAATAAGGATTATTAATATCGACACACTACACTACAAACTATAAACTGGAGATATCTTGCATTGTATATTGACTTTCTATACAATGTGTGACGGTTTATATGATCTAGTTTGTGTATTCATTAATTTAAAATACACTTTATTTCTATACACATACAACTACATTCTTGAGACGAATTACATGAAATACTTGCACTTGGTTCATGTATGATGAGATGTAGTAGGTTCTAAATTGTGCTTGATAGAATCATTTAACTCCAAAATGATGATCTAGGAACTTTACTCATCCAACCATAATTGGAAGTATCATGCATGACTTAACAAATTATAGTGCATGCATGATAAATTATTGGAACTAGCATGAAAAACTAGATCATCCAATATTAACCAAATACAAACTAAAACACTCATGGCATCCTTTGAATTACTTGCACCATCACATGTGATCTAGAATCTAAGTACATGATCTTGATGTTTTGAACATCTTATCAAGAATCTAAGTACCTTGATCTTGATGTTTTGACCAACTTTTAAGCTAAAAGATTCCTAACTACCACCTTAATCCATCTATAAAAGGGTTAGTATTGCATGTTTCTTAGGCACTCAAAACTTGCATATCTATACTTGAACACACTAATCACTCAAAAGAAAATGGAAGAGTTTGATGATGAGTATGAAGGATCATCATTCCATTACAACAATGGAAGAAGAATGATGACTCCGGAAGAAGAAGAAAGCATCGATTGGAATAGCATTAACAGTGCGGATATTCCAATTGTGAAGGACTTTCTTAAGCTTTGCTTCGTGGAGGATGGAGTTTGGACCAAAATCAAATCCGATCTTGAAGAGCCACGTGAAGAAAACCATGCACGTGAGTGTAAGTGTTGTTCTTCTCAAGAAGTGGTTGAAGGTGATATTCTCTCTATAAGGAAGGAAATGAGAGAACTCCACAAGTCCATCAACAATGATATATTGGTGATGACCGCGGTGGTTAAGGACATTACTAGGGTGGTTCTCCAAGACAATTAAGAAGAATGATTTGGAGTAACCTTGAAGAACTAGTAATTTCTCTTTAGTAAGAACACAAGCAAGTAGAAATAAAGTAGAATTAGGATCATGCTCTAGCCATATTGTATGATCTACATGTTGTGTGTGAAATAAAATGCTTATGTATTCATTGTGCTTTGTGTTGTCTTGTGTGGTTCTTGATGGTGGTATTTATAGACCATTATATATTCACTTATCAAATAATTGTCCACATGCTCAACAAATGGATAATGGAGTCATAATTGACCAATAATATACATGTGTGTATATGTTATGGACTAACCCATGTTGCAAGTATCCAAATAGTCACCTAACCCATTTTGGACTTCCACATGTTAGGATTGTTTTGTTTGTTGTTAGTTGTCTCTTGTGTAGCTAGGACACCGCAAAGGTGTGGCTCTTGACCCATGGATCCCCGCCTTGGAATAAAGGGGGAGCTAGGTTCAAGGGGGAGCATACTATCGGAGGAATAAAGCTCAAGATATGTTTAAAGTTAAAGTCCAAGTGTTATCCCACCTTTTTGATTCGAAAAAAGGGGGAGAAAGAAAGAAAAGTGTGAAGACCAATTCAAGATAAAGATCAAGGCTTCACTAAATTACAAGGCAAGGTCAAGATGCAAGCTACACCAAATGCGTTCTTAATCTTCGCTACGATTTGTAATTTTATTTGCTTTCAGAATTTATTTGTCATCATCAAAAAGGAGGAGATTGTTAGGACAACATTAGTTAGATCTCCTTATGTTTTAATGATGACAAATAAACATTCGAAACACATAAAATCAAAAACGTTAGCCGAAATCTTCCAGACCTAAGAACTGGGCCTGGCGCGCTGCCGGCGCTCCGACGCGCCGCCCACTGTATTGGTCGGGACAAATTTTGAAAGTCGGCTTTTCCCTTACCCGATAAATGTGGATCTTTCAATACAAGTATGAATATGTTATGTACTTCATTGGGAACACTCGAAACGAGTTTTAGAATTAGAGGTATCCAAATTTACAACCTCCCGTTTTTGGCAAAACGCCAACTCAAGTATTTTGATAAACGCCTATGATGAGTGTGTAAATACTCATCATTTTACACCCAGAAAAGACACAAAAATGACCAAAAACACTCAAATTATACTGCAGATATCCTTGGTTTGTGTTTTATGTGTTTCAGGTACCAAAGGATTAAAAACGGAACGAAAACGAGCATTTTTAGATCGACTCGACAACAATTGTACATTTGATAAAGTGAAGACAAAAGACAAAGTCAAAAGTCAAAGTCAACCCCCAAAAATACCAAAATGCAAAAAATGGTACTTGGAAATAATTTCTATTTTTGGCAGCCTTGGTCCCTGAAGTTTGAAACTTGGCAGAATTGGTCCTTAAGCCTTAAAACTATTCCAATTCTAATCCTAACTTAGCTAAACCCAGCCCACACCATAAAATAAACCCAAGCCCAACCCTCCAACCCGACCCACCTTTTATTTAGTTAAAACTAGTTAACCCAGTCAAACCTACCCTTCTTCTAAACCATTGCCCGCCAAAACCATACCGCCATTCCCACCCCTCTCCACTGACAAAACCACCCATCACCTCACCCCTCCTCCTACTACACTTCACCTAACAATCCAAAAACATTTAATGCTTCGTTCCCATCACAAGTTATCAGAGATAGTGGTTTTTCCACTATCTCCATTTTGGCGCCAAAATGGGTTTCAAGGGCTGAGATTGATTCACACCAATCCAAGGGTTCAGTAGTGATCAGAGAAGAAGATAAGACTTATCCCACTTCAGTTTTTGTATAAATAGATCACATTGTAGCCTATAATGAAAAGTAGTTTTTCATGTTTAATTGTATTGTAATTTAAATTGTTCAAGTTTATCAATTTTAATTTCCAGTTATCTTTACAAGTTATTTTCAGTCTGTTTATCATTAATCCTTGTACAATTTCCATTAGTTAATGAAAATTCCAAGTTTTTAAGTTTCTATGGTGTACTGAGAATTCGAATCAAGTTAAATGTTCACTGAAATAGTTTCTTTGTTGTTCCTATAAGCTTACATAAGCTCTCTATAGCTTTTGATAAGCTTATGTTAGTTTAATTCAGTCTAAACCTTAAAATTACCAAAAAGTCAAAAAAGTCAAAATAAGCTAAAAATAAGCTGTTTTGGACAATACAAGCTGGAGCATGGTAGATTATGGATGGCCATGGTTTAGAGCTTCTTGGGAAGCAATAGGTTGATGTGGTCATTGATTATCAGTCCTTGTTTTGGAGATAAAGCAATTTGTAAGAAATTTCCAAGTTTCCATTCTACTGTACAACTGCTTACTTGTGTACTTCTTGGTGTTTTCAGTACTTATTCATGTTATTTAAGTTAATTTAAGTTAGTTTGATAGTTAGTACAAGTCTAAATCTCATTTTCACTTTTAAAGATAAAATCAGTCCATATTAGCTTAATATAGTAGTAGCTTAACTAGTGCTTATTTACATTTTGAAAGTTGCTTATTATAGTCAAAATAAGTTAGTGAATCAGTAATAAACAAAAATCATAGTTAAAATTGGTTGTTACCTTTGAAAATCACCAAAACAGCCCCACATAAGGACTGTTTGGGTCAGAATTTAAAATGGGTCAAAATGGGCATACACTGTTCATGTGCACTCTTGGTAGTTTTGATCTTGCTTAATTTAGCTCAGAAAAGTTGTTTGTAGCTTGTTATTAGCTGATTTGAAGGTTTTTGTTGGTTTGAGTGATTTGCTCTAGAATTAGGTTCATACATGTGTGATATAGCTTATTACAGAGATAAGCAGTTGTGGTTCCTAATTTTGCTAGTCCTAAGTCCAATATAGTGTATTAAGTTGGTATTCTAAGGTTGGAATCAATGGGTTAGGATTTGAGGGGTATTTTGACAAAATCCAAAGTCTGCACAATAGGAATCCAATAGTGCAGTCTGCATCAATTTTCTAGACACCATTTAAGTGTTTATTGGTGTTAATCTGAGCTTAATTTCTTGGTTTCTCTGTAATTTGCCAGGTGTTCTTTGCTTATATCCAAATCCAGACCCTTTCCTAGCTTATTTGAGCTTTGGAATTAGCTCAAAAGTTGCCTAATTTCACAATATACCACTGAGTCATTAGTGGTTAATTGTGCTAACTGAGCCACTTTCCCAGCTTATTTTTAAGAAGAAAATTAGCTTCTCTTGGTCTGCTATTTGGTTTTATGTGATCCTTGGTAGGTCAACTTTAAGTATTATCAGTCTTTGTGGTATTTAGTTTTCATCTAAGTGCTTAAAATTAAGCCCAAAGTTGCCTAGGGTTGACTGAGTTGCCCTGTGCATCAGTCCTTTGGTTTGCTTATTGATCTTTAATCAGTGCTTATTTCTGAGTTCTTGTGGCTTATTCAGTTTCACTTTAGCTTATCTTCAGTTACTTAACTATTTTCAGTTTGCCTTTAGCTTATTTAATAGCTTATCAGCTATTTTGATCAAAAGCCTTTTGCTATTCCTCTTTTTAGCCAACTGATCAGCCACTTGGCTTATTTCTGGGCTTATTTGAGGTTTTCAAAAATAGTTTTAGTTATAAAGTTTGCTTATCACCTTGTGCTTGTTGAGTTTCAATCATAAAAATCAAAAAAAGAAAATAAATAGCAAAAAGAGAGCCAAGGGATTCGAACCCTGGTCTCTTGACTCACACACAAGCACACTCACCAACTGCCCTTGGGTCTTTTTCAGTTAGACCTTGCACCCATTAATACTTAACCCCACTTTCCATTTTAAGCTATCCGAGCTTCTTTGCTTATTACCAGCTTATCTCAATAAGCTGGCACCTTGTTTATATTTTTCCTATGACTGGTTTATTATAAAGTAATTTCACAAAAAGTTTCAGAATTTTTAGAATAGTTTTAATATTTTTTATGCATTTCTCTTTTTAAAACAGTTTTTAATTCATAATAAAAAATATAAAAATCAGAAAAATATAAATCTTTTTTCTAAAATTTTCTTTTGTCATATAGATCCTAGAAAAAATAGATTTGTACCTGTAGAGTTTAAATTTCTAAGATTTGACGTTTTAGGCTTGGGTTTTCCCGGTTTAAGCACGTTATTAGATTTTCTTTACGTTTTTGGCCTTAAGTGTTTTAAATTCATATTTGCCTTAGTTAATTAACTGTTGTTTAGATTATATTTCATATTTTAGTTTATAAAATCCAAAAATCTCTTTGCTTCCACTATTCATCACATGAAACACAATCCCGATCTCACAAATTCCATTCATCCTTCATCGGGGATAACGAACCGGGTTTACATATTTCCTTTGTAAATCTTTGAGAAAAATACGTGTTGATTTTAACGAATCAAATTTTGGCGCCGCTGCCGGGGAAGGTTGAAGCGAATTTTTAAGTCTCGTTTGGCGATTCGTGTTTTGAAGACCCTTCTTTCGAGAAGTTATCATTTTCTCTCATAAATACTATCTTATTCTAAAAAAAATAAAAAAAAAAAATAATAAAAAAAATAAAATAAAAAATAAATAATAATAATAATCATCATAAAAATCACCATTAACACTTTACCTAAAGTGTTTACAATACCATAAAAATATCCAACAAAACAAATCGTAAGTTAATTGTTTTCGGACTATCTTGAAATTACAACCTATACAAGTGGTTTAAGGATGGTTTGGCATTAAATTGACAAATCAAAAGAGGCGGGTTTTTAATCAGCTTTCGAGCGGACCTTTGCTTCTCCGCCAATCTGCGAGTAGTTTTGAGAGAAACGAATTTCGATTGACGAATCGACCCCAAAAATATTTTTCCTCATCCTCTTAAACCGTTTGATTCTATCTTCTTAAACCCTCCTTAATGTTTAATTCTCATGTCGTCACTAGGCTATCACTGTTTTGATTGTAAAAGCCCGTTGATTGACAGTCTTCGTTGTACAAAGTGTAAGTGTGAGCGGTGTGGAAATCATGCCCCAAAAGGATCTTGTTATTGGTGTGAAGTAGCCCTCGAAAGAAAGCTTAATTCCATCGATAATTCTCAAAGTTTTTCCGAACACCCTCCACAACCCCAGCCATCTTCACTCACTCAGCATAATTGCTTTATATGTGGAGATCCGTTGGGGGATGATTCACAATGTGAACGATGTTTTTGCAAAGGATGTGGGTTTACTCATGGACTTTACATGTGTTGCACTTCTGAAATCCAAAATACACTTGATTATCCAGATTTTCAAAATGATTTCAACCTTCCTCAGGATTCATTTTGGCAAGAACCGTGTTATCAAAACTTCAATGATACATCATTTCAAAATATGCCAAATGATCTTTGTGAGTATTGTGGAGGTCCTCACCAAAGTTTTGATTGTCAAACAAGTAATATGCTTGTCTATGAGCATGGCCCTTGTGACAATTATGATTATTCTTATCATGACCAACCTCCAAAGTATCAAACGATTCAAACTCAGCCTCAACCATCTCCTCAAGAATTATTCCAAGAAATTCAAGATGCAAGGAATAAACTTCAGGAGTTGGCTTTCAAAGATTTATTCCAAAAACTTCATGATGTGAGGAATGAACTTAATGATTTGGCTGTTAAAAATGCCCAAGTTGATCGTCATGGTAAATCTATGGAAGATTTACTCGCCGAAGAACGAGCAGCACAAAGGCGTTTCCTATTTAATAAGGCTGCCATGCTCGATGACGAAGATGAAGACGACGAGGAGAGTACTATTCCTTTGAGCGATATCATTTCTCAACTCCCTCAGTCTATTGCAATCACATCATTCTTTCCAACTTTGAACCCTAAGGACTCTCTTATTATGGGGGATGAGCATATTAGCACTATTCCTGAAAAGGAATCGGACGAATTCATAAAGTCTAGTGCTGAGAACCTTATCCCAATCCCAAGTGAGTCTGAGGATATATCGGACAATGAATGTGATTTGTCTATTTGTGATGATTATCCTCTTGACATTGAGGATGATTTTTCCGGGATTTTCTCTAACCCACTTTCAATTCCAATGATGATTTTTCCTCTAGTGATGACGAATCACTTTCTGATGAGGACATTCAAAATGAAAGTCTCAAAGTCTATTCGAATTCTCTTTTTGAATTTGACGATGAGTACTTTTCTAGCAAAATAAATCCTCTCTTTGATGAAGAGGTAGAGAACAATGAGGTCAAGGACTCTATTATTCATAAACTTGATATGACCTCAATTCTTAATCCCGATATTGTTAAGGACAATCTTTCTCCGACATATGTGATTTTTCCTTCTGAGGATCGCCGTTATATTGACTTCACATATGTCGTTCGAGTTTTTTTTTACCTTTCTTCACTTTTAAGGTAGCTTGTCCTTTCATTCACTCGTTCGGGAGTGAAGACAAAATTTTTGACCCTGGCATCTCAATTTATCATTCTTTTGAGCCGAATGTATCTCATCGGAGTGGAACTTTCAAGAAATTCAATGTTGATCCAAACATCTTGAATGAAAGTCCGATGGAGATTTTCTCTTCCACATGCTCCCCCAAAAACAAATGAATTCGGGGTCGAGTCAAGCTAGTGACTCGGTTAACAAAAACATTAGCACTTCATGGGGGACAACCCATGTTTCTGACTTCTTTCTATTTTCTGAAACTAAGTGTGGGGGAGATTCCTCTACTGTGCTCTGTTTGTGTGTTGTTTGCTCGTGTTTGCAGGTTTCCCTTAGATTGTGATGATTGGTGCGCCTGTTTTCAATCTAGCCGCCCAATATCCGATCTTGTTGCTAACGATTATCTAGGGATATCTTTTTAATCCTGTTTGTGAAAATAGAGATTTCTTTCCCACACTTGGCTATTAGTATTACCTTTTTACGTTCTAAGTGTCGGCATAATAGCCGGTACTTTGAATATTGAGGGCAATATTCAATTCTAAGTGTGGGGGGGGGGGGGGAATTCTCGCGAATTTTGTCACATTTGTACCTTCTAGTGCCCTAGTACCCCCGTTTTGGCCAAAATTTTAAAATTTTTTTCGTTTTTAGATAAGAAATTGCACTAAAAAAAAGAAAGAAAAAAGTGTTTAGTCTTGATTAGGTTAGAACAAAGGGAATCCCGACTCTGCCAGAGTGTTGATCTGGCTGCTTCCTTAACGATTAGACTAAGGTTTTACGATATGTGCAAATGAAAATGCTAAGCGTAGAATAGTTGGTTTTCTTTAGAGCTTATACAAGTAATCTATGGCTTTTCCTCCCAGGAGATAACTAATCTGACTTAATAAGCGCTTATTTTCAAACATTTGAACACACAAAATCATTTTTCTATACGATTTTGAAAAATACTAGTTCAAAGCTTTATTTAAACTTCGGAACAAGCATATGTCATAGTAATGCAAATGAAAGTGATACGTTGCTTGAAAGTTGCAAAAGTTAAGTAATAAATGTATGTGCTAAAAAAGCTACGGTTCAAGATCGGCCCTTGGATCCTTATTTTCGGAAGGCGTTTAGGTCTTTGCTACCCTCTTACACCGGCCCTTGGACCTCTAATTCAGGAATGTGTGAGGTCTTGGTCTAACACCCTTGGATCCTCATTTCAGGAATGTTTAGAGTCTTGGAACTCTCCGTTGTAACGGCCCTTGGATCCTTTATTCCAGAAGGTGTAAGGTCTTGGTTCCCGTGAAACTCCGGTAGTTTACGTTGCATAAGTAAAAAAAAATGAAAGGAAAATAAAATGGAATGATATTGCAAAATGCAATAAGTTTTGAAACTTGCTTGTTGTAAATTTTAAATTTATCTTTCAACTAGTATTAGTCAAAATTTTATAAAAACGTCGATTTTTGTGATCAAAATTTTGAAAATCAAGCACAGTCACCTAACTTGAATATATGCGGGAGTGAAAAGTTAAGTTTCGGCTTACATAGATTATTAGTATAAGTAGTGTTAGCATTTTACAAAAACATTTGCACATTGAGTTTAAGCTTAGTTGGGAGTATAAAAAAGAGGATGACGATTACAATTCCCTGGAGACACCCAGTTTGTGTGAATCCCGTTCCATGATACCATTTTTGGAAATCAAGAATGTTATATATTTTGTTCTAGTTTATATTTCTGGCATTGTATCAAAAATCAAAACGGGGAATGCTTGTTATTCTTTTGATCCTTTCATTACTTTATATGATCGGATTGCTAGGGACTAGCAATAGTTTAATGTGGGGGATTGATGAGTATGTAAATACTCATCATTTTACACCCATAAAAGACACAAAAATGACCAAAAACACTCAAATTATACTGCAGATATCCTTGGTTTGTGTTTTATGTGTTTCAGGTACCAAAGGATTGAAAACGGAACAAAAACGAGCATTTTTGGATCAACTCGACAACAATTGTACATTTGATCAAGTGAAGACAAAAGACAAAGTCAAAAGTCAAAGTCAACCCCAAAAATACCAAAATGCAACAAATGGTCCTTGGAAATAATTTCTATTTTTGGCAGCCTTGGTCCCTGAAGTTTGAAACTTGGCAGAATTGGTCCTTAAGCCTTAAAACTATTCCAATTCTAATCCTAACTTAGTTAAACCCAGCCCACACCATAAAATAAACCCAAGACCAACCCTCCAACCCGACCCACCTTTTATTTAGTTAAAACCAGTTGACCCAGTCAAACCCACCCTTCTTCTAAACCATTGCCCGCCAAAACCATACCACCATTCCCACCCCTCTCCACTGACAAAACCACCCATCACCTCACCCCTCCTCCTACTACACTTCACCTAACAATCCAAAAACATTTAATGCTTCGTTCCCATCACAAGTTATCAGAGATAGTGGTTTTTCCACTATCACCATTTTGGCGCCAAAATGGGTTTCAAGGGCTGAGATTGATTCACACCAATCCAAGGGTTCAGTAGTGATCAGAGAAGAAGATAAGACTTATCCCACTTCAGTTTTTGTATAAATAGGTCACATTGTAGCCTATAATGAAAAGTAGTTTTTTATGTTTAATCGTATTGTAATTTAAATTGTTCAAGTTTATCAATTTTAATTTCCAGTTATCTTTACAAGTTATTTTCAGTCTGTTTATCATTAATCCTTGTACAATTGCCATTAGTTAATGAAAATTCCAAGTTTTTAAGTTTCTATGGTGTACTGAGAATTCGAATCAAGTTAAATGTTTACTGAAATAGTTTCTTTGTTGTTCCTATAAGCTTACATAAGCTCTCTATAGCTTTTGATAAGCTTATGTTAGTTTAATTCAGTCTAAACCTTAAAATTACCAAAAAAGTCAAAAAAGTCAAAATAAGCTAAAAATAAGTTGTTTTGGACAATACAAGCTGGAGCATGGTAGATTATGGATGGCCATGGTTTAGAGCTTCTTGGGAAGCAATAGGTTGATGTGGTCATTGATTATTAGTCCTTGTTTTGGAGATAAAGCAATTTGTAAGAAATTTCCAAGTTTCCATTCTACTGTACAACTGCTTACTTGTGTACTTCTTGGTGTTTTCAGTACTTATTCATGTTATTTAAGTTAATTTAAGTTAGTTTGATAGTTAGTATAAGTCTAAATCTCATTTTCACTTTTAAAGATAAAATCAGTCCATATTAGCTTAATATAGTAGTAGCTTAACTAGTGCTTATTTACATTTTGAAAGTTGCTTATTATAGTCAAAATAAGTTAGTGAATCAGTAATAAACAAAAATCATAGTTAAAATTGGCTGTTTCCTTTGAAAATCACCAAAACAGCCCCACATAAGGACTGTTTGGGTCAGAATTTAAAATGGGTCAAAATGGGCATACACTGTTCATGTGCACTCTTGGTAGTTTTGATCTTGCTTAATTTAGCTCAGAAAAGTTGTTTGTAGCTTGTTATTAGCTGATTTGAAGGTTTTTGTTGGTTTGAGTGATTTGCTCTAGAATTAGGTTCATACCTGTGTGATATAGCTTATTACAGAGATAAGCAGTTTTGGTTCCTAATTTTGTTAGTCCTAAGTCCAAGATAGTGTATTAAGTTGGTATTCTAAGGTTGGAATCAATGGGTTAGAATTTGAGGGGTATTTTGACAAAATTCAAAGTCTGCACAATAGGAATCCAATAGTGCAGTCTTCATCAATTTTCTAGACACCATTTAAGTGTTTATTGGTGTTAATCTGAGCTTAATTCCTTGGTTTCTCTGTAGTTTGCCAGGTGTTCTTTGCTTATATCCAAATCCAGACCCTTTCCTAGCTTATTTGAGCTTTGGAATAATCTCAAAAGTTGCCTAATTTCACAATATACCACTGAGTCATCAGTGGTTAATTGTGCTAACTGAGCCACTTTCCCAGCTTATTTTTAGAAGAAAATTAGCTTCTCTTGGTCTGCTATTTGGTTCTATGTGATCCTTGGTAGGTCAACTTTAAGTATTATCAGTCTTTGTGGTATTTAGTTGTCATCTAAGTGCTTAAAATTAAGCCCAAAGTTGCCTAGGGTTGACTGAGTTGCCCTGTGCATCAGTGATGAACTCAAATAAGTACATTTTATTACTATCATTTATCCTATTAATTTGACTTGTTTTATTATATTATGTATGAGGATTGATACTTAATCGTTTACTTTTGTAATTCTCAGGTAAAAACAAGCATTTGGTGAAACTTAGCGATTTTGGACTGATTATGGAGCAAAACATGCAAGAAGTTAAGAGTCTACCGAAATGAAGAAGATCAAGACTAATCTGCTCCAGATGCGCCGCATCTCACTCGTTACATGCGCCGCATCTCTATCAAGATATCACCAGATATGATCCAAGATACAAGAGGACATGCGCCGCATCCAAAGATGAAGATACGCCGCATCTACTGGCGGTGTACGAATATTCCTGAATATTATAATCTTGGACCCCACGCGAAGTTAAGTACATGCGCCGCATCTCACCTCAGACAGAAACTATAAATACCCCAAGACCAGACGAATTCCGGAGCTTTTGGTGAGAGGGATATATTAGATTCGAAGACCGAAGCAGCAGAACCCTAGGACGAATTCAGTCAAGGAGGCAGCACAAGACACACCAAACGAAGATACAAGAGCTGTAAGAAGGTGCTGCATGTGTTTAATTCATTAAGTAGTTTTGTTTTATTGTGTTAGCAAACTTTAATTCATCAGGATTGGTGGCTTGTGTAATGTGACAACGAAAGATTGCACTCCCTTTAATACTTGCTTTCCCATCAATTAAAGTTTATATGTTGATGTCTTTGGTTACTACTTATTAGTGCATTGATAACCTCTGTGTTTATTAGTGGCTTGCGGGCATTTGACTGCGGAAAATAATGTGGCTCCCACGGTTATTACTAAATTGATCACTTAGGAATAACTTTTAGACATAAGTAATCATTAAGGGTTTACTCGCCGATAAGAATAGGACCAACGAGAAAGGGTTAACTACATACACTTCATATAAAGCTATCAATAAAACAAGTGACAATCTACTTAATCATAAGGACAGCCCTCTTATTGTCTCGAGTATTTATCTGTGTACGTGTGTGCTACTTGCTGATTCGTGCCTATTGGTTTATTTTATTATTTAATTGCAAACAAATCGTGCCAGTCTCTCAGGCTGAAACCCCCTTACGTTAGGATATTAAAATACTGATTAGAATAACGAGATAATACATTTCACTCTTAGTGATCGACACTCTACTTACCATTATATTCATACTGACCGGGTACACTGCTCGTTAAGTGTGTGTGTTATTGATAAGTCGGCTAAATATAAATTTAAAACTTGAGTAGGCATTAAAACTGCTAAACCGCAACGACACATCACGCTCCACCAAGTTTTTGGCGCCGTTGCCGGGGAGTGAATTGTTATTATCTGTTAATTTGATTAGTATTTTAATTAGGTTTTTCTTTTTATTAGATTAATTGCATCATTGTATTATTTTGCATATTTGTTGTTTTGTGTGTTATTTGTTTGCTTTTATTTTTGTTTTTGTGTTTATTTTTGTTTGTGTGTTTTAATTTTTGTTTTTATTTTTCGTATTTTTTCTGTTCTGCTATCGTTGTACTGTGCTAAATCAAACGATACGGCGCATCTGATCTCTCAGATACGGCGTATTGCGTTTAATTTTTTTAAATACAACGCGTTTAATTAATTCGATACGACGCATCTTTTCCCCAAGATACGGCGTATCTGTTTTGAATAAGAAATTTTTTTTCTAAGCGATAAAGTAATACGACGCATCTGCTTTAGCAGATACGGCGTATCTTTTATTTTAATTAAAAACAGTTTTCGAATTATTAAACAGATACGGCGCATCGATCTCTGTCGATACGGCGTATCCTCTGAATCAAAAATCTCGTATTTTTAAACGTAACGAAGATACGGCGCATTAACTTTCGTTAATACGACGTATTTAATTTTAAATAAATATCGATTTTTGATTAATTAATTCGATACGGCGCATTCATAAATTCTTAGCGGCGTATCTATTTTCTGGATAAAGTCTGATTAAATTTTAACGATTATAAGATACGGCGTATCCAACTCTTTGGATACGGCGCATCGTCTGCAGATATCAGCTATTTGTATTCATATATCCGTTTCTATATTCATTAATTTCTCTTCTAGCGAACAAATCCTACTGATGATTTTACCTTGGATGACAGATTTTGCTATGGAAGACATGTCAGTTAACGGATATCTTGCTAAGGAATGCTTGTTTTCAGATTCATTCAATGTGCTCATGATCGATGCAGATTTATTCTCTTGGGAGACTCCTCTTGAAGCTGCTTTTAAGGAATTCATGCGTTTATGCAACATTGACAAAGAGGTATTCTCTTATGATGTATTTGTGAGGTACACTGGAGAAGAATTGTCGCTCTTATGGCCTATCATTGAAGCCGAAGGATTGAACTGGACTACTATCGAAGAAGATGATGGGAAATTCTATCTTGCATACATGGACTCAAGCAACAACAGCTGTGGTGGAGGCAATACCCAAATCTCTTACATGCCTTATTCCGAACAGTACTGGGATTAAATGAGAACTATCTGGATAATGACAGAAATTATGCTTTGGCGGAATTACTATTTCATGGCAGATTGGTAAGATTGATAGACCTCTCCCTCAATGATTGGCTAGAACTCAAATATGGTAGTCCGGAATTTGCCCCTGCAAATGAAGTCAAGCAGATTATGACTTCATGGTTGACTCGGAGTTTTAAGAAGCAATTTAACGAGTTCATGGAGATAAAAAAGAATATAATTGGAAAGGCTTGCTTTGACGTTAACCACGATCCTAACGATGTTGATTTTTCAGAATGGTTGGCTAGTAAGTTTAATAACCATAAGAGCATGGATCGAGCTACTAAGGATGCATTATGGGTATATTGGATGAGAGGAGAAGACGAAGAAGTAGAAAGCGATTATGGGTCGTCACTTCATGATGCAACAATCAATGAGGGCATTGAAGAACTTTTCAGAATTGACATTGATGTGTTCGATTATGAGACACCCTTGTGCAAGCAGTTCAAGGAATTTAACTACCTTCTTCAAGTCGACGATGATGTGCTTACTGGAGATCTACCAGGATTTAAGACTTATGACGATTTCAAAAACACCTGGTACTATGAATGGAATGACCAAGTACCATGGGTTTGGGATAAACCATGGGAATCTGAGCACATTAATCATACCTGTACACCCTTCGTTTTCAAGGATGGGAGTAGTGTTTGGCCGACCTGTGATTATAAAAGTGACGGAACCTGTAATGGGGGAAGTATAATTGGGATGAAACGGGTTGGAAACGATGTAAACTTTGAAGATTATGAATGGTACGATAATGTTGAAGACTGCCCACAAAAAGCGGAGGCTTTGCAAGAAAAGGGTAGAATTGAACGCTTGAAAGGACTCAAAGGAACATCGAATACTACTTTCTGGGAATGGGTGCATGAACAATTTGATGATTTTACGAAGCTTAGTCGACAGTTACAATGGGATTTGGAAAGAGAATGGGAGGCGATTCAAGACAATAAGTCATTAATTGAAGAACTAGATGATTATTTGATTAAGGATCCTTATTTCAGGTTCGTTGATAAAGACAATGAAGAGTTTACCAAAAGGAAGTGTCGACTACTTGGGATTCCTTACAATGAGCCACCCATGATTATTTCTGAAAAATTTAAAATCATCAAATATTCTTTAGGTCCTGATGAAGAGTATACTGCGGTGAAGACAAAGAGTTATATTAGATTAAGTCGAACGGAAGAAAACGTCGCAGAGATATACGGGAAAATCTTTTGGATGAAGGAAGAAGGATGGACCGTGACAAGGACTAAATAAAGAGCTGAACGTGAGTCTAACTTGAAGACTCTGGAATAAAGACAAGTGCTTACCGGGAGACAACCCGGAGAATTTCTATTATTCTGTTTTCTGTGTCGAGTCAGTCAGGCCCGCATGAGGATACGGCGCATCTCAATTCTGAGATGCGACGCATCTCCTGCAATGGTCATATCTTATTTTTATTTTTCTGCATTTTTATTTTCGACTTTAAAAACTATTTATCAGTTTATTTTAATGCGGCGCATCCCTGGTTAAGGATGCGGCGCATCTTTATTCTGATCTGTATTAATTCCAGGCTCGATACGGCGTATCTTCTTCCATAAGATGCGGCGCATCGACTGACCTGATGATTTTCAGTTTTAATTTTTAAGTTTTATTTTTCCTAACTACTAATGTATTATGCAAGTTTGAACCTTTCTTATCTTAGGTGTGTTTTAAAGTGTTGGTGGTATTATAGTTTCCTGGATTTCCTGTGGATACATCAAGTATGAAGCTTTAACGTTCTCATCCACAAGAAAGTTGATTTTTGCTCTTATACTAATGGAGGATCATACCGAGCAAATCTCAGGGGAGTTTTTCTGTTCTAATTCTTTTATTTTCCAGTTTTTAACCTTTTATACAAACAACGAGGACGTTGTTTAACTTAAGTGGGGGGATTGGAGAATTAGAACACTTAACAATTACTTGTCCTAAACTTTTTCAAAAATTATGCTTAAAATGTGCTTAATATATCAAACTTAAAAATTTTTAGCATGTTTTTGTTTAAGATCTAAGTTGCATAGCTGCACACATGACGTTATTTTCAAAAATTGTGATTTTTCAAAAATTCACAAATCTATGAGTGTGCCGGTGACTTGTAAACTTTAGAACTTGGCTTGTATACTATTCGAGACCACCATAATAAGTATTATTTATATAATTGGAATGACTTGTCTAAATTGGTAAAATTCTAGGATTACACCCAAATAGCCTATTATATGTTATGTGTTATTAACTAACTACACTGGTTAGTTAACCCCCGTATAAACCCTTTTGTTACTCTCATTTTTAGAGTAAGATACCCCTAGAAAAACACTCAGAGCCATTCCTTTTGTTTCTTACACCTATGTTTAAAATGTTTCGTTACACCCTTACACCTTAGCCTACCCTGTAGATTAGAATCCGTGGTTGGTTAATTGCTATAGGCAAAGTGTCACAACCCGCATTTTCAGGATATTTTCCATATTTACTATTCATCTCGGAAATCACTATTCATCATTTACTATTCACCGATCACTATTCATCATTTTACTATTCATCGTTTTCGGAGTCAATTTGAGATTCTGAGGAGCGTTCAGAAATTTTACTATTCACATGACACTATTCATTCCCGGAGAAAATTCACTATTCATGGTTATCGTTCATCACTTCGTAAACTGGGTTTACGGGTATTCAAATACGCGTAACCGGTAAGGTTTAGCGGCGTATTCATACATCATCATTAAGGACCCGTCATATAGACTAGAAGTAGTCTACATATCATCAGTAACATCCTCAGTATCCTAGGTCATGCACGGACATGCATTATTTCAATTTACGTATGCTTAATTTGTAATTAACGTTACCACTCAGTTTTTATTACTAATAATATACCCGACACTCCCGACTATGATCCTAACATATTTTCATACTCATTATAATGCTATAAAAATTATATTATTAATTTACCCGGTGTTTTAAAACCATTTGCTACATTTTCCGGTAAACGCCTATAACAACGTCGGTTTGCGAATTTTCAACTCGATAATTATTCTAACACCCGATTCTTGCAAGGAATAATATTTTACAACTTTTACAACTTCGTCATATTTTATTTCACCTCGTTAACATTTATTTCAAGATAACTCGGTACCCGATAACACCCAAAATATACATAAAATACACTAATACTTGCACATGGGGACACAAACATTGATTAGCCCAAAAAACTCTTCTCCCCTCTCCCTATTTCACGCCAAGGCCCCCCCTCCTTTTACCATGTTACTTCATATTGATCAATTAATTACCAAAATGCCATCACTAGAAAATATCTAATAAACTTTCCTAATACACTTTGTCATTTCTAAGTTACAAAGTCAAGTTTCTTTTCCTTTCTCCCTTTTCCTTTGAAACTCACGGCAAGAACAACCATGAAGCAAGAACAATTATTTTTCAAAGATCAAGTTCTATTTTAGTCCATATAATCATTCTTGTTAAGGTTTTGGAATAAAAACCTCAAGATTTGCATCTATTTCTCTTCAATCTCAACATACATTGTAAGTAACCTCAAGAACAATTCTTTTTCATATTTTACTTCCATTTGATCCTTGTGTTTATTTATTTCAAGTGGCTTTAGTTAAAAATGCAAGATACATAAGTTATTGATACCATTTATTTTTAAAACTATCTCTAACAATAGATCCACTAATTTTAGTAACATCCTCATGAATCCCACTATATTTAGTGATGTTTAGGACCCCATGACCCTTTGAGAAGGTGTATGGTAGATCAAGAGTACTTGTGGAGTTGTGTGAAAGTAGTTTGATTAAGTTTTGGACTAGAAAAATGTATTTTTAAAATATACAAATACCTACTGTCACGAAATTGATTTTCTGGAAAACTCAGAATTTTATGAACCATTTTGGTCTCAAGATTTAGAAAATACATTCAAAAACGAACGCGTGGGCGCTTGAATCACTAAAAACCGACTTATAACGAAGGAGATATGATTTTTCGTAGTTAGGCGACGAAAACTATTTTTCAGGAAAAACTGTTGCTGTAATCCGAACTTTAAGGGGCAAAATGAGTCGTTAGCCGTGATCTAGATGAGCCGAGCTATTGAAAATATGTTAGTTCATATTTATACGAACCCGTGGATATAAAGAACGTTGAAAACGAGCTTATAACGACCGAGATATACACGTTTAAAGCCCGACAATTCATATACCATTTTGACAGCCCACTTTTAGGAAATAAACTAAGTATAAAAACTAGTGTTTTTACAAGTTACCAAGTTGATAGCCGTTTTTCTATATGATCGTGGCGCGGTTGATCAAAGGTTAAATGCAACGATATTTAGATATTGTTACAAGGATTTCAAAAGCGTTGAGTTTGATCGCTAACACGTAAAGTACAATATTCCTCGACTAGTTTTACAATGTCGTTTTGGACATATTTTCACAAGTTATAAAAAGTATTGTTTTGCGACGAAAGCATTATATTTGACAATAAAACACCAAACAAGGATCATAGAGTATCGTTCCAACATATTTACACGAAAAGTAGTATTTAACTTAACGAGACGTCAAAAATGTATTTTTCGACGATAAACGTTATTTTCCAAAATCATCGAGTGGTATCGATAACATACGTATTTGCATGTGTAACATCATCTCATTGCTTACATTAGATTCCATCATTCATATTAGGTCGCGGTTAGAGAATCGTGCCTCATTTCAGTATATCCATTTTTGTCATCGTAGCTATCGCACAGGTGAGTTTTCATAGCCCCACTTTTACTTGTTTAACTACTTTACAATCTCTTTGGGGGAGATACATGCTCAATTACAAGATTTCAATTACAAGATTTCAATTACATGATTTCAATTCAATGCTTCTTTTCAAATCCCTTTGGGGAGAATGCATTGCAACATCATTTTTATACGGGCCAAAGTATTACATTCAAGTACATAGAATAAGTTACCGCATTGCCATGTTAAGTCCCCTATTCAGATATCATGAACCGTTAATTTACCTGTAAGCGAGAGTGAGTGGATAGATCTATCGAGGGTGACGCCTCCATCCGTGTTGGCTTTGACCAACAACCGATAGCGGATGCATTTCATGTCTTTTTCATTAGAGTGCCTGGCAAAACACTCTGAGGGGCACCACAGATTCAGTCATAGTTTCGGGGTCATGAGCTTATGGCTATTGTACTACTATCATTTTTACGTGACTTATGTCATGCATTTTATACTTGTGGCTATCGTATAACATTTACTTGTGGTTACCGGAAAAGTATTCCAATTACATAACTCAAATCATATTTGGCAGTGGGTTATAAACACACAGGTTGCAAGTCTTGTTATGGCCAAGGCTTGGAACCGGGTGGATTTACAATGCCTTTGCTGGGAAATCTTCATTCAAATGCTTTACATTTTACAATAAACTCTATGAACTCACCAACCTCGTGTTGACACTTTAGCATGTATTTTCAGGAACTAAGCATAGCACGCTACTGGAGGCTTTTGGCAGGGCATGGCATGGTCATAGAAGACTCTGATAAAACATTTGGGACCGCTTAACTTATTTTATGGGCAAACTTCCGCACCACTTTTCAGAATGTAAATTTAACACTTTTGACTTATCAAATATATTCTAAATGATTGATGTGAAAACCGTTCTTTACACTTGTGTTATGATACCAATTGAGTTGCACCCCAAAGACATTACTTTCCGCTGCAAACCATTTTTGGGGGTGTGACAGATTGGTATCAGAGCCTCGGCTATAGAGAACTGGGTGATTTTAAAACCTAGACTATAGCTACATTCACAAAAACTTAACCCTATGACCGCCACGTGCCTGCCTGCCAAGCTGATGCCTCATTTGTGGTTTGTTGCTGACATAATTGATGATATTTGTATCTCATTATCAGATAGATTATACTCACTTATTCTAGTTGATTACCATACTTGTATTCTATATTAGCATGCTTACATATCATATGCGTTTCATTGTTACGCCTATTCCTTGCGTAGTTTCATTATTCGACCTCGAGTTTGGTCATTTGCATTAGTCTCTCAGAACATCTTTTCATATGTGAAGGACATAGTATTAGTATGACTGAGCTGAGTATTTCAAAATTCATGGAACCTCGGTAGAATATAGACTGGTCATCTATATTCGACCCGGGATAGTGGGACATAGGCTGACCACCTATATCCGACTCAGAGATGAATTTTGCAATACTGAGAATGGTTATAATAAAATTTTGTCCAGATCAGTTCTCTACCCAACTTCCAAATGTTTCATTCATGTGTGCGTACTCAAACGTAGCAAGAACATTTCGCACCTACACCACTTCATTTACCACTGAATGGAAGTACGCCGATAACTCATTGCATCTCATGAACGTTCCCATTGTGCACCATACATTTACATCACCGTACTCTCTTTCATCATTGTTGTGTGATTTCCTCATCATTGTTATTTGGCTTCCTCACCATTGTTCATATAGCGGTTGTTACAGTCATTTCCCTTCTCACCATCACTATCATCCCCCTTTCCAGTCCCATATACAAGGATTAGACGACACTCTATGGATTCCTAGGTTACTCATCACTCCCTACTCCCAATGTTGATAAGTGGATATTATCAACGACCTTCTTAGGAAAGACTTTCCATACCATCTATGAGGAGGATTCCTCGATACATTAAGACCATTCAGACTCAACAGAAATCTCAAAGTATCACTAAACCATCCGACCCGCTATCACTGGCCTGATCGCCGAATTTCTATCATCTAGAAAGTATTGGCTTGACCCAAAAATTTCAAGATTCGTTTCGGTACGAATGCTCTCTAAGCAACACTACAGAGATAAATCCAACCTCCTAACCAAGATTATAGAACATTCAACTGAACATGACCTTACCAATAGGCATTATTCAAACATGTTAGACACCTACACATTTGTGCAGACCTACCTACCCGATTATTTCATCCCCTTAATACTTTCACTTTCAAATGTATTTTTCTTCAAACCACAGTTATACAAAACATATATCTTGTAAGAAATACTTTTCTGAGGCACTCGTTTTGACAAGCAAATTCCTTTTGGTTAATTCTTTACAAAACTATTGAATGTTAAGAAATTTTAAACATCAATCTGTGGCAAACTATACCATTCACCTCATGTTGAAAATAGTCCTATCATGCATAACTACTAAATTTTGAAACATCAAGAAAAACGTTACTTAGAAAGCCGTTTGCTTAAAATTGTAAATTCATTTATTCAGGAAAGGTCTATGAACCAAACACACCATCTCAAAACAAACCTTGAAGATCAATCACTATATTGCAACACTTATACATTTAAGGTTTTGTGATTTGACGACATAGAACTTGGGGAAAACCTTAGTAATGGAAACTAAGCACCGTAGGTGGAGAAAGACTCGATTCATGATATTCTTGCGAAGGATCACAACCATATCCTAACCTAGTATTCCCAATAACGTCCTTTGACGGATTTAACCTTGTAAGACTTTTTCCACAAGATCCATGATACCTATTCCAATCATACCTAATAGGAAGATTCGATTCACCTCAAACTTTTGACAATTTCTTTAAGATTCCTTTGGAACTACACCACCCAACATCTTCGGACCAATGGTCAGAATTAGAGGACAATGCAAACATAGGAAAATATGCCCAAGACGGGTGTGAATAATCCTGGAAATGGTTGGGTTAACCATTTGCTATAAATCGGATTCATTGACAACAATAGCTATCACAAGATTCCCAAGACAACATCATTTGAGACACAATCCACCAAAAACATGGGAGACGAACCCGAGATAGATAGGACCATTCAATATTTCCGACAGTATGGGCCTAGTGGCCTACAGACTAGAGCCCCCGTTAGAGCTTAGTAGTTTACACAATAATGCCACATTCCAATTCACTGGTCTAAGAACTAAATTGTGAAACAACAAAGGAATTGTTACAAGTCAAGAATCAGTTACAAACAATAAGAAATGATAGAAGATAGGTTGGTGCATGATGCATATCATTCGAGCGGGAGAACGAACTAAGTTGAAAGCTTTGCCTTGGAAAGGCATGATACAATTTTGGGTAACGCGAAGGATTTAGCCCTCTGTATTGAACCATTTAAGATTCATTTTAGAATCGGCCTGCTGACATACAAACTTGAGTTTCCATCAGAGTTCATTAACACATATATATCTCATCTCACATTTCAAACCTCAAGAAGTGCCTTCCAAATGAACCACTCGTAGCACACTTCATACCATTCCATTAGAGGAAATTCAACCCGACCATAAGTTTAACCTGGTGGAGAAACCAATGAATCATGGACCGTGAGGTCAAACAGTTGAAACAAAGTCGGATTACTACTATGAAGTTCCCTGAATTCCGGAAGGAATCCTGAGTTTACCTGGGAGCGGGAAGACTAGATGTGACTAAGATATCATCACTTTTTCACCAACACCACTTCCGAGACCAACGCAAACTGAACTTCGGGACGAAGTTCCTTTTAGGGGGAAAGACTGTCACAACCCGCATTTTCAGGATATTTTCCATATTTACTATTCATCTCGGGAAATCACTATTCATCATTTACTATTCACCGATCACTATTCATCATTTTACTATTCATCGTTTCGGAGTCAATTTGAGATTCTGAGGAGCGTTCAGAAATTTTACTATTCACATGACACTATTCATTCCCGGAGAAAATTCACTATTCATGGTTATCGTTCATCACTTCGTAAACTGGGTTTACGGGTATTCAAATACGCGTAACCGGTAAGGTTTAGCGGCGTATTCATACATCATCATTAAGGACCCGTCATATAGACTAGAAGTAGTCTACATATCATCAGTAACATCCTCAGTATCCTAGGTCATGCACGGACATGCATTATTTCAATTTACGTATGCTTAATTTGTAATTAACGTTACCACTCAGTTTTTATTACTAATAATATACCCGACACTCCCGACTATGATCCTAACATATTTTCATACTCATTATAATGCTATAAAAATTATATTATTAATTTACCCGGTGTTTTAAAACCATTTGCTACATTTTCCGGTAAACGCCTATAACAACGTCGGTTTGCGAATTTTCAACTCGATAATTATTTTAACACCCGATTCTTGCAAGGAATAATATTTTACAACTTTTACAACTTCGTCATATTTTATTTCACCTCGTTAACATTTATTTCAAGATAACTCGGTACCCGATAACACCCAAAATATACATAAAATACACTAATACTTGCACATGGGGACACAAACATTGATTAGCCCACAAAACTCTTCTCCCCTCTCCCTATTTCACGCCAAGGCCCCCCCTCCTTTTACCATGTTACTTCATATTGATCAATTAATTACCAAAATGCCATCACTAGAAAATATCTAATAAACTTTCCTAATACACTTTGTCATTTCTAAGTTACAAAGTCAAGTTTCTTTTCCTTTCTCCCTTTTCCTTTGAAACTCACGGCAAGAACAACCATGAAGCAAGAACAATTATTTTTCAAAGATCAAGTTCTATTTTAGTCCATATAATCATTCTTGTTAAGGTTTTGGAATAAAAACCTCAAGATTTGCATCTATTTCTCTTCAATCTCAACATACATTGTAAGTAACCTCAAGAACAATTCTTTTTCATATTTTACTTCCATTTGATCCTTGTGTTTATTTATTTCAAGTGGCTTTAGTTAAAAATGCAAGATACATAAGTTATTGATACCATTTATTTTTAAAACTATCTCTAACAATAGATCCACTAATTTTAGTAACATCCTCATGAATCCCACTATATTTAGTGATGTTTAGGACCCCATGACCCTTTGAGAAGGTGTATGGTAGATCAAGAGTACTTGTGGAGTTGTGTGAAAGTAGTTTGATTAAGTTTTGGACTAGAAAAATGTATTTTTAAAATATACAAATACCTACTGTCACGAAATTGATTTTCTGGAAAACTCAGAATTTTATGAACCATTTTGGTCTCAAGATTTAGAAAATACATTCAAAAACGAACGCGTGGGCGCTTGAATCACTAAAAACCGACTTATAACGAAGGAGATATGATTTTTCGTAGTTAGGCGACGAAAACTATTTTTCAGGAAAAACTGTTGCTGTAATCCGAACTTTAAGGGGCAAAATGAGTCGTTAGCCGTGATCTAGATGAGCCGAGCTATTGAAAATATGTTAGTTCATATTTATACGAACCCGTGGATATAAAGAACGTTGAAAACGAGCTTATAACGACCGAGATATACACGTTTAAAGCCCGACAATTCATATACCATTTTGACAGCCCACTTTTAGGAAATAAACTAAGTATAAAAACTAGTGTTTTTACAAGTTACCAAGTTGATAGCCGTTTTTCTATATGATCGTGGCGCGGTTGATCAAAGGTTAAATGCAACGATATTTAGATATTGTTACAAGGATTTCAAAAGCGTTGAGTTTGATCGCTAACACGTAAAGTACAATATTCCTCGACTAGTTTTACAATGTCGTTTTGGACATATTTTCACAAGTTATAAAAAGTATTGTTTTGCGACGAAAGCATTATATTTGACAATAAAACACCAAACAAGGATCATAGAGTATCGTTCCAACATATTTACACGAAAAGTAGTATTTAACTTAACGAGACGTCAAAAATGTATTTTTCGACGATAAACGTTATTTTCCAAAATCATCGAGTGGTATCGATAACATACGTATTTGCATGTGTAACATCATTTCATTGCTTACATTAGATCATATCATCCATATTAGGTCGCGGTTAGAGAATCGTGCCTCATTTCAGTATATCCATTTTTGTCATCGTAGCTATCGCACAGGTGAGTTTTCATAGCCCCACTTTTACTTGTTTAACTACTTTACAATCTCTTTGGGGGAGATACATGCTCAATTACAAGATTTCAATTACAAGATTTCAATTACATGATTTCAATTCAATGCTTCTTTTCAAATCCCTTTGGGGGAATGCATTGCAACATCATTTTTATACGGGCCAAAGTATTACATTCAAGTACATAGAATAAGTTACCGCATTGCCATGTTAAGTCCCCTATTCAGATATCATGAACCGTTAATTTACCTGTAAGCGAGAGTGAGTGGATAGATCTATCGAGGGTGACGCCTCCATCCGTGTTGGCTTTGACCAACAACCGATAGCGGATGCATTTCATGTCTTTTTCATTAGAGTGCCTGGCAAAACACTCTGAGGGGCACCACAGATTCAGTCATAGTTTCGGGGTCATGAGCTTATGGCTATTGTACTACTATCATTTTTACGTGACTTATGTCATGCATTTTATACTTGTGGCTATCGTATAACATTTACTTGTGGTTACCGGAAAAGTATTCCAATTACATAACTCAAATCATATTTGGCAGTGGGTTATAAACACACAGGTTGCAAGTCTTGTTATGGCCAAGGCTTGGAACCGGGTGGATTTACAATGCCTTTGCTGGGAAATCTTCATTCAAATGCTTTACATTTTACAATAAACTCTATGAACTCACCAACCTCGTGTTGACACTTTAGCATGTATTTTCAGGAACTAAGCATAGCACGCTACTGGAGGCTTTTGGCAGGGCATGGCATGGTCATAGAAGACTCTGATAAAACATTTGGGACCGCTTAACTTATTTTATGGGCAAACTTCCGCACCACTTTTCATAATGTAAATTTAACACTTTTGACTTATCAAATATATTCTAAATGATTGATGTGAAAACCGTTCTTTACACTTGTGTTATGATACCAATTGAGTTGCACCCCAAAGACATTACTTTCCGCTGCAAACCATTTTTGGGGGTGTGACAGATTGGTATCAGAGCCTCGGCTATAGAGAACTGGGTGATTTTAAAACCTAGACTATAGCTACATTCACAAAAACTTAACCCTATGACCGCCACGTGCCTGCCTGCCAAGCTGATGCCTCATTTGTGGTTTGTTGCTGACATAATTGATGATATTTGTATCTCATTATCAGATAGATTATACTCACTTATTCTAGTTGATTACCATACTTGTATTCTATATTAGCATGCTTACATATCATATGCGTTTCATTGTTACGCCTATTCCTTGCGTAGTTTCATTATTCGACCTCGAGTTTGGTCATTTGCATTAGTCTCTCAGAACATCTTTTCATATGTGAAGGACATAGTATTAGTATGACTGAGCTGAGTATTTCAAAATTCATGGAACCTCGGTAGAATATAGACTGGTCATCTATATTCGACCCGGGATAGTGGGACATAGGCTGACCACCTATATCCGACTCAGAGATGAATTTTGCAATACTGAGAATGGTTATAATAAAATTTTGTCCAGATCAGTTCTCTACCCAACTTCCAAATGTTTCATTCATGTGTGCGTACTCAAACGTAGCAAGAACATTTCGCACCTACACCACTTCATTTACCACTGAATGGAAGTACGCCGATAACTCATTGCATCTCATGAACGTTCCCATTGTGCACCATACATTTACATCACCGTACTCTCTTTCATCATTGTTGTGTGATTTCCTCATCATTGTTATTTGGCTTCCTCACCATTGTTCATATAGCGGTTGTTACAGTCATTTCCCTTCTCACCATCACTATCATCCCCCTTTCCAGTCCCATATACAAGGATTAGACGACACTCTATGGATTCCTAGGTTACTCATCACTCCCTACTCCCAATGTTGATAAGTGGATATTATCAACGACCTTCTTAGGAAAGACTTTCCATACCATCTATGAGGAGGATTCCTCGATACATTAAGACCATTCAGACTCAACAGAAATCTCAAAGTATCACTAAACCATCCGACCCGCTATCACTGGCCTGATCGCCGAATTTCTATCATCTAGAAAGTATTGGCTTGACCCAAAAATTTCAAGATTCGTTTCGGTACGAATGCTCTCTAAGCAACACTACAGAGATAAATCCAACCTCCTAACCAAGATTATAGAACATTCAACTGAACATGACCTTACCAATAGGCATTATTCAAACATGTTAGACACCTACACATTTGTGCAGACCTACCTACCCGATTATTTCATCCCCTTAATACTTTCACTTTCAAATGTATTTTTCTTCAAACCACAGTTATACAAAACATATATCTTGTAAGAAATACTTTTCTGAGGCACTCGTTTTGACAAGCAAATTCCTTTTGGTTAATTCTTTACAAAACTATTGAATGTTAAGAAATTTTAAACATCAATCTGTGGCAAACTATACCATTCACCTCATGTTGAAAATAGTCCTATCATGCATAACTACTAAATTTTGAAACATCAAGAAAAACGTTACTTAGAAAGCCGTTTGCTTAAAATTGTAAATTCATTTATTCAGGAAAGGTCTATGAACCAAACACACCATCTCAAAACAAACCTTGAAGATCAATCACTATATTGCAACACTTATACATTTAAGGTTTTGTGATTTGACGACATAGAACTTGGGGAAAACCTTAGTAATGGAAACTAAGCACCGTAGGTGGAGAAAGACTCGATTCATGATATTCTTGCGAAGGATCACAACCATATCCTAACCTAGTATTCCCAATAACGTCCTTTGACGGATTTAACCTTGTAAGACTTTTTCCACAAGATCCATGATACCTATTCCAATCATACCTAATAGGAAGATTCGATTCACCTCAAACTTTTGACAATTTCTTTAAGATTCCTTTGGAACTACACCACCCAACATCTTCGGACCAATGGTCAGAATTAGAGGACAATGCAAACATAGGAAAATATGCCCAAGACGGGTGTGAATAATCCTGGAAATGGTTGGGTTAACCATTTGCTATAAATCGGATTCATTGACAACAATAGCTATCACAAGATTCCCAAGACAACATCATTTGAGACACAATCCACCAAAAACATGGGAGACGAACCCGAGATAGATAGGACCATTCAATATTTCCGACAGTATGGGCCTAGTGGCCTACAGACTAGAGCCCCCGTTAGAGCTTAGTAGTTTACACAATAATGCCACATTCCAATTCACTGGTCTAAGAACTAAATTGTGAAACAACAAAGGAATTGTTACAAGTCAAGAATCAGTTACAAACAATAAGAAATGATAGAAGATAGGTTGGTGCATGATGCATATCATTCGAGCGGGAGAACGAACTAAGTTGAAAGCTTTGCCTTGGAAAGGCATGATACAATTTTGGGTAACGCGAAGGATTTAGCCCTCTGTATTGAACCATTTAAGATTCATTTTAGAATCGGCCTGCTGACATACAAACTTGAGTTTCCATCAGAGTTCATTAACACATATATATCTCATCTCACATTTCAAACCTCAAGAAGTGCCTTCCAAATGAACCACTCGTAGCACACTTCATACCATTCCATTAGAGGAAATTCAACCCGACCATAAGTTTAACCTGGTGGAGAAACCAATGAATCATGGACCGTGAGGTCAAACAGTTGAAACAAAGTCGGATTACTATTATGAAGTTCCCTGAATTCCGGAAGGAATCCAGAGATTACCTGGGAGCGGGAAGACTAGATGTGACTAAGATATCATCACTTTTTCACCAACACCACTTCCGAGACCAACGCAAACTGAACTTCGGGACGAAGTTCCTTTTAGGGGGAAAGACTGTCACAACCCGCATTTTCAGGATATTTTCCATATTTACTATTCATCTCGGGAAATCACTATTCATCATTTACTATTCACCGATCACTATTCATCATTTTACTATTCATCGTTTCGGAGTCAATTTGAGATTCTGAGGAGCGTTCAGAAATTTTACTATTCACATGACACTATTCATTCCCGGAGAAAATTCACTATTCATGGTTATCGTTCATCACTTCGTAAACTGGGTTTACGGGTATTCAAATACGCGTAACCGGTAAGGTTTAGCGGCGTATTCATACATCATCATTAAGGACCCGTCATATAGACTAGAAGTAGTCTACATATCATCAGTAACATCCTCAGTATCCTAGGTCATGCACGGACATGCATTATTTCAATTTACGTATGCTTAATTTGTAATTAACGTTACCACTCAGTTTTTATTACTAATAATATACCCGACACTCCCGACTATGATCCTAACATATTTTCATACTCATTATAATGCTATAAAAATTATATTATTAATTTACCCGGTGTTTTAAAACCATTTGCTACATTTTCCGGTAAACGCCTATAACAACGTCGGTTTGCGAATTTTCAACTCGATAATTATTCTAACACCCGATTCTTGCAAGGAATAATATTTTACAACTTTTACAACTTCGTCATATTTTATTTCACCTCGTTAACATTTATTTCAAGATAACTCGGTACCCGATAACACCCAAAATATACATAAAATACACTAATACTTGCACATGGGGACACAAACATTGATTAGCCCACAAAACTCTTCTCCCCTCTCCCTATTTCACGCCAAGGCCCCCCCTCCTTTTACCATGTTACTTCATATTGATCAATTAATTACCAAAATGCCATCACTAGAAAATATCTAATAAACTTTCCTAATACACTTTGTCATTTCTAAGTTACAAAGTCAAGTTTCTTTTCCTTTCTCCCTTTTCCTTTGAAACTCACGGCAAGAACAACCATGAAGCAAGAACAATTATTTTTCAAAGATCAAGTTCTATTTTAGTCCATATAATCATTCTTGTTAAGGTTTTGGAATAAAAACCTCAAGATTTGCATCTATTTCTCTTCAATCTCAACATACATTGTAAGTAACCTCAAGAACAATTCTTTTTCATATTTTACTTCCATTTGATCCTTGTGTTTATTTATTTCAAGTGGCTTTAGTTAAAAATGCAAGATACATAAGTTATTGATACCATTTATTTTTAAAACTATCTCTAACAATAGATCCACTAATTTTAGTAACATCCTCATGAATCCCACTATATTTAGTGATGTTTAGGACCCCATGACCCTTTGAGAAGGTGTATGGTAGATCAAGAGTACTTGTGGAGTTGTGTGAAAGTAGTTTGATTAAGTTTTGGACTAGAAAAATGTATTTTTAAAATATACAAATACCTACTGTCACGAAATTGATTTTCTGGAAAACTCAGAATTTTATGAACCATTTTGGTCTCAAGATTTAGAAAATACATTCAAAAACGAACGCGTGGGCGCTTGAATCACTAAAAACCGACTTATAACGAAGGAGATATGATTTTTCGTAGTTAGGCGACGAAAACTATTTTTCAGGAAAAACTGTTGCTGTAATCCGAACTTTAAGGGGCAAAATGAGTCGTTAGCCGTGATCTAGATGAGCCGAGCCATTGAAAATATGTTAGTTCATATTTATACGAACCCGTGGATATAAAGAACGTTGAAAACGAGCTTATAACGACCGAGATATACACGTTTAAAGCCCGACAATTCATATACCATTTTGACAGCCCACTTTTAGGAAATAAACTAAGTATAAAAACTAGTGTTTTTACAAGTTACCAAGTTGATAGCCGTTTTTCTATATGATCGTGGCGCGGTTGATCAAAGGTTAAATGCAACGATATTTAGATATTGTTACAAGGATTTCAAAAGCGTTGAGTTTGATCGCTAACACGTAAAGTACAATATTCCTCGACTAGTTTTACAATGTCGTTTTGGACATATTTTCACAAGTTATAAAAAGTATTGTTTTGCGACGAAAGCATTATATTTGACAATAAAACACCAAACAAGGATCATAGAGTATCGTTCCAACATATTTACACGAAAAGTAGTATTTAACTTAACGAGACGTCAAAAATGTATTTTTCGACGATAAACGTTATTTTCCAAAATCATCGAGTGGTATCGATAACATACGTATTTGCATGTGTAACATCATCTCATTGCTTACATTAGATTCCATCATTCATATTAGGTCGCGGTTAGAGAATCGTGCCTCATTTCAGTATATCCATTTTTGTCATCGTAGCTATCGCACAGGTGAGTTTTCATAGCCCCACTTTTACTTGTTTAACTACTTTACAATCTCTTTGGGGAGATACATGCTCAATTACAAGATTTCAATTACAAGATTTCAATTACATGATTTCAATTCAATGCTTCTTTTCAAATCCCTTTGGGGGAGAATGCATTGCAACATCATTTTTATACGGGCCAAAGTATTACATTCAAGTACATAGAATAAGTTACCGCATTGCCATGTTAAGTCCCCTATTCAGATATCATGAACCGTTAATTTACCTGTAAGCGAGAGTGAGTGGATAGATCTATCGAGGGTGACGCCTCCATCCGTGTTGGCTTTGACCAACAACCGATAGCGGATGCATTTCATGTCTTTTTCATTAGAGTGCCTGGCAAAACACTCTGAGGGGCACCACAGATTCAGTCATAGTTTCGGGGTCATGAGCTTATGGCTATTGTACTACTATCATTTTTACGTGACTTATGTCATGCATTTTATACTTGTGGCTATCGTATAACATTTACTTGTGGTTACCGGAAAAGTATTCCAATTACATAACTCAAATCATATTTGGCAGTGGGTTGTAAACACACAGGTTGCAAGTCTTGTTATGGCCAAGGCTTGGAACCGGGTGGATTTACAATGCCTTTGCTGGGAAATCTTCATTCAAATGCTTTACATTTTACAATAACTCTATGAACTCACCAACCTCGTGTTGACACTTTAGCATGTATTTTCAGGAACTAAGCATAGCACGCTACTGGAGGCTTTTGGCAGGGCATGGCATGGTCATAGAAGACTCTGATAAAACATTTGGGACCGCTTAACTTATTTTATGGGCAAACTTCCGCACCACTTTTCATAATGTAAATTTAACACTTTTGACTTATCAAATATATTCTAAATGATTGATGTGAAAACCGTTCTTTACACTTGTGTTATGATACCAATTGAGTTGCACCCCAAAGACATTACTTTCCGCTGCAAACCATTTTTGGGGTGTGACACAAAGTGTGTTTCCTTACATTACCTATGTTTGCGTGCGTAATTCATTATCTTTGGTTAGGTCGGAAATTGCACAATGCAATTGGAGTGAAAGTAAATATTGTATATCTTTGAGTTTATTTTTCGTGTGTTTACTACTTTCACTATTACCGTTATTTCTGAAGTATAAAAAGTATGGAAAAATTATCCAGAATTATCATTATAGTGATGTGGTGAAATTTTACACATCTATGTTTATGTTTGAAAAAAAAAAAAAAAAAAAAAAGAATCGAAAAAATAAGAAAAGAAAAAGAAAGAAAGAAAAGTTGGAAGTTAGTTTTAACCAACTTATGTAAAGTTTTGTATTAAGTGGTCGATATCACCACTATTTGTTGTATTATATCTATGGATTGAATGGGAATTGGCAGTTATGGGAACGCCAATTAAGGTTTATTCTTTGATTAAGATCTTGTTGAGTATAATTCGTGTCTACCTAAAGCGTGTGTTTCAAGTGTTAAAGCGTGAGTTGTTCGATGATATGAGTCTTATTCATGGGATGGTTGGGATAGTGATTAACCACACTTAGGATTTTAATTTATTTGTTTTGTTTATTTTTCATTTTACACCAATTTATATCCCAAAATATTATCCATACCCTATATTATTCTTTATCCAACCAAACCTTTGATTTATTGAGATTAGGGATTTGAGCAATCTTAAGTATCGTAGTCGTGGATTCGGCTATGTATTTATGATTTTGTCGCCCTTTTTGATATATTATTATTGGTGAAGTTTGGACCTATCTTTAGCCTATTCGAGTTAAGGATTTGAGCAATTGCAAGTATCGTGTTCGTGGATTCGATCATGTATTTGTGATTTTGTCGCCTTTTCTGGAATTTGAGATCGATAGTGATTAAGAATAATTAACCCTTAAGCCTACAAACCCTTTTTACCGCTTTAGACTTGTTATTCCTTAGCTTTAGTGGAGGAGATGTGTATACTTGCCAAGCTTATGATAGAATATTCGTCACGACTGGACAGTTAAACGATTAGATTTGCTTTTATCGACTTATTTTATTTTACTTCTAATTCGTTAAGTGTTTAGTTGTGTGATTATGAAATAAACGAATACATGCTTAAATATAAAAATAAATCCTAACATCTTTTAGGATACATTTTCATAAGAGAAATTCTAAGGTTTACTTGGGGACAAGTAAAGTTCAAGTGGGGGGATATTTGATGAACTCAAATAAGTACATTTTATTACTATCATTTATCCTATTAATTTGACTTGTTTTATTATATTATGTATGAGGATTGATACTTAATCGTTTACTTTTGTAATTCTCAGGTAAAAACAAGCATTTGGTGAAACTTAGCGATTTTGGACTGATTATGGAGCAAAACATGCAAGAAGTTAAGAGTCGACCGAATTGAAGAAGATCAAGACTAACCTGCTCCAGATGCGCCGCATCTCACTCGTTACATGCGCCGCATCTCTATCAAGATATCACCAGATACGATCCAAGATACAAGAGGACATGCGCCGCATCCAAAGATGAAGATACGCCGCATCTACTGGCGGTGTACGAATATTCCTGAATAATATAATCTTGGAACCCACGCGAAGTTAAGTACATGCGCCGCATCTACTTACAAGATGCGCCGCATCTCACCTCAGACAGAAACTATAAATACCCCAAGACCAGACGAATTCCGGAGCTTTTGGTGAGAGGGATATATTAGATTCGAAGACCGAAGCAGCAGAACCCTAGGACGAATTCAGTCAAGGAGGCAGCACAAGACACACCAAACGAAGATACAAGAGCTGTAAGAAGGTGCTGCATGTGTTTAATTCATTAAGTAGTTTTGTTTTATTGTGTTAGCAAACTTTAATTCATCAGGATTGGTGGCTTGTGTAATGTGACAACGAAAGATTGCACTCCCTTTAATACTTGCTTTCCCATCAATTAAAGTTTATATGTTGATGTCTTTGGTTACTACTTATTAGTGCATTGATAACCTCTGTGTTTATTAGTGGCTTGCGGGCATTTGACTGCGGAAAATAATGTGGCTCCCACGGTTATTACTAAATTGATCACTTAGGAATAACTTTTAGACATAAGTAATCATTAAGGGTTTACTCGCCGATAAGAATAGGACCAACGAGAAAGGGTTAACTACATACACTTCATATAAAGCTATCAATAAAACAAGTGACAATCTACTTAATCATAAGGACAGCCCTCTTATTGTCTCGAGTATTTATCTGTGTACGTGTGTGCTACTTGCTGATTCGTGCCTATTGGTTTATTTTATTATTTAATTGCAAACAAATCGTGCCAGTCTCTCAGGCTGAAACCCCCTTGCGTTAGGATATTAAAATACTGATTAGAATAACGAGATAATACGTTCCACTCTTAGTGATCGACACTCTACTTACCATTATATTCATACTGACCGGGTACACTGCTCGTTAAGTGTGTGTGTTATTGATAAGTCGGCTAAATATAAATTTAAAACTTGAGTAGGCATTAAAACTGCTAAACCGCAACGACACATCACGCTCCACCAATCAGTCCTTTGGTTTGATTATTGATCTTTAATCAGTGCTTATTTCTGAGTTCTTGTGGCTTATTCAGTTTCACTTTAGCTTATCTTCAGTTACTTAACTATTTTCAGTTTGCCTTTAGCTTATTTAATAGCTTATCAGCTATTTTGATCAAAAGCCTTTGGCTATTCCTCTTTTTAGCCAACTGATCAGCCACTTGGCTTATTTCTGGGCTTATTTGAGGTTTTCAAAAATAGTTTTAGTTATAAAGTTTGCTTATCACCTTGTGCTTGTTGAGTTTCAATCATAAAAATCAAAAAAAGAAAATAAATAGCAAAAAGAGAGCCAAGGGATTTGAACCCTGGTCTCTTGACTCACACACAAGCACACTCACCAACTGCCCTTGGGTCTTTTTCAGTTAGACCTTGCACCTATTAATACTTAACCCCACTTTCCATTTTAAGCTATCCGAGCTTCTTTGCTTATTACCAGCTTATCTCAATAAGCTGGCACCTTGTTTATATTTTTCCTAGGACTGGTTTATTATAAAGTAATTTCACAAAAAGTTTCAGAATTTTTAGAATAGTTTTAATATTTTTTATGCATTTCTCTCTTTAAAACAGTTTTTAATTCATAATAAAAAAATATAAAAATCAGAAAAATATAAATCTTTTTTCTAAAATTTTCTTTTGTCATATAGATCCTAGAAAAAATAGATTTGTACCCGTAGAGTTTAAATTTCTAAGATTTGACGTTTTAGGCTCGGGTTTTCCCGGTTTAAGCACGTTATTAGATTTTCTTTACGTTTTTGGCCTTAAGTGTTTTAAATTCATATTTGCCTTAGTTAATTAACTGTTGTTTAGATTATATTTCATATTTTAGTTTATAAAATCCAAAAATCTCTTTGCTTCCACTATTCATCACACGAATCACAATCCCGATCTCACAAATTCCATTCATCCTTCATCAGGGATAACGAACCGGGTTTACATATTTCCTTTGTAAATCTTTTAGAAAAATACGTGTTGATTCCATCGAATCAGCCTCTAGCTAAGGCTTTTCTAAACCTAGGGAGCTTATATATTTCACGTGACATCAAGTGAAAGTATTCATATGGCCATAATCCGTGTTTACGTCTCCTCTAATCACATAACGGGTTTACTCCCTTATTAATCAAACTAAGTCAAAGGTCCCTTTGCGCAAACACATCCTTTCCCGTTATGGGATATGCTTTACAATGATGCAAAGCACTTAGCTTGTTTGTATCAAGATGATTATTGATCACGTCGAGTCGTGGAAATTCACGTATTATGAACTTATGAATACTCGACGTTGAGTTACTTGAGATTATAAGTAACCTTTGTTTTTCTCAACCCATAATCATAATTGTCAACTCTTTTCTTTCTTAATGACATTGTGATTAAGCCATAATCAATCCTTTGATTATTCTCTACACCAAACTAATCCTCTAACCATTTCAAAATCCTCCCAAATCTTATCCCCAACATTCACTTAATATTCCCTTACATCTTTAGTACTTCCATGTACTTCTTGTCTTCTACATACCCACACCATATCTTCCAAACATTCCCTTCTCAATATTCCAATCCAACCACTAGGATTTCTCCACCACATCAACTTCTTCATCCAACCATTCATTTCAAAACACAAATAACCTTCACCACAAACCCCCTTCATTCTCATCTCCTACATTCAAAATTCAAATTTTGAATACAAGCCAAAGGCTCCTCATCTTATCACCATCACATCTTATCCAACTCATTCTTACACACATACAACTCATTCCCTCACATACAGCCTCCCTCTCTCTCTACCTTTCCTCACATCTCAAATTTGAAATCCAAACCAAGGCTCCCCATCACATCCTTGTCACATTACTCTTACACATCCAACTCATCTCTAACAACTATATTTCAAATTTGAAATTCAAACTCTCCCTCTCACAACTCACCCCAAACTCATCTCAACCCTCCATCTCACCCTCCTCTCCAAGTTTGGAATATTCCCTTAGATATCCTTTTAACCTAACAACACTCTCTCTTCTAACTCAACCATAGTTCACCTTATCCCAACCTTACTCTCTCACTTCCCTCTCATACAATTTGAATTTCAAATTCAAATTCTTCCCTCTCTCCATCTTTAACATCCACACTTCCTTTCCAAGCAAAGGAATATACCATGGCATATTCTTTCTTTCTTTTCTATGCCATGTGAGGAATACCCAAACTACCCCTATCCAATTATCCCTTCTACCCTTCTCTCTTTGATAATTGGTTTCACTTAAACACTTCACAAAACATTTTTACAAAATGGCTATTTGAGTTGGTAGACCTTGAGAATAAATAATGTAAAGGTGTAAATGTGTGAAGTACAATTGGGGGTTTAGCAAGGTTGGGTATTTAAAAGACCAAGATCCCATGAAGAAAATTTTACCATTCATCTTGGCGCGCTGCTGGTAAATACCCACCCTTGCCTCTTGTATTCCTCACCCCTTGCTATTATTCTTTCTCTCTTATTTCTTTTCCCTCAATCCTCTAATTCTATCTTGTGTTCTTAATCTTTCACATAACATCATTTGAAAGAACACATACCCTTGCAAGGGAAGAATCACAAGAACTGTTAGGAATTCTGGGAAATAATAGATTTCTCATTGATGCTGGTAGTGTAAGCTGGTTCTTGCCGATAGTGTGCGGTTCCTGCTGAAGTTCATTGCTGCTGGTAGTTTATTTTTGTTTCTGCTGATAGTAGTCATTACTGCGGGTATTAGTAATTGTTATCCCGTAAGTTTAGAATGTTTGTAAGATTTATTTTTAGAAGAGATTGATGTATATCTCTTCACACGTTTTCTTGTATGACGGTTAGGGTTAGGACTTCTTGTTAGTATAAAAGGAACACTTGTCTATGAGTTTTGTACGACTTTACAATCATCAATAAAATCATTATTAGTTCATAAACCGATCCATAGAGGATCAAAACCTTGTTAGTTACTTTCTTCTTTATATTCTTGTGTTTAGTTTCCGCATAGACACAAGTCTTACACCTAGAGATTCTCCTAAGCTGTTTGTGTTTACATAAACGGTTTAACCAAGCTCAATCAAGCTAGAAGCACTCGATCCTACAAGTGGTATCAGAGCCTGGTGAGGATCTCTGATAAAGAAGAAAACATTTCTAAACCTTCTCTCTTGAACCTTTTTCACAATGTCGTTATCAGGAGATAAATTTGAAATGTGGGCAAGGAAGATTAGAGCCTTGTTTCATAATGAGTCTATGGCTAAGCTGACTGAAAATGATGAATCCTATGAGGCAAAGGAAAACTTGGAAGAATATGCATTAATGGGATTTCCATCTCAGGTACAAAAATGTCATTTTGGTTGTCATGATTTATATGCTGCACTTAAAAAAGAATATGATGACATAGAGCCTCAATATAAAGAATTGTTTGTTAAGGTTCAAGCTTATGAAAATGCTGTTAAAACCTTAGAAAAACAAAAGGTTTGGTACCAAAAGAATCAGTTAGCTTATGATGAAAAGATTAAGGTTGTAACACCCCAACTCGACAAGGGTAGAGATGTCACAATAATGGTTTCATATCAGAACACATGGTCGTCTTACAATTAATATCTTATTTAAATCAGATTTCTCGTTTTAGTCGGCTTTCTATTTTTTTTGCAACTTTCCATTTATAGCAAGTTTCCACTTTTAGAAAGTTTCCTTATTTAGCAAGTTTCTATAATTAGCAGATTTCCATAATTAGAAAGATTTAAACATTATAATTTAGGTTAAGTCATGAGTTTAATATTATTATGGAAATAGGGTTCATTTTATCAAATTATAATAGTTTAGGGTTAAATAGAACAACTTTCCATATTTTAGGGTTTCAAATGTAAATATGCCAAAGTTAAGGTCCAAAATATAAATATTACAAGTTATTCATTTTAATCCATAAGTTTACCATAATTACAATTCTAATCCTTTAATTTTAACAATTTTACCAATTAAACCCTTTAATTAATCAAATTACAAATTAAACCTTATAATTAATTAAATTACAATTTAATCCTTATAATATCCATATTTACACATTAAGCCTTCAACTATCCAAATTTACACATTACACCTCTTACATAAATGTTTATACGAAATACCCTCTATTTTACATAATTTACAAAACAAGTCCCTCTCTTTTATAATTTTTCAACTTGAATTTAATAATTAAACAATTTACCATTTAAACCTTTTAATTACAAATTTTACATATAACACCCCCATATTATATTTTTCACGATTTATCCCTGGTCCAAGGTATCTTACAAAATAACCCCCATGTTTGAATAATTACAAAACACACCCTAGAGTTTTAATTATCCAATTGGTATTACATAAAATCATATAAACCCTAACCCTAATTTCTCTAATCATTACCAATCCCTTATTATAACCTTAAAAACACATTTATTACTTCAATCCATCATCAAAAACCAAAACCCAAATTTATACGATTTATATAATATTTTTAACCCTTTTTATTTTTAAATCTGGTTTGAACAAAAATTAACCAAGGGTGATCTAGGCTTCAACAAATATAATGATCATTTTTCCAAAGTCATATGGCATGTATAGAACCCAAATAAAATATGTTTGCAACCCAGAAAAATCGTATGACTTATTTTAGGTTTTATTTGCGTTTTTGATATCTATAATTACCACGAATTATTTAACGTGCATGGATCAACATAGCTATTTTTTATGAATCATATGTAATGCAAAAAATACCAAAAAAATACCAGATGGGTTTTTATACGATCGAATGAAGGCGTGAGAGTTTTGTACCTCTCGGCTAAATCAAGTCGACACCAACAAAACTCCAACGATCAACCTAGCAATTCCACGACCTCCAAACTATTTTTCTCACCTTCCTTAGACTTGAATGAACACCAGAAAAATATGTGACAGCCTCCAGAAATTCGGATGAATCGAATGGGAGTTTTTGTGTGTGTTTAGGGTTTAAAAGAATATGTAAATGGGGAAAATATATAAAACCGTGTTTTAGATGAGGAGGGGGAATAAACTTTCGGCCCAAGAATAGTAGATAAGATCAATTTCTGATTTGGGAGGATTTTCTATTAATTGTGATGTTTATCTCTTTATTTATTTGTTTTTAAATAATTAACAAGAAATAAAATGCATATATATAAGTGTAATTCTGCCAATATAATATTTTTATGTGTGACATGTATTTTTGTACATTGTAAAATATTAAAATGTTGCCACAAAAATTACCTTACTTCATATGTGGTTAATTTCCAAAGGTTTGGGATTTATTTGATGTTTTATGTGCTTATTAATCAAATTTTAAAGTTACAAGGGCATTTTGGTCATTTTGCATGTTTTGAAGTTTTAGGTATTACAAAGGTATTACAGAGAGATTTAGAAAACACCACTAATGAGCTTAAATATTCTGAATCTCAAAATGCTAAGGTCATATTAGAAAAACAGGATTTACAGACTAAGCTAAACAATAACTTGGCTAGGTTCGATAAATGGAAAGAATCATCTAAAAACCTAAACAGGTTAGTTGATAGTTCTATGGCTGTAAAAACTAAACTTGGTTTAGGGTTTGGTGACTACATAGGGCAAGATCAAGTCTATGACCCTAATGAGTATAGTGTTTTTGACCCTGAACCTGTCGACTATAAAATTCCTGTAAAATTTGTAAAAGAAGGAGAGATGCATGCAGTTCCTCCACCAATCAGAGGAGTTTTTATGCCTACCTCTATCCACTCTCTCTCTGACCTAGACTCAGATGAGTCACACATGGTTTATGGCAAAAAGTCCAAAGACTTACCTAAACCTGATGACCTTGTCTCTTGTTCCACAAGTGTCAAGTCCTCAGAACCAGAGTCTGAAGACTTTGTTTCTTGTGATTCAAGTGATGAGTCACCCACACCTAAGTCCCATGAGCCCTCAAAAGTGACTGATGGTGAATCCATGTCTAAAACAGCTCTTTCTGACAATAGTTCACTTAAGTTTGTTAAAATCAGTTCACCTTCAAGTACTAGTAGTGAGACTTTTGTGTGTAATAAAACAAGACATGGAAAGAAGAAAAAGATTAAAAAGAAATCATGTTTTGTATGTGGTAGTAAAGTTCATCTCATCAAAGATTGTGATTATCATGAGAAGAGAATGGGTGTGTATGCTAGACGACAAGTGAAAAGACCTCTGTGGAATAATGTGGATAAAATTCCACCTTATGTGCCTAAGGCAGCAGGATTTCCTGCTGGAATTGCTAATCCGGTTGCTGCTGGTAGGCATAGCAATCCTGCAACCATTCCTGCTGGTAAGCCAGTTCCAGCTGGTCAAACCAATTCTGCTGGTTGGAAGAGGAATGTTGCTCAACCATTTTACAGACCCTCAAGCCCTTATTTTCAAAATGATTATAGGTCTGATTATTATGAGCCAATTCCTGAAGAGGGATTGTATTACTATCCATGGTTTCCTTGGTAATGGTCTTGATTGTCTAATCATGTTGTTGTATTCTTCCTTGCTAGTTTTGAGGGGAGGCATTAGCCTGAGGGGAGGCTAATGCTTGTATCTTTGTAATGTTTCTTATACTTTTATGCTTTATGTACTAACTTTTTTTTGCAGGTTTAGTGTATTTTGTTTGGCTAATTTTGTTTTGCAGTTCACTTTTTCAATGATTGCGATTAACTAAAGAGAGCTGATTCCATTCATTTTCATAAAAGTGATTACATACTAACACTTATAGCAAAAGATTTACATCATCAAACAACCCTAACAAAAGATATGCAGTGCAGACCCAAGGATCTCTCACCTCCACCTCTGCATCAAACCACAACCCTGCTACCTACTTCATCTTCCCTTTGCCCTTCCCTTGGAAACCAGGCATCCCCTTGCGCACTCCTTTGCCACCAATATCACCATACATCTTTGGGGCTGCAAGTGCCAACACCACAGGGATTGGCAGTCTTGGCTTAGGGAGTGGTTGACCTTTCTTTGGAGTTGGATGACTTGGGGTAGAGAGTGACTGACTTGATCTTGGGCGTAACCTAGGAAATGGCTGACTTAGCCTAGGAACTGAGACTTCGCAGAAGGCAGCCACAGTCTTCTCCATCTCTCGAGTTAGCTCTGCTGAAATGGAATAGTTTGGAGGGTCAATCTCCCATTCTCCTTGATAGTAGGTCATGGATTTTGGCCATGATGATGCTTCTTCTTCAGAGCTGGAGTATTCAAACGAAGAAGGAGTAGAAGGAAGAGGGTCAGACGAAACCTCTTCAACCTTAGCTTTCCCCTTGAATTGTGAGGATGATGCAGTTGGGGGAAAGTATTTTCCCCACCTTAATGAGGAATCGGAGGAGGAGGAGGAGTCGGATGATACTTCAATGATGGGTGTTTTTGATGAACTCATGGTTTTATTTGATATGAAGAATATGGTTTAGGGTTTTGATGATGAAGTAATTCGATTTGAAAAAAAAAGGGCCTTTTATAGTGAGAAGATGATTAGTAGGAATTAATTGTTGGTTGGTGTTGGGAGTTAATTTGGGCAATTTATTTTTAATAACTAGATTTGCAATGTTGACTTTGGTCAAACCACTCCATTGCTGCTGATTGACCGAGTGTTCCTGCTGATTGACTAATGGTTCCTGTTGATTTCATTAAATTTGGGAAAGTTAGTTAAGTCAAATCGGTCAAAGATACGTGCGTGAAATTCCTACAATTTAAATCACTAAATTTGGCAACCATATAACAACATCATAACTGACCTAAAATTGTACTTCTCACACCTCAAATCTTCTATATCCTCTCAAACCCTAGCTCATCTTTTCTCTTTTCAAACCCTAGATCACTAAAATGACAACACTTCGATACAAAGATGATCACAACAAGGTTGCTTATTTGGTATCCTCAGATAGGAGTGACGGTTATGACGAAGTACTGGATTTTCTACGTGGGTCATCTATTCATTATGCCCTTACTCACTGTCCGGCTACAGTATACGACTCTCTCATTAAGCAATTTTGGGCAACTGCTAAAGTGCGAAACATTGTGGGAAGAGAGCAGGAAATTGTAGCAATCATTGATGGTCATGAACACATCATCAATGAGGGGTTGATTCATACACAACTTCAACTTCCTGATGAGAATGGAGTGTATGATCTTACCAAGGAAGAAATCCTGACTGGCATGGCAGACATTGGATACCCTGTCACTGGTAATTTTACTTTTTATAAAAGTAAGCTCTCTCCTCAATGGAGATTTCTTGTTCACACTTTGCTTCAGTGCATTAGTATTAAGACAGGTGGTTGGGACCAATTCCCTAGTCCTATTGCATCTGGTCTTATTTGTTTGTCACAGGGAAGGATATACAATTGGGCTAAATACATTTTTGAAGGGATAGCTGACAATGTCACAGCTGAGAAAAACAGATTTCTAATGTACCCTAGGTTTCTTCAAATTATTTTAGGTGTACAGACCCAACCCATAAGATTGTGACTAGGTTGACTGCAAAAATGTTTGCCACAATGAAGATGAACTTTGCAGGACCACACTTGGCATTGTTACCTGCAATGTTACCTAATGCCAATGCTGCTGGCAATCCAGATCCTGCTGGTAATGATAATATCCCACCTGCACCCAATGCAGCTGATGCCAGTGCATCCAATGCTGCTGGTGAAGGGACTTCAGTTGCTGCTGATGCAAATGTATCGGTTGCTGCTGATGCCCCATTGCCACCATCTCCTAGACCTACCACACCTCAAACTGTTGTCCCTGATGAGCCTATTGTCCAAACCTCAACTGATGACCAACCAACACCTTCTATGGATATGACTTCTACTTCAAGGCTATTCACTCCAAGTCCAACTAGGCAGTCTTTTGACTTTGACACTCATGACGGTGGAGACTTTCATGCTACTCCACTCAGATCCTCTGCAGCTCCTCATACCACAGAGCAACCTGCTGGTGGAGCTGAGGGTCCTACTAATGTCACATCTGTGTCTAGTTTACTTGACAGGTATGCAAAGAAAGTGAAACTTTTGGAGTCTGCACTAAATGACATCAAGAAGGATTTTGGTAAGAAGGTGGAGTCTTTGGAAAAGGAGCTCAAGGAAACAAAGGAGACTCTTGGTGGAAACATTCACAGTCTAACTGAAAGAGTTACCACTTTGGAAGGTCAAATTCCACACAAGAAAAGAAGGGTAATTTTATCTGATTCTGAAGAAGAAGAGACTGGACTTCAGGGTTCAGTTAACCTGGAAAGACTATATATGTTGGCCAATATCTCTTTAGCTAGTGCCAATACACCAGGAGGGGGTGTTCAAGTCTCTAAGGCCACCTCTCCGAAGCTTTATCAAAGAAGAAAATACTTATCCAAGCTTCAGAAGGCGTCTAAAATACCAGCCTTTGAGATGTATAAGTTATCAGATGAGGGTACTTCTATTGGGACTCGATCCTACAAGAACCTAATCCACTCTTGTGAATGTGTCGACGGTCTTCTTCTCTACACCCTTTCTACTAGAATCGAGTCTCTAGGTTAGGTTAGGGCTTGATTAAGCAATCAAACATTTATTAATTTGTTTGTAAGGGAAGTCTTGTGTCGAGGTGACCAAGCCTAGATCATTGGGGATCTAGTTGGGGTTTGATACTTCCGGTGGGAAGTCTTAGTGGTCTTTGTGGTTAAGTCGAATCACGAGTCCTTGAGGGTGGTTTTCGAAGGCGGAATACCGTTGAGGAGTAGCTCTTCTTTGTGAGCGCCGATCTTTGTGCATATGGGTGGAGCGAAGTTGTAACGGTTTGTAGTCCATCGAAAGGACTATTGATCCTTGCTAAAGTGTATATATATAAATATTATGCAGACGGATACGTGTGAATAAAGACAAATCAACCCTTAGGAAAAGGCTAACTTGCAAAAACTCACGTTGTGTGTTTGATACCAGGTAAGTGATTACCCGGGTCGTTTCCCAACGAGGCGTGAATGGGCAATCGTTGAAGGTTTGGATTAGAGTGACTGATGAGTGGGATAAGGAATTTTTGCTTTTTTAATTCTAATTAACAAATGAGAAACAAATTCTCACGGGAAAATTAATATTAACACAAATTATATTAAAAACGCGATACGGGAATTCTAAAACGCGATTAAAAAGTAAAATCTCTAAAAATAAGTCCTACAAGTGCCAAATTATTTTTCTTAAATCCTAAATAATAAAAGAAAATTTTAGAAAAAAGATTTATATTTTTCTGATTTTTATTTTATTTAATATGAATTAAAAACTAAACTTAAAAGAAAAATTAATTAAAAATACTAAAACTATTCTAAAAATTCTAAAACTTTTTGTGAAATTACTTAATGCTATAACAGACCTAGGAAAAATATAAAAAGGGTACCAACTTATTTTAATAAGCTGATATTAAGCTAAATAATTCGGATAAGCTAAAATGGAAAGTGGGGTTAAATATTAAAGGGTGCAAAGGTTAACTGGAAAAGACCCAAGGGCAGAGTGGTGAGTGTGTTGTGTGTTTATCTGAGAGACTGGGGTTCGAATCCCACTCCTGACCTTTTTTATAAACTATTTTTTTTTTACTTTTTTCTTTTACAAACTTATTAATAAGCTATCCATAAGCAACTTTTAAAAAGGAGATATTTTTCTAACTTATTAAATAAGCTTCTAATAAGCTGAACTGACAACAGTTAGTTTATAAAACTAACTAGAACATGGAATTTTAAGAAATAAGCTATAAGTTAACCAATAAGCTAATAGGGCTAAGGAATAAGATAATATGGACTGAGTTCAATGCAAATAAGCTAAAAAGTTTATAAAAATCTAAAGGAATAAGCAAATAAGCAGTTATGCAGTTTTGAGCTAAAAAGTGGCTTATGGCCTATATATGCTAATAAGCTTTTATTTAAGCTAACTTGAACTAAAATAAGCTAAATAAGGCTGAGGTACCTAACAATAGGTTCAAAAGGATAAATAGATACTAAATAAGCTGTAAAATAAGCACTAGAATCACAAAATAAGCCCCAAGGGCTGCTGATTTAAGCAGTGAGCAGGGGAAAAACGTGCAGTTTCAAGCTACGAAAAAGCTGCTGAGAAAAAATTATTAAAAATAAACTAAAAATATGACCAAGTATACAAGCAAGCAAACTCTATGCGTGCTAAATTTCAGATGAATTGGACTTAATATGAAGAAATGAAATATAAAAGAAATTTGATGCAGATTGGAAAAATCGAAAAATGTAGCTGCTATGCAAGTTTTGAACCAAAACTAGCCTAGGCCTAAGGGAACTTAACCAACTCTTTTGTGTTCACTAAATGGACTTAATGGACTACAGAAATGCCAAAGTTGAGGGCCAAAAGAGCTTATGGCTTATAAGAGCTTATTTAGTCATTTTATGGTCTAAAAATTGCACAGTCCACTCAAATCTATATTTTCTATCAAATTAGCTAATTAGGACTTAGAAACACCTTATATGGACTATATTAAGTTTGATTAAAACTGATGAAATGGTAATGGAACAGTGACTAGCTTAATTGACCTATTGACCTAGCTTAAACCAAACAGCCCTTAATGGGTCTGTCTTGGGTATTTTGAACTAACCACTATAATTTAAATATGAATTCTGATTTCTAAGGTTTCACTAACTTATATAAGTACTAATTAGCAACTTTTAAAAAAAATTAAGCAGTATATTAAGATATACTACTTAAGGCTATTTTTGACTTTTTAAGTATTTTTTAAGTAGAATAAAGACAAGGCTATTTAAAACTGATGTAAGTGATGAAATATAAATACAAACTAATAATAAGCGGTAAATATTGAAAATAAGCTGTAAATAAGCTATTCTACAGTGACAATAGAAATTAAGCTAAAATTGATAAAAAGCTTACAACTTGATATGGCTTATAGAACAGAAAGAACAAGATCAGAACAACCCTAGCATGTTGTCAACAATCTAGAAATCAAATACCAGCCTTCCATAATAGCTTTTTTACCAGACAGCTTATTTTTGAGCTTATGTTGACTTTAGTTGACTTTCAAGACAAAACTGAGTAAAGCTGAAATAAACTCACAGAAAGCTATAAAAAGCTTTAATGAGCTTATTCAAACAATTAAAAGAGCTTTTAATTGCTTTGTAACAAGTATAGAGCTTAATATAAATTAACTGAGAACATAGAATTTTTATTAAACTAGAAATTAAGTGCAATATTGAATTAAAACAGGATAAATGACTTGAATAAAGCTTGAATTAATTGCTGGAATGTAAAATTACACGAAGTAAAAGACTGATAATTAAAGACGATTTAATAAAATTAACTACTGCCATTTAAGGCTACATTGTGGCCCTATTTATACAAAAATGAAATGGGATTTATCTCTTGTCTTCCTCTGAACCTTTCTTGACCCTTGGATGCCCTTGAATTGATCTCAGCTGTTGGTTCTCATTTTGGCGCCAAAAATAATGTGAGTGGGATAACAGCACATGGTTGGTGAAGTGTGATGGGGAAGAAGCTTTAAATGCTTCTTGGCAGTTAGGTGAAGTGAGATAAGAGGAGGGGGTGGGTGTGGTTTGTGTTGGGCTTGGGTTTAGTTAAGGATTGGATTGGGTTTGGTTGATAACTGGGTTTAGTTATTTTAGGATAAAAATGGATTTAGGTTTAATCTTTGAGGACCAATGTTGTAACATTTGAAAATCCAAGGACTAAAGCTGCCAAAAATAGAAATTATTCCCAGGGACCATTTGTGTCATTTTGGTATTTTGGGGGTTGACTTTGACTCTGTCTTTGACTTTCGTCTTCACTTGATCAAATGTAAAATTGTTGTCGAGTCGATCCAAAAAATGCTCGTTTTCGTTCCGTTTTCAATCCTTCAGTACCTGAAACACATAAAACATAAAACCAAGGATATCTGCAATATATATTGGTATATTTGGCCATTTTTGTGTCTATTATGGGTGTAAAATGATGAGTATTTACACACTCATCAATCCCCCACACTAAGCTATTGCTAGTCCCTAGCAATTCTATCATATAAAGTAATGAAAGAATCAAAAGAATGCCAAGTATACCCCGTTTTGATTTTTTATATAATGTAAGAAATTTAAACTTAGAACAAAAATATATAACACGCTTGATTTCAAAAAATGGTATCACGGAACAGGATTCACACAAACTGGGTGTCTCTAGGGAATTGTAATCGTCATCCTCTTTTTTATACTCCCAACTAAGCTTAAACTCAATGCGCAAATGCTTTTGTAAAAATGCTAACACTACTTATATCAATAATCTATGTAAGCCGAAACTTAACTTTTCACTTCCGCATTTATCAAGTTTAGGTGACTGTGCTCATTTTCAAAAGTTTGACCACAAAAATCGATGTTATTATGGTTGCCATTCGTTTAAGTCAAATACTAATTTACCGGGAACCTCGAAAATCTAAGAATCAAAAAGGGCCTTTTCCATGTAGCGGCTTTCTTCTCGGCATATCCCAAACCAGTTGGTTTTAGGTGACTAGGCTTTTGACACCTTACAGAGAATAGTACCGGAATCAGCGGAATTTCGATTTCAAAGATTTAAGATATTCCCACTAAGCTAGTATTAAATACTTAACTAAATAACAACAAACGATCATTTAGAGATTAGAGACGCAAAGACTAGATCACTCCATGTAACGGCTTTCTTCTCGGCACATCCCAAACCAGTTGGTTTTAGGTTACCAGGCTTTTGACACCTCACAGAGAATAAAACCGGAGCTTTCAGGATCTTTGAAATCAACAATCTACTAAATTACCGTTTAACTTTTATACAAAATTGACGAATCCAAGTTCAAGTTCCGATTTAAATTTAAGAGAAAGTAATTTTCCTACATTTATTTAACACATACATCTTTATTTTCACAATATCAAAATTTATTGCATTTTGCAATATCTTTATATTTTTGCATTTTGCAATATCATTCCATTTTATTTTATTTTTCATTTTTCAATTTTTCATCATTTTTTTTTAACTTTAATAAAATACATACATATATGCTTTCTCAAAAATAAAAATAAAAAGTTGAACTCGGGTTCTATATCAAAATTGTATAAATTTTTTTTTTTTGTTTGCATAACAACATGATTTTAACGTTCAAACGTTTGAAAACAGCACGTATTTAATCAGATTAGTTATCTTCTGGGAGGAAAAGCCATAGATTACTTATATAAGCTCTAAAGAAAACCAACTATTCTACGCTTAGCATTTTCATTTGCATATATTGTAAAACCTTAGTCTAATAGTTAAGGAAGCAGCCAGATCAATACTCTGGCAGAGTCGGGATTCCCTTTGTTCTAACCTAATCAAGTCTAAACACTTCTTTTTTATTGCAATTTCTTACCTAAAAACGAAAAAAAATTTAAAATTTTGGCCAAAACGGGGGTACTAGGGCACTAGAAGGTACAATTGTGACAAAATTCGAGAGAATTCCCCCCCACACTTAGAATTGAATATTGCCCTCAATATTCAGAGTACCGGCTATTATGCCGAGACTTAGAACGTAAAAAGGTAAGACTAATAGCCAAGTGTGTGAAAGAAATCTCATTTTTCACAAACAAGATTAAAAAGATATCCCTAGATAATCGTTAGCAAAAGGATATGATATTGGGCGGCTGGATTGAAAACAGGCGCGGCAATCATCACAATCCAAGGGAAACCTGTAAACAAGAGCAAACAACACAAAAGAGCACAGCACAGTGGGATTCCCCCACACTTAGTGTTAGAAATAAGAGAGAAGACAGAAACATGGGCGTTTACCCATGCAATGCTAATGTTTTTGTTAACCGAGTCACTAGCTTGACTCGGCCCCAAATTCATTGATTCATGGGGAAGCAAGTGGAAGAAACCATCTCCATCGGACTTTCATTCAATGTGTTTAGATAAACATTGAATTTCTTGAAAGTTCCACTCCGATGAGATACATCCGGCTCATAAGATTGATAGATTGAGATGCCAGGATCAAAAACTTTGTCCTCATTTCCGTAAGGAAATGATAGTAAAGTTTCAGTCAGATTTAACTCCATGCAAAATAGGAGTTCACCATTAAGATATGACAGAGGGGGATCACTTTTCTCCAGAATAAAAAGCTCCTCAAACGAGGTTTGTAACTTTAAATTCTTATCGGGAGTCAATTTCATCATTGAATGATTCTTACTACCATCGAGTATGCCTGGATTAAACACTTTGTCTTCACAAGAAAACTCAACAGGATACTCGATGGAAGACTCCTCAGAGAAAAGAAAATCATCCTCTGGGGATGAAGGAGAGAAGTTATTTAGCTCAGTCACGGTTTTCTTCTTTGGGTTTTCATCTCCAAGGGATTTCTCATCAGCTCCAAATTCGAAAAGATCGTCATCACTTTGTGAATCACTATACTCGTTATAAGGGTAGGAATCGAGTGATGGATCACGATATAAAAGATATTCAATTTCTCTCAGATCTGATTCGAAATCAAAGTCATCATCTTCATCCCCCGGTGGGATTGGATCGATGAGAGCGAGTTCATCGGCGAACTCCTCAAGAAGATAATCACTTCTAGACATTTTAATTTCCTTCGGAGGGAGAGAAGGTGGATCATCATTAAGCAACTTCTCAATGAGAAGAATATCTCCCTCCATGTCAAATACACCATCATCAATTCCAGAATAAATTGAATCAGAAGATAAACAAGCCTCAATCTCTTCCAAGATGGAGTCACCTCCCTCAAACGGAGTGAGAGAGGGGGAAGAGAGAGCAATGGTAGGATTATCCACAGAATCAACACGATAAACCGATTCCGGAGGTGGGGCAAGTGGTGTGCTCTCCGATTCTAGTTCATCGTAGTCAAAAACACTTTTAACTTCTGTAGTACAACTTTCAAACCATTTGGTTGTACCAGGGGTAATTTCCCTTGTTTTTAGCTCAGCACGTTTTTGTGAAGGACTCCTAACCGTAAATCTTGAGAGCATCGAATCACCTCTTTTGGAAGCAATTACGAAATCAGATTTTTGATTAACCATAGCAACGTTGCCTTTGGTGGTTAGAGATTTAGAATTCGCATTGATGTTAAACGTGACTGCTTCATCATCAACCCGAAGTGTTATTTCTTCGCCAAAAACATCGATCAAAGCACGGCCGGTCCTTAAAAAGGATCTCCCGAGAATGAGAGGTACTCGGGGATCGCATTCAAAATCTACAACTACAAAATCGGCTGGGAAATGAAACTTTCCTACTTTGACAAAAACGTCTTCAGTAACGCCTTTAGGAGTAGTAACAGTGCGGTCTGCCAATTCAAGAGTCATTCTTGTGGGAGTAAGTTCCGGGAGTGAAAGCTTTTTCCACACGGAAAGCGGCATCAGGTTGATGCTTGCACCAAGATCGGCCAAGGCGTAGCATTCAACCATCCCCGGGAAATCACAAGGGATGAGAAATTTACCAGGGTCTCCTAATTTTTCGGGCAACTTTTTAAGGATCACCGCCGAACAATTCTCATTCATTGGAGTCTTTGCCAATTCCAACAATTTTTCCTTATTGCTAAGGAGACTCTTGAATGTTGAAGCAAACTTTGGCATGTAGAGAAGAGCATCCGCAAAACTAATATCGAAGTGTAACTTTTGAAAGATTTCAAGAAACTTCATCATTTGACTATTAGTTTTGTCACGGAGCTTTTGTTCGTTAAGCCTCGAAGGATAAGGAATCGAGGGCTTAGAATTTGTCTTCGGAACATCGGGTTCCGGAATTGGAGATTGTACGACCGGAGGTTGGACTTGTGCGGTACTTTGTGGGCTAGTAATTTGTACTTTGTCCTTTGTCACCTCAGTCTCTCGATTCACTTCCCCCGGTGGAGGGGGCATAGGAGTCGAGGGTCCATTATGCGTCTTACCACTACGAGTGGTGACGGCTTTCAACTCAGCATTCGGATTAGGAATGGTAATGCTCGGAAGTCGTCCGGAAGATGAAGAAGATTGGTTCTGGTTCATGAAACTGCCCATCATATTCTTCAACTCATTTGTTTGATGAGACATCGTAGTATCAATTTCCTTCTTCAACTCGACTTTCATATTATTGATTTGATTCTGCATTGAACGCATGCTGGACTCAGTAATTTTCATGAAATCATTAGTCAAAGGAGCTTGAGGAGGTTGTTTATAGACTTGTTGATTCGGAGCTTGATGTTGGTTGAAATTGTTCTGGTTCTGATTGAAATTCTGAGAATTGTTGAAATTTTGTCCTTGATTTTGAACAAAGCGATTTTGATTATTTTGATTTGGCAAGGGTGGAAAACCAGGTGGTACCATAGCATTAGGTGCTCGGTAATGATTTTCAGCTGGCTGTCGGTTTTGATTGTAGTTTACTGCAGCTACGGAAGCTTGGCAAACAGAAGCATCGGTTGCTTGACAATCGTAATACGCATGCGGGCCACCACAAGTTTCACACACTTTGTTTATGGCTTTGATTTGTTCCGGTTTATGAATATCACTCTTAATTTCTTTCATTTCCTTCATCATGTAACGAATTGCGTCCGTTAAAGCGGCTAACTCTGATGAGTTACCGGATGAAGAAGCAGGAGTGACAGGAACATTCACTTTGTTTCTAGAAAGAGGAACTTTTGATTTATTTTCACAAATTTCAATCACATCTTTAGGTCGACGATTCAAGATATTGCCACCGGCGGCTGCGTTAAGTGAATCTTGATCGTTTCCATTCAACCCATTATAAAACGTATTGATCTGTTGTAACTCCGTGAAATCATGATGCGGGCATTTTCTTAGGAGATCTTTAAATCTGTCCCATGCCTTTCCGAAGTTTTCATCGAAACCTTGACGAAATCCAGAAATTTCATTTTTCAGATTAGTCGTCTTTGATGGAGGGAAGAAATAATTGACAAATTTATTTACGAGATCTTCCCAAGTTTCAATGGATCGAGGGGGTTCTTTATCCAGCCAAATCCGGGCTGCCCCTTCGAGTGAAAACGGAAATAGCATCAATTTGATAACTTTTTGCGGCACATCCTTGTAATTGATTGTAGAGGTCAACTTGTTGAACCAACGGATGTGTGCATACGGATCTTCTCGTTCAAACCCGTGGAATTGGTTTGTAGACACGAGTTGAATCAAATGCGTTTTCAATTCAAAATGATCAGAATCGATGGGTGGTAAAACGATGGCATCTCCGTAACCCTCGGTGGGTGCCTGGAGCATCTCCGCCATTGTTCGATCGTCTGCCATATTATCAATGGGAATAGCACGAATCTCGGGTTCGACTATTCGGGCAGCACGTCTACGATTACGTCTTCTCGGAATATCTATGAGTTCACGTAAAGGGCTTGTCGATGTGGAAGAACGAGTGCGCATGCACTAAATAAAATATTTCAATTAAATCAAGATCGAAGCAAAACACAAGGAACTTAAACCTTAAATCAACAAGCGTACGGTAGCTCTCTAAAAGATAAACGCACAAAGTGGCGGAGAAGCAAAGGTGGGCAATAAATGCTCCTTAAAAACCCGCTTCTTTCGGTTCGACAATTTAATGTCAAACCCTCCTTAAACCTCCGTTAGAGTTTGTTTATCAATCAAAGGTGAGCCGAATTCGCAAGCGACACAAAGGCAAGTTTTAATCTTTGGTTTGGGAACTTATTATGATAATACCCAAGTTGAGGAATATTATATTAATTTTGCTTTTATCTTTTATTTTACAATAAAACGGAAAATGTTTTTGGGTTTTTTTTATTTTTATATGATAATATATATATAAAAGAAAAGAAAAATATTTTTGTATTTTATATGGTTTATGAAAGTGGAAACTTCTGAAAGAAGGATCTCAAGTCACTGATCGCTAAAAATCTCAACGATATTGTCGCAACACAACCTCCCCGGCAGCGGCGCCAAAATTTGATCCTTGCTAAAGTGTATATATATAAATATTATGCAGACGGATACGCGTGAATAAAGACAAATCAACCCTTAGGAAAAGGCTAACTTGCAAAAACTCACGTTGTGTGTGTGATACCAGGTAAGTGATTACCCGGGTCGTTTCCCAACGAGGCGTGAATGGGCAATCGTTGAAGGTTTGGATTAGAGTGACTGATGAGTGGGATAAGGAATTTTTGCTTTTTTAATTCTAATTAACAAATGAGAAACAAATTCTCACGGGAAAATTAATATTAACACAAATTATATTAAAAACGCGATACGGGAATTCTAAAACGCGATTAAAAAGTAAAATCTCTAAAAATAAGTCCTACAAGTGCCAAATTATTTTTCTTAAATCCTAAATAATAAAAGAAAATTTTAGAAAAAAGATTTATATTTTTCTGATTATTATTTTATTTAATATGAATTAAAAACTAAACTTAAAAGAAAAATTAATTAAAAATACTAAAACTATTCTAAAAATTCTGAAACTTTTTGTGAAATTACTTAATTCTATAACAGACCTAGTAAAAATATAAAAAGGGTACCAACTTATTTTAATAAGCTGATATTAAGCTAAATAATTCGGATAAGCTAAAATGGAAAGTGGGGTTAAATATTAAAGGGTGCAAAGGTTAACTGGAAAAGTCCCAGGGCAGAGTGGTGAGTGTGTTGTGTGTTTATCTGAGAGACTGGGGTTCGAATCCCACTCCTGACCTTTTTTATAAACTATTTTTTTTTTACTTTTTTCTTTTACAAACTTATTAATAAGCTATCCATAATCAACTTTTAAAAAGGAAATATTTTTCTAACTTATTAAATAAGCTTCTAATAAGCTGAACTGACAACAGTTAGTTTATAAAACTAACTAGAACATGGAATTTTAAGAAATAAGCTATAAGTTAACCAATAAGCTAATAGGGCTAAGGAATAAGATAATATGGACTGAGTTCAATGCAAATAAGCTAAAAAGTTTATAAAAATCTAAGGGAATAAGCAAATAAGCAGTTATGCAGTTTTGAGCTAAAAAGTGGCTTATGGCTTATATATGCTAATAAGCTTTTATTTAAGCTAACTTGAACTAAAATAAGCTAAATAAGGCTGAGGTACCTAACAATAGGTTCAAAAGGATAAATAGATACTAAATAAGCTGTAAAATAAGCACTAGAATCACAAAATAAGCCCCAAGGGCTGCTGATTTAAGCAGTGAGCAGGGGAAAAACGTGCAGTTTCAAGCTACGAAAAAGCTGCTGAGAAAAAATATTAAAAATAAACTAAAAATATGACCAAGTACACAAGCAAGCAAACTCTATGCATACCAAATTTCAGATGAATTGGACTTAAGATGAAGAAATGAAAAATAAATGAAATTTGATGCAGATTGGAAAAATCGAAAAATGTAGCTGCTATGCAAGTTTTGAACCAAAACTAGCCTAGGCCTAAGGGAACTTAACCAACTCTTTGGTGTTCACTAAATGGACTTAATGGACTACAGAAATGCCAAAGTTGAGGGCCAAAAGAGCTTATAGCTTATAAGAGCTTATTTAGTCATTTTATGGTCTAAAAATTGCACAGTCCACTCAAATCTATATTTTCTATCAAATTAGCTAATTAGGACTTAGAAACACCTTATATGGACTGTATTAAGTATGATTGAAACTGATGAAATGGTAATGGAACAGTGACTAGCTTAATTGACCTATTGACCTAGCTTAAACCAAACAGCCCTTAATAGGTCTGTCTTGGGTATTTTGAACTAACCACTATAATTTAACTATGAATTCTAATTTCTAAGGTTTCACTAACTTATATAAGTACTAATTAGCAACTTTTAAAACAAAATTAAGCAGTATATTAAGCTATACTACTTAAGGCTATTTTTGACTTTTTAAGTATTTTTTAAGTAGAATAAAGACAAGGCTATTTAAAACTGATGTAAGTGATGAAATATAAATACAAACTAATAATAAGCGGTAAATATTGAAAATAAGCTGTAAATAAGCTATTCTACAGTGACAATATAAATTAAGCTAAAATTGATAAAAAGCTTACAACTTGATATGGCTTATAGAACAGAAAGAACAAGATCAGAACAACCCTAGCTTGTTGTCAACAAGCTAGAAATCAAATACCAGCCTTCCATAATAGCTTTTTTACCAGACAGCTTATTTTTGAGCTTATGTTGACTTTAGTTGACTTTCAAGACAAAACTGAGTAAAGCTGAAATAAACTCATAGAAAGCTATAAAAAGCTTTAATGAGCTTATTCAAACAATTAAAAGAGCTTTTAATTGCTTTGTAACAAGTATAGAGCTTAATATAAATTAACTGAGAACATAGAATTTTTATTAAACTGGAAATTAAGTGCAATATTGAATTAAAATAGGATAAATGACTTGAATAAAGCTTGAATTAATTGATGGAATGTAAAATTACACGAAGTAAAAGACTGATAATTAAAGACGATTTAATAAAATTAACTACTGCCATTTAAGGCTACATTGTGGCCCTATTTATACAAAAATGAAATGGGATTTATCTCTTGTCTTCCTCTGAACCTTTCTTGACCCTTGGATGCCCTTGAATTGATCTCAGCTGTTGGTTCTCATTTTGGCGCCAAAAATAATGTGAGTGGGATAACAGCACATGGTTGGTGAAGTGTGATGGGGAAGAAGCTTTAAATGCTTCTTGGCAGTTAGGTGAAGTGAGATAAGAGGAGGGGGTGGGTGTGGTTTGTGTTGGGCTTGGGTTTAGTTAAGGATTGGATTGGGTTTGGTTGATAACTGGGTTTAGTTATTTTAGGATAAAAATGGATTTAGGTTTAATCTTTGAGGACCAATGTTGTAACATTTGAAAATCCAAGGACTAAAGCTGCCAAAAATAGAAATTATTCCCAGGGACCATTTGTGTCATTTTGGTATTTTGGGGGTTGACTTTGACTCTGTCTTTGACTTTCGTCTTCACTTGATCAAATGTACAATTGTTGTTGAGTCGATCCCAAAAATGCTCGTTTTCGTTCCGTTTTCAATCCTTCAGTACCTGAAACACATAAAACATAAAACCAAGGATATCTGCAATATATATTGGTATATTTGGCCATTTTTGTGTCTATTATGGGTGTAAAATGATGAGTATTTACACACTCATCAACTATACTTTGTGAATAGTATAGTGTTGTGGATTCGCAACTAGACGTACGGATGGTATAAACCCCCATCCTGAACCAGTATATATCGTAGTGTCTCTTTACTTGCTTTATATACTTTGGTTGTGATTGTAATAGTGGTTGTTGTTGTGTAAACCACTTGGTACTCTTTGTGGCTTAAAGTTTTTTGAACACTCAAAAAGCCGAAGAGACCGTATTCACCCCCTCCCCCTCTACTGTTCTACATAGGGTTCATGAACCCTAATTTCTAATTTCGTAATTAAACACAAATTAACTGTAACTTACTTGTCATAATCATGCTAAGTATCATTCTATTGAATTATCATCTTCAATCCATCACAAAACCTCTATAAGCTTCTCCTTCTTTCCCTTCTTCCTCTCTTATCTCGTACCACCAAAAACACACAGGAGATGTGTGTGGAAATGTCCAGAAGTGTGGTTAATAAGCTAAGTAGGTGACTCATCAAAAAGGGTATTTTAGTCATTTCCCTTGGCCGACTTAGTCAATACGCCGTATTGGCTATCCTGGATACGCCGTATCCAGGCTATAACGAGTTAGTTCTACCCAAGACCGATACGCCATATCCATCCCCATGGATACGCCGTATCCATGCTATACACGACTTAATCTCATTTGTCCAAATCTATAATACATCGTATTCATAATCTCCAATACGCCGTATTGGAGCTATAACATGGCTGATCCACTTTCCACAGTTAAACACATATACTAAACGTTCCTAATCAACACATTTAGACTCAGTAAGGTTCATCTAGGCCCATTTATAAATGGGATTCGGGTGTAACATCAAGATATAAGTTTCATAAAATGGAAGCGTGAAAACGATACTTTACAAAATAAGGGAGTTATCCCAAACACGCCCATTTAAACGAACATTTTAACCACTTGACGTAAAATCCTGAACATGTTTGATTATAAAAGTGTACATATTGGACATAAAACATAACCAAACAGATACATAGTAGTTTCAAATTGTACATATTGTGTCATGAGGTAACTATTTTAAAGCATAGGACACATGGTATAGTCATTTAAGCAAGTATGGGTACCTTTTTTTTGGTAAAGGGTTCCCCGACAAAATATATTACTCCAAAAAACAATTAAGTACATAGGAGGAGGGTGAATCCCACATCTCATCCCGTTACAGGCAAACAAACGCACCTATAGTGTTTCAAACAAAATCTATTATAAGTGTGTAGGACCTTAGATCTATAACCTTATCACTATCTATGAAGCACGAATAGTGGTACAAGATATGTGTATGTCGTGTAATCTAGAGAGAGAAAGAAGATAAAGAAAGCTTTTATTTCATAAGAAAAACATACACTTACACACTCAAGCACACACCTCAAATGACACATTTGAGGTGTTTATATAGTTCATAAGATGATGCCCTAATGGATTGACCATGGGCCTCGTTATGGGCTTTTACATGGAGTGGATTGGGCTTGTTGATTACATTAAGATACAAGGCTTTTACATCCGTTGTCAGATCTCCACAGCAAAATGGGGTAGTTGAAAGAAGAAATCGAACTCTTGTCGAAGCTGCTTGTTGGGAACACTTTATTATTATCAAGTATTGATCATTTCTGTAATAGGTTGCTTAGGCCTTTAGGTTTGATTCAAGGCCCAGCCTGTGTAGAAGGCCCATGGGCTGTGTCTTGTTATTTATATTAATTATGTTTATTAGGGCTACAAGCCCATGTCTTGTAAAAACTATAAATACCCCTCCCATTCAAGGGAGAGGATTGGTTGATTGAATGCTTAACATTTCATTATTATCTTAAGACAATCTTCCACTCTCTTTCTCTCACTAACTTTCTCTCTCTAGATCTAGGATTAGATTAGTAGCTTGTGTGATAAAAGTAAGTAACATCAAGTGGTATCATTCGCCTAGGGGTAATTTAGGTTGTTAAAGATTAGATCTAATTGAAATTTGAAGATAATAAAAAATGGTTACTGTTCACGTACCAATTTTATCGACTTTCTGGAGAGTTATTGAGTTTCTGGGTGTTATCGAGTTTCTGGCACTTATCGACTTTCTCCTCGAGTTAGAAGAGTTGTCGAGTTTGTCAAGGTTATCGACTTTCTTGAAAGTTATCGACTTTGGACTATTACCGAGTTTCTAACATTTACCGAGTTTGGTAAATTGTTATCGAGTTTCTCAGTTTATCCAGTTTCTGATAAATTGTCGACTTTCTGAGGTTTATCGAGTTTGATAAATCTGTTGAGTTTCTGGCTTTTTACCGAGTTTGGTAAAAGGTTATCGAGTTTCTGAAAGTTATCGAGTTTCTCAGGACTTATCAAGTTTCTTAGGACTATCGACTTTCTCAGGAATTATCGAGTTTCTCAGAACTTATCGACTTTCTCAGGACTTATCAAGTTTCTCAGGACTTCTCGAGTTTCTCTAGACTTATCGAGTTTCTCAAGACTTCTGGAGTTTCTCTAGACTTATCGAGTTTCTTAGGACTTCTCGAGTTTCTTAGGCCTTATCGACTTTCTCTACTGTTACCGAGTTTCCTAAGAATCTTCTGAGTTTCTAGTGTAAAATCCTCCGAGGTTCAACGATTGAATTCTCCGAGTTTCTAGAGTAAAATCCTCTGAGTTTCTTCAAGTTCTTCAACGTACAAAAAACCTAATCTTCAACAACAACCGTTATTATCCTTTAAAGATCCTACACCTACATCCACAAGTTACTTCAAGATGTCTCAACCACCATATCATAACTACTTCTTTAATCAACAACAACAACAGTATCGTCAACAACAACCATATCCACAACAGTATCCTCAACCACAATATCAACCACAGTATTAACAACAACACATGTTCATGCATCAACATCAATTTCCTCATCAGCAACAAGTCCCTTCACAACCAATGCAAAATTACCAACATCCTTCAAGAGAACCACACTGGTTTACCAAGATGTGCGAAGCTATAAGCAGTCAACAGTAGAGACATGAAGCAGGGTCTTTGGACACACCACCAATGTTAACACCAGGGAATTATGTGCAGTGGTCCAGTCGTTTTCTCCGATTCATCGAGCTAAAGAAACCTCATGGGAAGTATCTGAAGAAGGTTATCATTGATGGACCGTATCCAGCTGCTACTACAACCATTCCTGCATATCCAAATCAAGTTCCTCCACGAGAAGCAACAACAACTCCTATTCCTCTAGCTCAACTCACCGCCGAACAAGTTCTTCAAAAAGAAGCTAATGAGTTAGCTATGTCTTACATCCTCCAAGGGATTCCAAACCCTATCTTCAGGAGCATCGATGCCCAAAAGACAGCAAAGGATATGTGGGAGCATGTGCACCTTCTTATGGAAGGTACTGAATTAAATCAGGAGGACTTGGAATCAAAGTTGTATATGGAATACACACATTTCACTATTGAAGCTGGGGAGTCTTTGGAATCATACTGATGCGTGCGATGTGTCGTTGCGGTTTAGCAGTTTTAATGCCTAATTAAGTTTTAAATTTATATTTTGCCGACTTATCAATAACACACACACTTAACGAGCAGTGTACCCGGTCAGTATGAATATAATGGTAAGTAGAGTGTCGATCACTAAGAGTGGAACGTATTATCTAGTTATTCTAATCAGTATTTTAATATATTAAGTTAGCTATACAATCTAATCTAACGCAAGGGGGTTCAGCCTGAGAGACTGGCACGATTTGGTTGCAATTAAATAATAAAATAAACCAATAGGCACGAATCAGCAAGTAGCACACACGTACACAGATAAATACTTGAGACAATAAGAGGGCTGTCCTTATGATAAGTAGTTTGTCACTTGTTTTATTGCTAGTGTTATATGAAGTGTATAGTTCGATGCAACGCACCGAGATTAAGTCCTTTCTCGTTGGTTCTAATCTTATCGGCGAGTAAACCCTTAATGATTACTTATGACTATCCTATTTATCTTTCTCCTACTTTTCTACAGACCATAGAATGCATAGGCGATCTAATAAATAGGCGAGGGCAGAGGCATGGCGACCCGATCAACGCTCAGCTAGACACAGAGGTTATCAATGCACTAATAAAAGTCACCAATGACATCAACATATAAACTTTAATTAATGAGAAAGCAGTTTTAAGGGAGTGCAATCTTTCCGTTGTCACATTACACAAGCCACCAATCTTGATGAATTAAAGTTTACTAACACAATAAAACAAAACTACTTAATGAATTAAACACATGCAGCACCTTCTTACAGCTCTTGTATATTTGATTTGGGCGTGTCTTGTGCTGCTGCCTTGACTGAATTCATCCTAGGTTTCTGGTCTTCGGTCTTCTGTTAAAACTTCGGAACTCGGAACTCGGGACTCTTAATTCGTCTGGTCTTTGGGGTATTTATAGTTTCTGTCTGAGGGTAGGATGCGGCGCATCTAGTAAGTAGATGCGGCGCATTGACTTAACTTCGCGTGGGGTGCAAGATTATAATATTCAGGAATATTCGTACACCGCCAGAAGATGCGGCGTATCTTTATCTTCGGATGCGGCGCATGTCCTCTTGTATCTTGGATCGTATCTGGTGAAATATTGATAGTGATGCGGCGCATGTCATAAGTGAGATGCGGCGCATCTGGAGCAGAATAGTCTTGATCTTGTACATTTCGGTAGACTCTTAACTTCTTGCATGTTTTGCCCCATAATTAGTCCAAAATCGCCAAGTTTCACCAAATGCTTGTTTTTACCTGAGAATTACAAAAGTAAACGATTAAGTATCAATCCTCATACATAATATAATAAAACAAGTCAAATTAATATGATAAATGATAGTAATAATATGTACTTATTTGAGTTCATCAAATATCCCCCCACTTGAACTTTACTTGTCCCCAAGTAAACCTTAGAATTAATCTTATGAAAATGTATCCTAAAAGATATTAGGATTTATTTTTATATTTAAGCATGTATTCGTTTTTGTCATAATCACACAACCAAACACTTAACGAATTAGAAGTAGAATAAAAATATTTCGATAAAAGCAAATCTAATCGTTTAACTGTCCAGTCGCGATGAATATTCTATCATAAGCTTGGCAAGTATACACATCTCCTCCACTAAAGCAAAGGAATAACAAGTCTAAAGCGGTAAAAAGGGTTTTTAGGCTTAAGGGTTAATCATTCTTAATCTCTATCGATCTCAAATTCCAAAAAAGGCGACAAAATCACAAATACATGATCGAATCCACGAACACGATACTTGCAATTGCTCAAATCCTTAACTCGAATAGGCTAAAGATAGGTCCAAACTTTACCAATAATAATATACCAAAAAGGGCGACAAAATCATAAATACATAGCCGAATCCACGACTACGATACTTAAGATTGCTCAAATCCCTAATCTCAATAAATCAAAGGTTTGGTTGGATAAAGAATAATAAAGGGTATGGATAATATTTGGGATATAAATTGGTGTAAAATAAAAAATAAACAAAACAAATAAATTAAAATCCTAAGTGTGGTTAATCACTATCCCAACCATCCCATGAATAAGACTCATATCATTGAATAACTCACGCTTTAACACTTGAAACACACGCTTTAGGTAGACACGAATTATACTCAACAAGATCTTAATCAAAGAATAAACCTTAGTTGACGTTCCCATAACTGCCAACTCCCATTTAATCCATAGATATAATATACAACAAATAGTGGTGATATCGACCACTTATATAACTTTACATCGTTGGTTAAAACAAACATCCAACTTTTCTTTTTTTCTTTTTCTTTTCTTATTTTTTCGATTTTTTTTTTTTTTAAGGAACATAAACATAGATGTGTAAAATTTCACCACATCACCAAAACAATAATTCTGGATAATTTTTCCATACTTTTCATAACTTCAGAAATAAAGGTAATAGTGAAAGTAGTAAACACACGAAAAATAAACTCAAAGATATACAATATTTACTTTCACTCCAATTGCATTGTGCAATTTCCCGACCTAACCATAGATAATGAATTACGCACGCGAACACAGGTAATGTAAGGAAACACACTTTGCCTATAGCAATTAACCAACCACGGACTTTAATCTACAGGGTAGGCTAAGGTGTAAGGGTGTAACGAAACATTTTAACAAAGGTGTAAGAAACGAAAGGAATGGCTCTGAGTGTTTTTCTAGGGGTATCTTACTCTAAAAATGAGAGTAACAAAAGGGTTTATACGGGGGTTAACTAACCAGTGTAGTTAGCTAATAACACATAACATATAAGGCTTTTTGGGTGTAATCCTAGAAATTTACCAATTTAGACAAGTCATTCCAATTATATAAATAATACTTATTATGGTGGTCTCGAATAGTATACAAGCCAAGTTCTAAAGTTTACAAGTCACCGGCACACTCATAGATTTGTGAATTTTGAAAAATCACAATTTTTGAAAATAACGTCATGTGTGCAGCTATGCAACTTAGACTTTAAACAAAAACATGCTAAAAAAATTTTAAAATTTTTATATATTAAGCACATTTTAAGCATATTTTGAAAAGTTTAGGACAAGTAAGTGTTAAGTGTTCTAATTCTCCAATCCCCCCACTTAAGTTAAACAACGTCCTCGTTGTTTGTATAAAAGGTTAAAAACTGGAAAATAAAAGAATTAGAACAGAAAAACTCCCCTGAGATTTGCTCGGTATGATCCTCCATTAGTATTAGAGCAAAAATCATCTTTCTTGTGGGTTAGAACGTTTAGGCTTCATAAACACACCTAAGATAAGAAAGGTTCAACTTGCATAATACATTAGTAGTTAGGTAAAAATAAAACATAAAAAATTAAAAATGAAAATCATCAGGTCAGTCGATGCGCCGTATCTTATGGAAGAAGATACGCCGTATCGAGCCTGGAATAAATACGGATCAGAATAGAAGATGCGCCGCATCCTTAACCAGGGATGCGCCGCATTAAAATAAACTGATAAAAAGTTTTAAAGTCGAAATATAAAAAATGCAGAAAAAATAAAGATATGACCATTGCAGGAGATGCGTCGCATCTCAGGATTGAGATGCGCCGTATCCTCTGCGGCCTGACTGACTCAATACAAAATCAGAAAATAAAATAAAAGATAAGCATGGGTTGCCTCCCACGAAGCGCTTGTTTTTGTTCGAGTCACGAGCCTGACTCCACCCTTATTTACTGTGTAATAGGGTGTTGTTCCCCCTACTTGGAATCAAGTGCGGGTGATAGTAGCAATAAACACGAAAAGAGTGTAAATTTGCTATTAAAGATGGAAGAAATACATAAAGATCATACCTTGGCAATATGTGTACATCTTTCCTATTCTTACCCGGTTTGGTTGATAAATTGGATGACTTGACCATTCCATCTGAAAGAGTAGTGTGTTGAGGAAAAATGAGTCTCCTTTCTTCTTGGTTAGTATCTTTGGTAGTAAGGCGTCCCTTGACTTCCGCAGAAGATGAGAAAGGGTCTTTGGCAAGTAAAAGTTCGAGTTCCTCTATATACTTCATAGGGTCGAGACCATCATCTTCATCAATCATAGCAATGTTTAAGAGCTCATCACCAAATTCTTCTTCCAGCTCTACCAAATACGGGTTGATCACAGGTGCTTCAATAGGTAGTGTAATAAATTTCGCCTCATCATCCTTTTGTTTTGCAACCTGTTTAGGAAAACTAGCAAGATTATTAGTAACGGGATTAATCATATTAAATAAATTTGTACCACTTTGTGTTGTAAGTGACTCCAATTCGTCTTGTGAATCTCCATCTTTAACTAGTGGTCTTGCAATTTCAGCATCGTCCCGAATTTCATCCTTAAATAAGTAATCCCAGATTTCTTCAAAATCCCTAGTTGGGTCAAAATCTGGCTGAGGTATGTCATCATAAACTATGGCGTCAAATGGTTCGAAATCAAAATTAGAATACTTTTCATCTTCATCCGTTGGATTGCCTAATGGTGGTAATACGATTGCAGGATATTCTTCAACGTAAGGTTCCGTATACACATCATCTTGTGCAATCTCTGGAGAAAAAGTACTATCAATAACAATTGCCGGAATTGGTTTCACGGTATACGAATCTTCTTCATTATCACTTGGCATACACCAGGTGTGTTGAAATGGCAATTTGTTTCTTTCTTTCCTTGACTTTTCTCGTCCAAGAATCAAGTATTCTTCCATAGTGATTTCTTTCGTATCAATGACTTGTGCACCATATCTTGCTCTTTCCCAATCGTAGATCCCATTATTGCTCAAGGCTCTTTCCTCTCCAAGTCTGATATATTCTTCCATTGTAATATCCGAATCGTCCATCTTCCTGAAATAAAACTTACTCGTGCAAAAGAAGGGTGAAACGATCAAAGTAAAATAAAAGCTTCTGATATCTGCTGTTGATGCGCCGTATCCTATAAATGGGATACGCCGTATCTAATACGTTAAAAATAAATCAGAATTTTATTCAGAAACGCAATACGCCGCGCTCGATAAATCAAATGCGCCGTATGTTTAAATAATCAAAAATTAATTATACTTATAAAAAAAAATTTAATGCGCCGTATCAGCAAAAACTAATACGCCGTTACTTCGTTACGTTTCAAAATATAAGATTTTTGATTCAGAGGATACGCCGTATCGACAGAGATCGATGCGTCGTATCTGTTTAATAATTCGAAAACTGTTTTCAATTAAAATAATAGGTACGCCGTATCTGCTAAAGCAGATGCGTCGTATGGCGTTAACGTTTAGAAATTTTTTTTTATCAAAAACAGATACGCCGTATCTTGGGGAAAGATGCGTCGTATCGCTTTATCGCTTAGAAAAAATTTCTTATTAAAAACAGATACGCCGTATCTTGGGGAAAGATGCGTCGTATCGAATTAATTAAACGCGTTGTATTTTATAAAAATTAAACGCAATACGCCGTATCTGAGATATCAGATGCGCCGTATCGTTTGATTTAGCTCAGTACAACGATAGCATAACACAAAAAACACGAAAAATAAAAACAAATAAAAACACACGAACGAAAACAAACACAAAGAAAACAAATAAATAGTACACAAAAACAGAAAATATGCAAAATAGTACAATGAATGCAAATTAATCTAATACACAACAAAATTAGCGGTTAGATGAAAAAAAAATTAAAACCTAATTAAAATACTAATCAAATTAACAGATAATAACAATTCACTCCCCGGCAGCGGCGCCAAAAACTTGATGCGTGCGATGTGTCGTTGCGGTTTAGCAGTTTTAATGCCTAATCAAGTTTTAAATTTATATTTAGCCGACTTATCAATAACACACACACTTAACGAGCAGTGTACCCGGTCAGTATGAATATAATGGTAAGTAGAGTGTCGATCACTAAGAGTGGAACGTATTATCTAGTTATTCTAATCAGTATTTTAATATATTAAGTTAGCTATACAATCTAATCTAACGCAAGGGGGTTCAGCCTGAGAGACTGGCACGATTTGGTTGCAATTAAATAATAAAATAAACCAATAGGCACGAATCAGCAAGTAGCACACACGTACACAGATAAATACTTGAGACAATAAGAGGGCTGTCCTTATGATAAGTAGTTTGTCACTTGTTTTATTGCTAGTGTTATATGAAGTGTATAGTTCGATGCAACGCACCGAGATTAAGTCCTTTCTCGTTGGTTCTAATCTTATCGGCGAGTAAACCCTTAATGATTACTTATGACTATCCTATTTATCTTTCTCCTACTTTTCTACAGACCATAGAATGCATAGGCGATCTAATAAATAGGCGAGGGCAGAGGCATGGCGACCCGATCAACGCTCAGCTAGACACAGAGGTTATCAATGCACTAATAAAAGTCACCAATGACATCAACATATAAACTTTAATTAATGAGAAAGCAGTTTTAAGGGAGTGCAATCTTTCCGTTGTCACATTACACAAGCCACCAATCTTGATGAATTAAAGTTTACTAACACAATAAAACAAAACTACTTAATGAATTAAACACATGCAGCACCTTCTTACAGCTCTTGTATCTTTGATTTGGGCGTGTCTTGTGCTGCTGCCTTGACTGAATTCGTCCTAGGTTTCTGGTCTTCGGTCTTCTGTTAAAACTTCGGAACTCGGAACTCGGGACTCTTAATTCGTCTGGTCTTTGGGGTATTTATAGTTTCTGTCTGAGGGTAGGATGCGGCGCATCTAGTAAGTAGATGCGGCGCATTGACTTAACTTCGCGTGGGGTCCAAGATTATAATATTCAGGAATATTCGTACACCGCCAGAAGATGCGGCGTATCTTTATCTTCGGATGCGGCGCATGTCCTCTTGTATCTTGGATCGTATCTGGTGAAATATTGATAGTGATGCGGCGCATGTCATAAGTGAGATGCGGCGCATCTGGAGCAGAATAGTCTTGATCTTGTACATTTCGGTAGACTCTTAACTTCTTGCATGTTTTGCCCCATAATTAGTCCAAAATCGCCAAGTTTCACCAAATGCTTGTTTTTACCTGAGAATTACAAAAGTAAACGATTAAGTATCAATCCTCATACATAATATAATAAAACAAGTCAAATTAATAGGATAAATGATAGTAATAATATGTACTTATTTGAGTTCATCACATACTACCATCGTTTTACCAACATTGTCAACGATCTGGATCGTCACAACATCGTTTTACCAAAGATTGTTGTAGACTCTAAGTTTCTGGGGTGTCTCGGACCGGATTGGCAAAAGTATGTGACTTTCGTAAGACAATCCAAGAATCTACACCGTCTCTGACGGGTTATTGTATGATTACCTCAAACATCACCAATCCGAAGTTGACAAGGATCGAGCAGCTCATGGTGGATTTTCATCTGTACCTACTTCAAAACCACTTGCTTTAATGGCCCAATCTAACTTTGCACCACCAAATCAGGATTTTTTTCAACCACCACCACCTCATTTGGGTTATCGTTCACAACCTTCAAACCAACTTGTCCTGTATGAAGCACCTTCACAATACTCTAATAATCAACTCGTCCCATACGAAAACACTGATTATAGTATGTACTCCAATGTTGACAACAATGAAGATGATGCCTTTAACTCTTTGAACGAGGGATTTGCGTTGATCGCTCGCGCCTTTAGCAAATTCTCAAACAGGTCTAACAATCATTTAAGGTCTTCATCAAACATAAGGAATCAAGCAATAGTTAATGATGGAAGGGTTGAAATTCAGAACAGGGCTTCAGGGAGATTTGGTTCAGGAAACTATATGGGGAATTCTGGTGGTCAAAGGTTTAATTCGGGAGGAAATCGTAGAAACACCATGGGTAATACTCATAGAAGGACTCAGATTGTTGGAACAGAAAAAGGGAAAGGAATTGCAAACACTTCAATCACATGCTATAATTGTGGTGGGAATGTTCATATGGAAAATGCATGCCCAAAGCCAAAGACAATGGGCAGTGCTTATCATAAGGAGGCTCTTCTTCTGGCATTGAAAGATGAAAAAGCTGGTGGTACTTTAACCGAGAAAGAACACAACTTTATGGAAAATGCATTCTCTGATGATGATATAGAAGACCTTGAAGCGAATGCAGCCGTAATGTTGATGGCAAACATGCAGGAGATGAATATGAGTGAGACAGGCCCGGTCTATGATACCGACGGCTTATCTCAGGTATCTGAATCTGATTGTCTTATTCATGAAATTGCATCACCATCTGCATCTTCATCTGCACAAGAAAATATTGGTCAAAATGACTCATCATTCTCATCTCAAGACAATGATCAAATAAACACCATTGTTACATTTGATGACGATCAAATTAACCCAGTGGTTTCATTTGATGATTCTTTTGATGATGACAATCATGATCATCTTGAACAAAATGATCTTATGCATGATACAGATCCAGAGCTTATGACCTTATTGTTGACCACCCAAACACAATTGAATGCACAAAAATCTCAGATTGATAAATGCAATGACATTAACAGAAACTTAAAAGCCAAAATTGCATTGTTAACCAAAGATCTTGAGTGCTACAAGCAACAACTTTCAAATTTTGAAAACAAAGAAAAACGTGTGAAAAGCTTTGAGTCTACATTCCAAGAGTCATACGTGAAGGTACAAAATTTAGAACATCAAGTTCGTGAATTGACCGTTTCCAAAAATGAAATAATTTCACAAAAGGAACAAGAAATATTTGATTTTCAAAAACAGGTTGACATTCTCCATTCTGAACTTTCTAAAACCAAAACAGAATTGTCAACTTGTCAAGAAAATTTTTCTGAACACAGACAAGTTTCACGAAAACGTGTTAATTCATACCTTCAGGAAATTGTGGCATTGGAAGGCAAACTTAAAGAATTTCAAAACGTTGTTTATAAAACGGGTGAATCTGTAACAACTATTAAAAAATTAACGGTCAAACCAAATCCCCAAGGATATGGATTTGCAATTGGAAATGATCAACCACGTTTTTTAAACAAAGCACTCAAGGAAAATCCAAAGTTGTACTATGCAGAATTATTGTTGGATGATACTTTCACACATGTGGTTGTATATAATACTGAAGAGGAACTGGAACACGAGGACGAGAGTCGATCTAAGTTGAGTTGTGTACATTATAACAAACCATACGATTATTCGAAAGCACCTCATATAAGTGAAACTTTTGTACCTCAAAAAGATAGATCTGAACAACCGTGCTCTTTAACTGAAATAAATGCTTCGTCTGAAGTTGGTCCAATAACCACTGTAGCACAAGTCAATGGTCCATTACCAAATCCAGGTGTCAATGAACAAATGCCAAAACAATGTCGCATTCTTAAATATTTTAATACGTTTATGGATGACATCAAACTTTTGGAAGACGCAATTGAACGTAATTCTGAAATCAAAGTCTCTACTTTTCTCTCTCCTTATGAGAAAGAAAAGAGAGAAGTTTTTCAAAAGCAATTTTTGCCATATGTCAAACACCTGTGACTTTGTGCAACATAGTGGTAACATGAACTTCAATCAGAAGTTGCATCAATGATGAGTATTTTCAAAGCAAAAGATAACAAGATTGCAAAACAAAAACGTCAAAAGAAAGCTTTGGAAAAAGATTCAGATCGACTCTTGACGAATATTCTCAGATCTCATGTGATATCTGTGATTATGAATGCTATCTATTTGTCATGCAATGAATTGCTTGTTGATGATCACTGTGTTGAAATTGAGACAATGAGAATTGAGATTGAAAATCTGAGAAAAGAAAATGAGAGACTTAGACAAATCAATGATGATGTGGAAACCAAATGTGCAAAAGAAATTTTCAAACTTAACCAACTGTTGCAATGGTGTCAGACTCAGAGTATTAACTTTGAGTTATCACTACAAAGCCAAAAAGAATCTTTATCTTCTCAAAACGTTCATGTTTCTAAACTTCAAACTCTTGAAAAAGAAATTGATGTTTTAAAACATCAAATTTTTGAGTATGAAAAAGATATTGCTGAAGTTTGTGAAAATAGAAATGACACTGTTCGGTTCAATAGAAAATTGGAATCAAAAATTCAAGATCAAAACCACATCATCATTGAAATGAAGATGTTTTAGAACTATTTGACAGAAACAAGGTAATGACCTTGGTCAAATGTCCTGAAGATGTTTCAGTCATTGGCATGAAATGGGTATTTAAAAACAAATCTGATGAAAATGGCATAGTCATTAAAAATAAAGCCAGACTTGTAGCCAAAGGCTATAATCTACAAGAAGGCATTGACTATGAAGAAACATTTGCACCAGTAGCAAGGATGGAAGCCATCAGAATCTTCCTTGCTTTTGCTACATACATGAACTTCAAGGTGTACCAAATGGATGTTAAAAGTGCATTCTTAAATGGTTCACTGAAAGAAGAAGTTTATGTTCAGCAACCTCCTGGATTTGAAAGCCATGAGTTTCCTGACCATGTCTGCAAGCTTAACAAAGCCCTTTATGGACTGAAACAAGCTCCCAGGGCATGGTATGAGACTCTTTCAACCTTTCTGATCCAAAACAAATTTGTCAGAGGCAAGATAAACAACACATTGTTTATCTACAAGACAAACAATGATGTCATACTTGTACAAGTGTATGTTGATGACATCATCTTTGGCTCAACAAATTATAAACTTTGCAAACAGTTTGAAAAACTAATGGCAAAGAAATTTGAAATGAGCATGATGGGAGAACTGACTTACTTCCTTGGTCTACAAATCAAGCAGACTGATAAAGGAACCTCTATCAGTCAAGAGAAGTATGTCAAAAGCCTACTGAAGAAGTATGAGCTCAGTGACTGTGCCTCAGTCAAGACTCCTATGGTACCCCCAAACAACCTTGGTACTGATCTTACTGGAAAACCAGTGAATCAAACTCTCTTTAGAGGAATGATAGGATCACTGATGTATTTACTTGCATCAAGGCCTGATATCCAATTCTCAGTCTGCCTATGTGCCAGATATCAATCTGACCCAAGAGAGACTCATATCACTACTGTGAAAAGGATATTCAGGTACCTGAAAGGTACTCCAAACCTTGGATTATATTATCCAAAATGTTCAGGCCTTGATCTTAAATGATACTCAGATTCTGACTATGCTGGATGCAACATGGACAGAAAAAGCACCTCAGGCTCTTGCCAAATTCTTGGTGGTAAACTAGTCTGTTGGAGTGCTAAGAAGCAACAATCAGTTGCCATGTCCTCAGCTGAAGCTGAATATGTTGCAGCAGCAAGTTGTTGTGCAAATGTACTCTGGATGAAAAGTCAACTCAGTGACTATGGAATTCAGTACAAGATGGTTCCCATCTTTTGTGATAACACAAGTGCAATTGCCATCTCAAATAACCCTGTTCTTCATCAGAGAACAAAACACATTGATATAAGATATCACTTCATCAGGGACCATGTCATGAATGGTGACATAGAATTACACTTCATTCCTACTGAATATCAGCTAGCTGATATATTTACCAAACCATTGGATAAACCAACTTTCACCAGACTGAAAGCTGAACTAGGAATGTTGGATATTGAGAATCAGTCCCCTGATTGACTTCATCCAAATATGTGTAAATTTTGAATCCCTGACTCAATGTGTTCTTCAGTGAGAAAAGTCACTGAACTTCAGGAATTAAACCCAAGTTCCTGAACCCTGAACCTCAGGAATTAGACCCAAATTCCTGATCACAAGAACCATCAGTGACTAAACCCAAGTCCTGACACTCAGGTTCACTGAATGACAAGTCATTCAGGGTCCTCAAGAGACATTAAATACTGACTTAAATGCTCTAAGTATCTAGTTAGTAAATGTCCGAGGTTGATAACTGAACTCATATTTAATTTAAGAATATTTGTTCTTTTTGCCTTTCTGGCTTCCACCTCTGGGCCACCACATTCCCACTTGGCATTAAATGCCTCTCCAATCACATTACAGATATGTGATGACTCATCTCTGCAAATTACACTTTTGCAGAACTGCTCAACTGTTCACCTTGACTGTTGCGCCAAACCAGGGAAAAGTGGAGTGTTGGCATTAAATGCGGATCCCAAAATATTTTATTCAAAACAGTTTCCAATAATTCTTTTTGAATAAATTAAATCCGCTTAATGCCTAAAGTACCCTCCACTTCACTTCCCTATAAATACCCCAACCAAAAAGAACACACACACGTCTATTAGAAATTTTAAGCAAATTCTGCCCATTTTTTCTCTCAAAACTAATAGTGTGTGTTCTTAGCTTTAAGAAATCCCTAACCATCTTTGTTACCAGACTTACCAACAAATATGGCTTCTTCTAAAGCTGTGACATACGCCCCTAATGTGGATTTCACATTGGAGGGTGTAGACCTCACCAAGAACAATGTGGTGGGAAAATTTTCCTATCCACAAAAGTTCCCAGCCTACAAGAACGTTATGAAATATCTTCAAAATTGTTTTCTTGCAAAGGCATTTACCAAGACCCCCTCAGTCATCTACCATGACTACCTGAGGGAATTCTGGTGTACTGCTGTGGCTACTAGCCCAAAACACACCAAAGAATCCATCATCACATTCACAGTGATGAATGGGAAAAGACCCCTTTCCCTGGATTACAACACCTTCATCAAGGCCACAGGTCTTGATTTTGCTGAGGCTTTTGAGCCCAATCCCACTGATCAAGAGGTCAAGAATGAATTAATCCTTCTAGGACCTCATGACCTCAGACGTCCTGATCAGTCTACTGGAGCCTTATTGGAGAAGGCTCCACTAGTCAAAACCTGGTTCCACCCAGTCTGGAGGATCCTGATGACATTTGTCATTCAGGTCCTTGGGGGGAATAAATCCTCAACGGAGCAATTGAACTCATCACAACAATTGATGTTGTTCAGCCTCCTGGAGGGTACAAAGATTGATATCGGAGGAATAATCTTCCGAGACCTCGTTGCCAAGCTCTCAGGAAAATCTAGGCAAAAACATTTGTCTTACCCTAGGTTTATTTCCTGTGTGCTTTAGGACCTTCTTGGTTCTGACTATGAAAGGTCTAATGTCGAAGGCACAAAGCCTGACGTCTTGCATAAGACCAATTTTTCTAGTGGCATCCCTGAGGTAACACCCATTGCCCTGACCACCTATATGATGGAGGTGATTCAGGGGGAGAACGCTGTTTCTACAGTACCTTCACCTACAAAGAAGGTGAAGAAGACAAAGAAGGGTCAGTCCAGTAAGGTGGTTAAACCCAAACCACTCGCCCCTGAGACTGATGCCGAAAACCAACTCAACCTTAAAAAGAGGTTGAATGTGGCCCAGACCTCTGAGACACCCACTACAGAGACCCTCCTGACCACAAAACAAAGGCCAACGGAGGGCACTGAGCAATCATCCTCAGTGTCCTCGGGCAAACCCTTTCCACATGTTCCCACTGACATACACAAGTCTGAGGAATCAGGAACATTCACCATTTCACATCCCCATGAAGGAACTGACAAATCACAATCAGTTCCTGAGGGAGAAAAGGGTTCTAAATCCTCGGTGGGGCAGTACTACTCCACTGAGAAGTCGACCCACAACCTCTCACATCCCGATGAAGGAACTGATAAATCATAATCAGGGCTTGAGGGAGAAAAGGGTCCTAAATCCTCAGTAGGACATCACTATCCTACTGGGAAGGGGACCCACAAACAATCACATCCTGCTAACGTTCCTGATCAATCACACTCAGGATCTCAGGGAGTTAAGGATCCTAAATGCCCAAAAGGACTGTACAATCCTGATGGGAAGAGGGTCCATCAATCATCACAATCAGTGCCTAGTGATACTACTGGAAAACACCCATCAGTAGTTGAAGGCGCTAAGGGGGACAAAGACTCAGAGGGAAAGAAACAACCCGCTGATATGGAACCCAACACCCCCTCAGGCGGATCCATTCACTCAGGAACTGCCCCCAAAAGCTAGGCTGGTATTACCCCAGTTATTATGGCTATTCAGGCTGAGCAAACCCACTCAGTTATTATGAAAACGGGGTCAGGACCTGGCCAAAACAAAGGCGAGTCTTCTTATGAAGAGGAGCCGGTTGAATTTTTGGGTATTGAGTCCATGGGGGACTTTCAGGCTCTTATTGAGTCTGATGAAGAGCTCAAGGAAGAGAGTGAAGAGGAAATTTTTGAGGCAGGTGAGGATATGGAAACTGATGTACAATCTGAACACTCTGAACAACCTGAACAATCACATCAGTCATCTCCACATCCAAGTGAAGAATCAGAACATCAAGCTGCTGGTTCTTCGGATACTGACAACATCCTCACCAAGTATGACAACACTCTTCCTCTCACTGAAAGACAATTGGTCAAGTTCCTGCTCAAGACCAACAAGGCTCTCTTCCAAGGTCTGACTGAAGAAATGTTTGACTAACACACTGAAGCCGCTGTTCATTATGTAAACCTGAAGGAATCAGTGGAAGCCCATCATGATGATGAAAATGAGCACATGTCATCTATCTCCTTCTCCCTGACGATTCTTGATTCAAATTTAAAGCTGTTCAACGAGTCTCTCACCAACTTACAAAAGAGCGTTGACACTATTCAAGAGTCAGTGAAAGATGACCCTGAGCTAAACAAAAAAGTTCTTCAGGCTTCAGAAACTTACCATCAACAAACTTCTTAGTTGACTGAACTGGTAACTGTGCTGAGATCCTCAAATCTTCAGGGACTCAACTCTTCAGTGGACTCCATCCGATCTTCCCTGGGTCTTATGGAGTCCTACATGGCTTCTTTGGCATCATCTTCTTCCTCTATGGCTTGGAATCTTGGGCCAAGGATGACTGCATTTGAGGCTTCTCTTGAGACTAAGGTCTCAACTCTTCAGGTGGACACCTCAGACATCAAGTCCATGATGACTGAGATCTCACTATGGGTCAAGCAACACCAACTCTTGCTCTCACTATGGGTCAAGCAACAGTTGAGGGGGAGAAAGTCACTAAAGAACCTCCACAACCTGAACAAGAACAACCTCCTTCTCACACTGAGGGGGAGAATCCTGAAGCCACCACATCTTCATCCCACCAAGACAAAGGCAAGGGCATTCTCACAACCACTGAGCCTAAGCCCACAATCTTGGTGCCTGCCTCCAAGGAAAGAAGGCCAGACCCTGATGAACCAGTCAGGGTTCCTTATGAAATCAATGGGGTAATGGAACTTCTCACTCATGCTGAAATTCAAGCTCACATAGAGAAAGAGGAGGCAGCAAAAAAAGCTGCTGAAGATGAAAGGCAGAACAAGCTTGCTCTCATTCAGGTTGCAAGAGAAAAGGCTGAGAAGATTGGGATTGAGGCAAAAGACCTTGCTAAAAGGAAAGGTGGCAAGAGCTTTGTGGAAGCTCAGAATGCTGAAATGGCTGCCCTCAGGCAAAGAAAGGAAGAATGAATGAAAAGGACTGAAGAGATCAGGCAAAACAGGATTAAGAGATATCAGTGGATCATGACAAACATGTTGAAACCAGAACCAATCACTGATGTCAAGATTCATCGAAACACCATGCCTGCCACTGTTATTGTCTACAGAGGTGCTGACATGAGAAACTTTGATGTTCATACCCCCTTCAGATTCGCTGACTTCGGGATCACTGAATTGGATGAGTTGGGTCCAATATTAGCGAAAAAATCAAATGTTGTGGTCCCTGGTCTGTTAAAATCCCTGAGCTTGAGGTATGAAAGATTGGCAGCAGCACCTCAGGAACTTGGTATTCCGTCTCTTCTTCCTGCTTCAGCTGAACAGCCTGCCCCTTCTCAGTCTTCTTCAAGAAAGAGAAAGAAGATTGAAGCTGAGCCTGAGATCAAGGTTCCTGGTCTTGACTGCAATAGGGCTCTCCCTGAAGGTGTTCCATTCAGGAACAATGTGGTCATTGAACAACCTGAGAGAGGTATGTTCTTCATTGATGAGTTCGGTGACCAAGCCTTTCAGAGATGGAGTGATATTGATCTATCAGGGATCAAAGCCATGCTTGGCTTTCTAATGATGGCCTCCCCACTCAAAACTCCTGAAAATTTGAGGTTTTGTCAAGATCTGAAAAGGAAAATCCGAGAGCACCCTGACCAACAAGAACTGCAGTCAAAGAAGCCTAAGCTTGAAGCCCTTGGGATTAAGTTGAACTGATGAATCGGCCTGACTACCACCACAACCTTTTGTACTTAGTTTTGATAGGACTTGTAATGATATTAATAAGATGATGTTTTTATTATTTCAGTGTCCTTATTTACATTCTAGTACATTCAGTATGAGTAAAAGTCATTAGCTCACTCATTACTGATCAAAACACTTAGGAATAATTTATATTCAAATAGGGGGAGATTGTTGGGTCCGTCAGTACCCAAGAATACTTAAAACAAGATTTGAACACAAATTAACCAAGTGTTAACTTAAACCGAGAACTATTCAAGTCACTGAGAGAACAGTCTCTCAGTGAGTCATCTTCAGGATGCTTAAGGCGAATTCAAGAAGAAGGATTCACTACTCAGGAAGGCGGTACTCCCTGAGTAGGACTTAAGCCAAAGAAGAAGATGATGGTTCAGTGAGTGTTGTACAAGAACTCACTGAACCCCAGTCTCCTCAACAACAATTGTGATTAATAAATGAAGGCGTGTACTGAAGAACCTAAAGCCTGAAAGAAAGGCGGGAAGATCTGGGAAGAGTTTAAGATAAGATCAAATCTTATCTTGTCAGGAAGAAACCTTCCCTAAGACGGCTAAAAGTCATGGAGTGTCAGACCAACCACTCCTAAAGACTTTTAGCCCATTCCTATTGGTTCTTGGAAATGACAATTACTGTTGTAATTGTCAGACAAGCTTGCTTCAACAACTTGTATTATTTTTAATCACTTTTACTCTTTATACTTGTGTATAAATAGGTTCAGATGGGAGAGAAGTTGAGTGTGTTTTGTACATTGAAAGCTTAGAATTTTACAAAGCAACTTCTCTCATACAAAGAGTAACGTATCCCTGAGATAGCTCAGTGGGTCGAATAGTTACCGCTCAAAGCAAAGCTTGAGTTTAGATAGGAGACACCACCATACCTTGTCTATTCAATCCCAAGTGTTTGTTCCGCAAAACACTTGGGTAATAGATTCTTTGATTCATTTCTAATAAGAATTTAAACGTTGAAAAATACTTATGTGTTTTTTCTTTTACGTTTCATTAATCTGTTAGAATTAATCATAACATTGTATTAGTCATAAACACGAATATATTAACTTTCTAGTTAACTCTAAGCGTGTGAAGGGAACAACAGGTTAGAAGATCCAAGACAAACAAGAGTCAAAAGAAGATTAGAGTATGGAAACCTAAGAGTGGATCACCTAAAGAAGCTGAAGTAGAAGTTCACATTAGGCAGTCAAATAAAATGCATGTTATGTCTAGCTTAGAATCCAACTTGTCAAAGTGTAATTCTGAACATGATGTAATGAATGCTGAATCTTTGAATGTTTGTAATGATGTTATGATTCATGCTTACTGTGTGTTTTGTCATACTAGTGTGTTGTCTCGTAATCATCAGAAATGTATTGCTAAAACCATTTTGTCACGAAAACAGAAACGTACTACTGACATTTCCTATTGGCCCATAACCGCTGCTAAGTCCATTTTAGGAAAACTGCCACAAGTAGTTTCTGAGACCAAAGTTGACAAGACCATAGCTGCACCTAGGACAAACCGATCACCAAGTGCATACACTAGGAAGAAAGCAGAGACTAGTTGGACGTGGCAGTGTTGGTTACAATATAAACCTAGTTTTACTTGGGTACCAAAGATGCTTAACACCTGTATTACTAACCCAACGGGATCCACCGGTTCCAACCTTCCATCTATGTCCTCTTCTTGTGATGCAGGTGATTCAAATCGTCCTCTAGATTGTTGATAGCGGGTGTTCCCGGCACATGACAGGCAACTTAAAACTTCTAGTAAACTTCGTTGCGAAGTTCATAGGCACTGTCAGGTTCGGGAATGATCATTTCGCGGCTATCATGGGTTATGGTGATTATGTCAACGGGAATATTGAAATTAGCCGTGTCTACTATGTCGAGGGCCTTGGTCATAATCTGTTCTCCGTCGGGCAGTTCTGTGATGTTGATTTAGAAGTGGCTTTTCGGGAGAAAATATGTTTTGTTAGGGATCTACAGGGAAATGATCTGATGAAAGGAAAACGTGGCACCAGTCCCTATACTATTTCCTTCTCCGAGATGACTGCTTCGTCTCCGATCCGCTTATTATCCATGGCGCATTCCACCAAAGCATGGCTATGGCACAAACGCATGTCTCACATGAATTTCAAAACTATGACCGAGCTCGCTCGTAAAAAGTTGGTCGATGGTCTTCCAAGATTCAGATACGCCAAAGATCATCTGTGTCCCGCTTGTGAACAAGGGAAAAGTACTCGTGCTCACTTTCATCCTAAACCCGAGCACAGTACTGATCACGTTCTTCAACTTCTTCATATGGATCTTTTTGGCCCTATGCGAGTTCAAACTATCAATGGGAAGAGGTATATATTGGTAATTGTTGATGACTTCTCAAGATCGACTTGGGTATACTTTCTTCGTACAAAAGATCAAACTCCTCCAATGATCATCACCTTTCTCACAAAGATTCAAGTTCAGCTCCGCAACACCGTTAGAAAAATTCGAACAGACAATGGAACTGAATTCAAGAATCAGACTCTTAGGGAGTATTATGAGAAAGTGGGTATTGAACATCAAACATCCATTGCTCGCAGCCCCGAAGAGAACGGCGTGGTCGAAAGAAGAAACCGAACTTTAGTGGAAGCCGCAAGAACGATGTTTATCAATGCTCAATTACCAGATTATCTCTGGGCAGAAGCCGTTTCAACCACCTGCTACACCTAAAACAGATGCATGATCATCAAACAGCACACCAAGACACCATATGAGATTGTTCACCACAGAAAACCAAACATTAATTACTTTCATGTCTTTGGAGCTCTCTGCTATCCAATGAATGATCGTGATGACCTTGGGAAATTAAAAGCCAAAGCGGACATAGGAATTTTTGTCGGATATTGTGAAAATTCAAAGGGATTCAGAATTTGGAACCGTCGCACCCGGGAGATTTAGGAGACTATACATGCTAATTTCTATGAGCTCACCGACATGGCTTCTGAGCACAACAACTTCCCTGATCCTTCAGCTGCATCCTTCTCTCTAAACCGCAAAGACCTAGAAGACTTGTTTGCTCCGCTCTTTGATGATACTATTGTTAGTCGTGCGTCTGATGTATCCACAAGTTCCGCTGTACAACCACTCGTCGATGATCAAGGACCTGATACACCAGTAACTACAACCACAGCAGTTGCTGAAGATGCACCTCAACCAGAAACATCATCATCCGTAGATCATACAGCTTCTACTTCTGCGTCTGCAGCTGAAGATCCCCCTCTACATTCTTCTGAAATACCCACACCAGCAGATTATGACGGCAATGCTTTATTTAATCCATTTGCTCCGGCTCCCACCATTCCTGATATCGCAGAGTCGTCCACACGCAATTTGGAACCGTCAAATCTGCACAACAACTATCAACACTACCCATCCACACACAAATGGACTAAGGATCACCCATTAGTGAATGTAATTGGCAATCCAGAAAACCCAGTGATGACACGTCAAAGACTCTACACAGACGGTGAAACCTGCATTTATGCACTCACTGTTTGTCAGTCCGAACCCAAAAACATTAAAGAAGCCCTTACCTACGACAACTGGATTGAGTCGATGCAAGAGGAATTGGATCAATTAAAGAGGTTGGAAGTTTGGGAATTGGTAGAAAGACCAGATGGGGTTTACGTCGTCAGGCTGAAGTGGATCTGGAAGAATAAGTTAGATGCGGATGGTACGGTTATTCGTAACAAGTCCTGGTTGGTGGCTAAAGGATTCAGTCAAGAGGAAGGAATCGACTTCGAAGAATCTTTTGCACCGGTGGCACGTCTTGAGGCCGTTCGAATGTTCCTGGCCTACGCTGCTCACAAGAATATCACAGTTTATCAAATGGATGTGAAGACGGCATTTCTCAATGGACAACTCCGGGAAGAGGTTTACGTTACACAACCAGAGGGCTTCGTCGATCCAGAGCATCCGAACCACGTTTACAGGCTCAAGAAAGCCCTCTACGGCCTTAAACAAGCCCCGAGGGCATGGTACAACAAATTATCTGCATTCTTACTAGCCAATCACTTTTCTAAAGGATCAGTTGACCCTACTTTGTTTATACAAAAACACGGGGAGGATATTCTCATTGTTCAAATTTATGTAGATGATATCATTTTTGGTTCAACTCATAAAAAATATTCAAACGCTTTTGCAAAACTAATGAAACAAAACTTTGAGATGTCCATGATGGGTAAACTCAAGTTCTTCTTAGGACTACAAGTTCATCAATCACCCCATGGTATATTCTTAAGTCAGTCCAAATATGCTCAGGAAATATTAAAAAAGCATGGTATGACTAGTTGTGACACCTATAATACCCCCATGTCCTCCTCATCCCCAAAGCTAGATGCTGATCTACATGGCACACCCATTGATCCTACAAAATATCGTAGTATGATTGGGTCTCTCATGTATCTCACCGCTAGCCGGCCGGATGTTGTATTTGCTACGTATCTATGCTCCCGCTATCAGTCAAGACCAACTGAACGTCATTTGTCTGCTGTTAAGAGGATCCTTCGATACATAAAGGGAACCATTCATTTGGGGATCTGGTATCCGAAGGATTCTGGGTTTGAACTTGTTGCCTTTTCAGACGCTGACCATGCAGGATGCTTAGACAGAAGGAAAAGTACGTCTGGGGGAGTACAATTTTTGGGTGACAAGTTTGTCTCTTGGCAGTCAAAGAAGCAGGACTGTACGTCACTGTCGTCTACCGAATCAGAATACATCGCCATGTCCGCATGCTGTGCTCAAGTCATCTGGATGCGATCTCAGCTGATGGACTATGGATACGTGTTTAACAAGATTCCGATGTACTGCGACTCTAAGAGTGCCATCGCTATTTCGTGCAACACGGTTCAACATTCAAAATCGAAGCATATTGCTCTCCGGTATCACTTTATCAAAGAGCACGTGGAAATGGGTACGATTGAATTATATTTCGTGGGTACAGAATACCAATTGGCGGATTTGTTCACCAAAGCCTTGCCTCATGCAAGATTTGTGGAACTAGTTCACCAGATTGGCATGCGATGTTTGACTCCAGACGATTTGAACAATTTTCTTAAACAAAATTAAATGAGTCAAACATCCAAACTATCTTTGTAAATAATTATTGAAAAACACAAAAATATTTTTCCCCAATTTTTTAAACATTAAAAAAAAAAAAAAAAAATAAAAAAACAAATAAAAAACCACCTAAGTGTGCAAAAGTGTATCCGAATCAAAATATGTTCTCGTCATTTCAAATCACAAACATATTTTGAGGGGAGAAATTTTTGCACATTTATCATCTCAAATCGTCATCATTATCAAAATCTTCATCGAAAAATATTTCTATGATCTCTTGAACTACAAGATTGTCAAAAAAAAAAAATTCAAAAATATGTCTTAGTTCAAGGGGGAGAAATGGAATTAAACAAAGTTTTTTCATCAAATGAATCAAAGGTTAAACCATTACAAACATCAAGGACTGAAGTTGTCAAGTTATTAAAAGTTGTCTCAATAAGACCATATGTGAACTAGGACTCTAGTTAAGAGGCTGAAACTGTCACAATAGGACCTAATGCAATCTAGTACACTAGTTAGGGGACTAAAGTAGACAAGTGAACAAACTTGATTAATAAACCTAACATCTGAACCCAGTCAAACACTCACTTAAAACACACAGTAATACGTTTCCCTCTCACTCTAAAACCCGCCAAAATCGCTTAACACCCAGGACATCAAGGTTTCTTTGATTCGTCATTAAAATCAAAATTGTAAGTATTAAAGTTAATCAGTTAGGCTTTAGAATCATTCATTCAATGTTTCCATGGCTTAAATTCATGATTTTGTGAATTAGGGTTTATGCTAATTATTTGGGCGTTTCTTGGTTAGTGTTGTTTGATCTAATTGAGTTAGTGTAAAAGATTCATAACATGATTGTGAGTAGATTGCACTTGGTTAATTAGATTTTATAACACCAGATAGGGCTGATTAATTGATTTAGGGTTTAAGGTAGTCGTGTTTATGTGCTGAAGCAAATAAGTGTTTTGTTTGTTGACTTGAGTGATGGGATATGATTATTTGCTATGCTTCAATATGCGTTTACAGTTTCAAAACTTGAATCAAAGGGTTGAATAAGTTTGTGTGATTCTTGTAATTGTTTTTGACTGTGATGAATAAACTGATGATATGAATATGCTTGAGTGTTTGAACATGACTGGAATTATGAATGAACAATGCTTGTGATTCATAACATGTTTACATAACAACTGATGAATAATGAAATGATTTTTGAATTTTGGTGCTTAAGTGTTCATCTATCGAGTTTCTGCCTGATATCTCTCGAGTTTGTGCTATCAAGTTTGTTATATAAATGGATCCTTTCGACTTTGTCTCCGAGTTAGGAGACAAAAGTCACAAGCTCTCGAGTTTCTATAAAAACTCTCGAGTTTCTATAAAAGCTCTCGAGTTTCTATAGATCTCTCGAGTTTCTATAAAAACTCTCGAGTTTCTATAAAAGCTCTTGAGTTTCTATAAACCTCTTGAGTTTCTATAAAACCTCTCGAGTTTCTTTAGATCTCTCGAGTTTCTATAAAAACTCTCGAGTTTCTATAAAAGCTCTCGAGTTTCTATAAAAGCTCTCGAGTTTCTATAGAACTCTCGAGTTTCTTTAAAATCTCTCGAGTTTCTTAAGAACTCTCGAGTTTCTTAAAAGATCTCGAGTTTCTAAAACTTCCAAGTTTGTCACTATATTTCAAGTCTTAGAATTTTTTTTAATGAAATATGCAAATATATGTGAAAACTTGTTTGCTAGATTATGATCTGTATGAATGCTATGAGAATGTATTTCAGGATTTAGTCTATCTATGTGATGTCTCATACACGTTAGGCTATTATCTTGTTACTAACAACATTCACTAACACATATAAGCAAATGTTATTGTATTGTTGTTGGTGTTTGTGGCATACAGGCTAATCATGTCTCAAGGATCTGTAACTCGAAAGGAGATGGTACCTGAAGGTGATGAACGCAAAATCAATGAGTCAAATTCATGAGTTGATTATGAGAATCTGCCATGTCATCAGTCTTGCCAAATCATTGTGGAAATACTTAGAAGACACTTCATCAGTCCAGTATTGACTAATACATCAAGCATCTCAGAAGTATATCTGAATCAGTTTTGGCATTCCATGGTCATAGGACAGGACAACGAAAACTTTACAGTCACAGTTGACAAAACAGAGGTTCAAATCGGGGTTGATACTCTTCGTAGCGTTCTTGAACTTCCATCAGAAGCCTCAGGCCCAAGAGGTAAATTTCTCGATGATCCAACCTTTGAAGACATGGCTGAAACCCTAAAGCTTCTTGGTTATGATAAAGAGGAAAAAGAGCTAACCACACTCTCCAGTGTGGACAGGAAGTATATCCCTCAGCCGTGGTTAACCCTCTACACCATAATCATTCATTGCATAACTGGCAAAACCACTGGACTTGAACACCCAAGACTAGAACACTTACAATTCTTCTGTGGTGTCGTCAACCTCTACCACCTGGACTTCGCTAAGTTCATATGGAATGACATGATTTTCCTAGGCTAACAATTTCACCAAAAGAAGGGATACAAGGTACCCTTTCCCCGATTCACCAAACTCTTAATCTCACACATCATGAAAATTCACCCTGAAATCGATAGACGTACAAGTGAAAAAGCACATACCGAACAAATGGATCACATGCTCTCCAGGGTAAAAGTGCAGATGACCACCACGAAGAAACAGGGGTTGAAAATTCCTAAAAGTATGCTGACTGAAGCGGTGATGGAAACTAAGGCATATCAGTTGTACGATAAAGCAGAAAAGGCCAAAAAGGTGGGAGTTACAGTGATGGAAACAAAATCAACTAGGGGTAAAAGAAAAACAACTGCAAAGACTGTTCCTGCAGCCTCTTCTCGAACAAAGAAAGTATCAAAACCCGAAAAGAAGAAACTGATTACTAGAGAAAAGTCTACAGATCTGAAACTCAGAGACGAATCCACGGACGAAGAGGAAGAGGAAGAAGTTGATTTCAGAATTGTAAAGAAGAAGAAAGACCTTGAAAAGATGAAGTCAGTAATGGTTGAATCAGACAAAGATTTGGGCAAAGGAAAGGGAAAATCATTCAAGATAGTGAAACAATCTTTCAAAGCCATAAAACCACCATTGATTGAAAAAGAAGAGCAAAAACAACTCGAGAAAGCAACAAAGGCTAGCAAAGAGAAACATCTGGCTGAACAAGAGAAGTTTGAAAGGAAGAAAAGAGGTGAAGGATCGGATTCACAACCCTTGGATCAAACAGAAGAAGAAACTGAGGCAACAAAGTCTGCTACACTGGAAGAATCTGAGGGTGAATCAGAAGAGACAGATGAAAGAGTTCATACACCCTCTGGATCAAGATCTGAAGAATCTGAATCAGAAAAAGATGATGAAGATGATGAAGAAGGAGATGAAGAAAGTGAAAATGATGATGATGATGAGAACAATGGCAATGATGACAATGAGGAAGAAAAACAAGATGACAAAGATGACAACACTGTACCACCTTCTCCACAACCGTCATCAGTGGGTCAGTCCACAAGTGAACTACATGAACTCAAAGAACACCTATCTGCACTTCAAAATATGGTTTTGAGAAATAAACAAACTGAAGAAAATGAGCACAAAGCGTTAAAAGAACAGCTCACTGAGGTGGAAAAGAAGGCAAATAAAAACAAATTTCACATCGATAATCTCAAAGCTTAATCTGGAAAAGTCAGCAGGGGAATATCTTAAGACTCATGTTTCTCAAGAAGTCAGTGCACAAGTACCCCAAGAGGTCAAGAAACATCTTCAAGAGGCTCTTCCAGAAATTCTAAAAGAATATGTCAAAAGAATCCTTGAAAAGACTGTAGCCAATCTCATGCAGACCATACCAATGATGGTTCGGACCGTCCCATCTCAACCATCTTCTACTGACCTCAAAGGACAATTGCTTGAAAGTATCATGGATAATCCTGAAGAGGAAGAACTCAAAAAGGCATTGCTTAACTCAGTCAGGAAGGCTGAAAAGAAAGCAGAGTCGTGCAAGAAGGATCAGCCAACCAAGCGTCGTCAGGATGATCCTGACACAGACGAAGGGAAGAAAAGAAGGAAACCTTCCAAGTCAACTGGCCCTTCTACTACAGCACACTCTTCTGGAACTACCAAGTAATCAACACAAGAAAAGTTCGTTCCACTTAAAGGAGGGGCATTCGATGAGACTGAAGCTTCTGATGACATGAGTTTTGATTAAGAATTTCCCGTTGCACCTCAAAGAGTTCAGAATGTCACTGCACCACCGACCAATGAAAAAGTCAAACCTCAACCAGAATGGGTTAATCCTAATGTACCAAGATTTGACTGGTTTGAAACAATGGTGGACGCATATCCGGAAGCTGAAAAAGATGCACCTGTTGAAGGCTCAATTGTGGACTTCACCAAATGACTGAAGAAGGCAATGAAAGTCCAGAAGTTGGGATTGCCTGATATCATTCGAGTTCGCAAAGATGGCTTCATAGAATTCAAAACATTCACTAATTCAGAGCTGGAGTTTGAGTACAACCTTGAACAAGTAGCAAGAGCTCTTTCTGAAAACATTGACTAGGATCATGCGCGAGCTTCTCATCCAAAAGAACGACTCCAACTATGAGATTTCTCCCAACCGTTACCTCTCGTTGGCCATTCTCACAACCCAAAGATACCCAAGGCGTACTTCTTCAATAACGACTTGGATTATCTTGTCTATGGAAACACAAACCCTGAGAAACGTTATGAAACTTCCCTTACCAAGTACCAAGCAGCTTCGTATACTTTAGAAGGTTTTGAAGAACAAATTGGCGATTTATTTATCAAAGAAGTTCAAGAATACAATGATGAAGCTGCTCTGGGAATATATCACTGGCCAAATCTGAGGAAGTGGTTCTACAAATGGAAGCTCACATATCCTTCAAAACCTGAAGCTGAAGTTTATCAAAGAAGTAGAATCCTGTCCATCACAAGTGCATAAACTGAATCAATGTTTGGCTACAACTATCTGAAGAAAATCACCGTGAGGAGGCTGGACGACAAAGAATACACCTTCAAAGAAGCAGACTATCCTTATCTGCACATCCATGATATTGAAGACATGTATCTCCTTAAAGTCCATGGAAAACTCGAACATCTTCCTAGGTATCTTCAGTATGATATCGTCAACTCTGTGTTGCTGTACATCCGGAATATTGTCACTAGATCCAGAGTTGAAGACGTGCACCTTGGGGTAGAAAGCTACCAAAAGAAATTGAATTTGGTCATGCCTAATATCAAACCTCCGGGGATAGGAGAAAAGAAGCCGTACACTTTCGGTGATAGACCATTTGGGTTGGTGTACGTAAGGGATAAAAGTTCACCAAGATTCATGGGTTATCAAGATATCCATAAGTTCAGTGATGAAACGTTGTTAAGTGTCAAGTCTGAACTTGAAGAGATTCTGAAAAACTATAGAATGGGGTTGAAGACGGGATGGTTAAGGCATATACAATGGAGTAAGAATGATGCGAAGCAAGCAGTGAAGTTTATTGATCAGATTGACAAAAGGCTCAAGTTTCGGACAACAATGAGACGACTGGAAAGCTATGTGGGAGGACGTGCCAGAGTTCCTAACATTCTCACATACCGTTGACCTGAGCAGTAATCCTTGGTACTATTTGTTATCATTTGTCATATTTCATCATAATTTTCCATCATTTATCATCTTTGACAATGGCTTGTACACACATAACAGTGCATCTCCCGTTCTTGTAAAGAAAGGACCTTGAGGTACGCTTCAGTGCCTCAATCCTGATCTTAGGAGCGAAAGCTTCTTATTTATGCGTAGAATTAAACCATAATTTTTTCTAAGTTTTTCAAATTTCTGCTCATAAGGACAAGTATTCCCTTTTCAAGGGGGAGTATTTGAAAAATCATCTTTGTTCCACAAACAAAAAGTTCTTGAAATTCTTCCCACAAAACTCAAAAGGCATATTTTTATCAAACGTTTATCAAAAACATCATAAGTATGCTATTTTTTAGGGGGAGAATAAGGATATGATCAAAATATGGTAATTTAAAAGATGATATCTCACAAGAGCTCGACTCAGAATTGACCCTCGAATTGACTATAGCAAAAGTCAGTAGTCGAAAAGACATGTACGGGACGGGTAATAATTTCAAGGCCAGTTTATCTGGTGATATAACTTGTCTCGCGAAGGATGTGTCTGAGTAGAATGTACCAATTTTGAGCAATTTTCCTTGAATGTGATCTAGATGGGTAATAATTTCAAGCTAGTTCTACTAGTGATGTAAACGTGTCTCGCGACGATCATGTTCATTGAAAATCAATCAATTCAAAAGTGCTAACTCTACCCGACATGTGCAAATTTACTTTAACTACTTATGAGCACATGTTAAGGGGGAGTATTTCTGAAAATCACAAAACTCTCAAAGTGTTAACAAAATATGTTTTCATAATCATAAACACTTTGAGAGATTTTCAAAAAGTTTGGTTTATGGCAACAATAGGATAGTCATGAAGTTATAAGGTGACTAAGGTTAGGAAAAACCGTCCTATGATCCGCCAGAGCTGGAGGGATCTACCCAAGGACAATACCAATAGTTTAGAACTAGAAAGTCCTAGGTATGATTGAAAAAAGGAGAAATAAAATGAAAGGAGAAAGAAGGGGTTGAAGAATGAAAAAGAAAAGTAAAGAAAAGGGTGAAAAGAAATAGCCCTCCATTTGTTCAACCTTAGGGCAGACACCGGGTTCAATTCATATGCTACTGGTTGATTGGTCATCACCGGTATTGAAGATCAAAGTCTTCATGGACCCAGTGATGCACTGCACTAAACCTTCTTGCCACTTAGGTGTCTCTCAAAAGACACTTGTTTCATTTCACACGGAGAACCCTTCATTATCTATCGACCTCTCACTCCGAGATGTGTTGATATTGAAAAGGAGGCAATCTGCTCCATGCCTCTGACGACCAAATATAAGCACTTAATTGAGTCTAGAGCCATGAGATACATCAAAGATCTCTTAGGTACACTTAGTATACACTGGCTGTTTAACAAAAAGAACACCAGTTGTAAATCATAAGAGCGTCCTTCGCAGATCTTAGCAATCTGCCGAGAACATTCATGAGATAATTCATAAATTATGATTCTCAGTGATTGAATGGAAATCCTGCCAGGGTCAACATCAAACAGCCCTGACAGCAGGTCACTTCGGTAATCCCATGTGGGTTATGCTTAGTGTTAGCTCCAAAACGGTCCACAGTCGTGGAGTGATCTCCAGCGACTTACTGAATCGTGGGTGCACTTTGGTGTGTCCGTGTAAGCCCTTTCGGGGGTATCCGATTCAGAACGGCCGGGTTCAAGATTAGAGAAAGTCTTCACACTATGCTGTTGACGATCTCGAAGTCCGAATCTGTAAGTGCCGGATGATATATTGCTAACTGTTTACCTGCAACAAATCATGGAGATCTGAAGTTCCACCATTTTTCCATCATGCTCATATCCTGAAACAAAGTTCTCACAAAGACTTCGGAATAACAAAAGTTCAAAGAAAATTCAAGAAAAGTCAAAGATCAAGTACGTTAAACTTTCAGAAGTCAAAGATCAAGCTTATGAAAAGAGAACTACGTGATATATGAAGAACAAAAGTCAAAGAACATATGAGCATGGTGGAAAAGATGTAAAGACACTATTGGAGAAAGGCAGTTCGAGAGATTACCATATCATATCACATCAAGAACTAAGGAACAAAGATGCAAGAGACGTCAGAAGCCAAGAAGCAAAGACGACGTCAAGTAACCTTGATGACCAATACTTAGGGGGAGATTGTTGGGAACACTTTATTATTATCAAGTATTGATCATTTCTGTAATAGGTTGCTTAGGCCTTTAGGATTGATTTAAGGCCCAGCCTGTGTAGAAGGCCCATGGGCTGTGTCTTGTTATTTATATTAATTATGTTTACTAAGGCTACAAGCCCATGTCTTGTAAAAACTATAAATACCCCCTCCCATTCAAGGGAGAGGGTTGGTTGATTGAATGCTTAACATTTCATTATTATCTTAAGACAATCTTCCACTCTCTTTCTCTTTCTAACTTTCTCTCTCTAGATCTAAGATTAGATTAGTAGCTTGTGTGATAAAAGTAAGTAACATCACTGCTCGTACAATGCTGATTTATTCTAGTGCACCACTATTCTTATGGGTTGATGTTGTTGCCACTTGTAACACCCCCTAAATTATGAGTTAACAGCAGAAGACTAATCGGGGAGGATCATAGTCATAATCATAGAAAACAGCTCAAAAGAGGCGTTTTGAAAGTTATTGTCATTCAAATAATATTTGAGATACAAAAGTGAAATATCAGAGTTATGAAATCCCATAAAAGGGTGTAGTAGTTTGAAATGAATGAAATGATATATTTTACACCACGAAACCATCAGTTTAATGCCCACTCCATGTCTTGTCTGCTCCGTTAATTACCTAAGATAAGCATGCTTAAAAGTGTCAACACAAAGGTTGGTGAGTTCATAGAGTTTATATGTAAACAGTTGATTTCAATAGTTTCGAGAGTGAGGTGATAATTGTAATAAATACCAATATTAATGAAATAAGTAGTGAGTTACGTTGGGTGAAAACTATAAGTAAATTGTATGTAAATCAGTTAAACACAAGTGTAAGATTGTATGTGAATTACAATCATAATTTGAAATAGTGATATTGCAGTTGTATATATATTGCCCTAAGTCTCATGATACGCAAACGTTAACAGAGTACCAGGATTCGGTGGGGAAAACACTAAATTAATGAAGTTAGTTATGGCCCTCGGGGTAATAGGGGATTTGCCAATTCCTATTTTCCTTCAAATATAATACATTGCGACTAATCCGACTATCAACTAAGGCTATCCGTCAAGTATTAGTAGAATAGGCAGTCAGCCTCCAACAGATCTGTTCACTATATTCGCGTTCACTCGCAAGTGATTAATGGTTCATGATATGAGGGGCTTTTGGCAATAAAGTAACTTAGGCAACATCAATCAGGTGTAGCATACATAAAAATACTTGTGTTCTATTTGTAGCATATATCTCCCTATGAGATAGAAAAATGTATAAAAGTGGGTGTATGAATTCATGATAATTCGTAAAAGTGTAGAGTACTTGTGTAAGTGAAAAAAAAATTATGTTTCAATAAACCAATAGAGTGTGTCATCATTTGAGTAAAATGTTTAAGGTAAACGAGCAAATTTGTAAGTAGAACGAGCATATATCTCCCCCAAAGAGTTCAAAATAAGTGAAAGAAGGGGCTATGACTCACCTCGTGTGTAATTGGCAAGGTGAAATGTGAAATCAAGTGTGTTACGGGTACGGCTCGAACACATGACCTGAATAATAGTGAAGTTTGAGATTTTGGTAGTTTTGACTTAATATGAATAGTGATTGTGAAAATGAGTAACGGATAACGATTTGATTTGTGATGCGAGTGTGTGATATGCTTAAAATGCTTAAAGTTCAAAAATAATATTATATATAATATTATCTTATTTTTATGTCATTTAATCCATAAATATTGTTTCCTCGAAAGTGGTGAAACGAAACGTTAAGTTAAATCGTTAAAACTCGTTATATATAAGTATAACATAACGTGTTTGAATATATTGAACGATATGTTAAAATGCATGTGATTGTGTGAAAAAGTGTAAAATGTGAAATAGAAATGAATATGATATAAAATTACAGTTTGGTCCTTGTACTTATACAATATTTACACTTCTTACCCAAACGGAGTTAGTTTTGCACCGTTAGATACTCGGGGTGACCGAGTCTTCACATGAATATTTATATTCCTAACACACTTACAAGACGCAGCCGTCTCCCTTTCTCCCGTTGCTCTATTGTGGCTACTCGGACGAGCTACTGTAGTTGCTTGGGTTTCGAGTACTGGAACAACGATGTTGGTTACCAATTTCCGGATAGCTTTAGGAGTCATAGTTGGGGTTAGTGCCGGTGTGATATTTACCTTTCTCATGCTGGCCATCTTCTATTAATATCACAAGAAACATGGATTTAGAATTCACATAATGACCGTGTTAGAATAAATTGAGTAATAGGGTGATTGTATACAAGTCCTAACAATCTTATCACAATGTGAAATTGCAACCAACTGAGAAATCATAAGATCACGACATGTTTGGGTACTATCGTAAATAAATGATCAACTCTTGGTATAGGATTGATAAGGAACAAACTGATTCATCATCTACAAAAGCTGAAGTTCAGCAACTTTCTCTTTCTTCATCAAGTTTTCTTCTGAAATTTTTCTTTGAAAATCTATGGTTATAGCCCGGTTATGACATGTATAAGGAACCATAACAATCATAGGTAACATCACGGCATGTTCGGATACAATCACTACACATATGAATATAAGGAAACAACCATAACACCACATCAATATATAGCAAATCCATAAGAAACAACATAATATTAATAACTTGATCAATTGTTTTACAAAACAAGCGATACAAGGTCTTTTATTAATGCCCCATGCGGCAGGTTAAGAAGCCTCAAAACTACAACTGATGTGATGTATGTCTAACTACTGGAATGTCTCGTTCATGTATCCCTGCAGCTCCGTGATCTGCTCAAGAAGTCTCTGTATATTTGTCTGCTGCCTGACTTGTATTTCCTCGATGAGGCTCTCTAATGTAACGGATCTGCGGCGCGTTTGTAGAACTTCCTCAATCTGCCTCTGTCTTTCTCATTGTAAAACTGTCATGTGGGACCGTGTCTCGAACATCTCTAACTGTATCCTAGTCAGACCATCCTGAAGATCCATCCTATTGGATATGAGGCCATGTAGGGTGCCGTTGACCGTCTTGGGGCGGTCGAGCGGTGTTCTATCAACGATGATCAGGAGTGTATTGATCTGTTCCTCATGACGCTCCAATTGCGTCATGATAGTAGAAGGAGTAGGTGTGCGGGCAACTACTGTCCTGAAACTCTCTCCAGTCTCGAAGACTTGGGCTGGAGGAGTGAAAACAGGTGGGAAATAGTAATGATGAAGAAGACCTGAGAGGGTAAATTCTCCTCAGGAGTCGGCTCCCGTTGGTGAGGTGCAAACAGGTATGATTGGATGAGTAGATTAAACGAGTAGTCGGGTCTAACCGACGGTGGAGGGGATGATGATAGTAGTGGTGGTAAGGTATACTCAGGAGATAATGGTGGTGTCATCCTGATCATATCCAATGGTGGTGTAGGGGATAGAGGTGGTGATGGTGGTATAATCAGAACTACAGGTAATCGTACTCTCTTGCGAGATGTATGCATACGGATAAGGCCATTGGGATGGCTCCGAAATGGTGTCATACACGGTTCGGGCTCATAGGGTTCTAAAATCCTGACTCGTTTGCGCCGGGCTATCGGTGCAGGTGGCGGTGGTGGAGTTGGAAATGGATTTTCCGAATCAGCTGCAGGCAGTCACTGCTGAGTCTACATATAATGATCATCTGTAATTGGAGTGTAAGTGAGAGAAACTGGATGGTTCTCCGGATGAGGTGGTGAAATATATGCCCGTCTGGCTAGTACATACGGGTCTTCAGATATAGGTGAGTCTGGGTTACCTGGTGCAACAAGTGTCATAGGTGAGGTGTTTGACACTGTAGCAGTCGATGTGCTAGGAACTATGGGTGAGGTGATAGATGATAAAGTGCTCTCGGACTCCATGTTCGATGATGAGGTGCTAAGGTGTGATACTGTAGACATGGTACTGTAGTAACCCGAAAGTAGTAAATGTAAGTAATTGTAACACCCCCTAATTTATGAGATAACAACGGAAGACTAATTAGGGTGTTACGGTGAGGATTGAAGTCATAATTATAGAAAATGGCTCGAAAGAGGCATTTTGAAAGTTATTTGTCATTCAAATAATATTTTTGATATAAAGGTGAAATATCTGATTTGTAAATCCCATAAAAGGGTTTGATAATTTAGAAAGAATGACATATTTGATTTTGACACCATTTAATTTATCAGAGTATATAATGCCCGCTCCGTGTCTTATCCTGCTCCGTTAATTACCTGAGATAAACATGCTTAAAGCGTCAACACAAAGGTTGGTGAGTTCATAGAGTTTAATGGAAAACCATTTATTTCAATGAATTCAAGAGTATATCGTAATATTTGAAATAAATTCAAGTATGAGTAAACAGTCAGTTTTCAGTAATTTCAGAGGTGAAGTGATATTCGAAATAAGTTTCAAGTACAGATAAATAGTTCAATTCAATGATTTCAAGAACGAAGTAATAACTGTAATAAATGCTAACAGCGATGAAACAAGTAATGAGTGATGTTGAGTATAGCCGCAAATAAATCATATATGTATTCAGTTAAGTTCAAGTACTAGATCATAATCCTAGCATGAGGTGGAACTCATGATGTTATGCCTGAGATCTATAATTCAAGGTCTGGTGAAATACTAATACAGCTGTATCTAGATATATGTGAAGACACATAATCTCTTATGGATATTGCCCCAAGCCTCATGACACGCAAACGTTAACAATGAACCGTAAAACAGAGATGATCAACATCAAATCAATGATGGATATATGCCCTCGAGTAATAGGTGATTGCCAATTCCTATTTTGCTCAAATATAGTGCATCACGACTAATACGACTAGCCACAAAGGCATTCCGTCAAGTAATTAGTGGGATAGGATGTCAAGCCTTTAACAGGTTTTGAAGTTGTTCACTATATTCGCGTTCACATACTAGTGATTAATGGCTCATGATAAAGGGACTTTCTGGCATTAGGGGTGTACTTAGGCAATATCATGGTAATGATGAAACTAAAGTACTTATGCTCTTTTCTAGCAAGTATTCCCATCGAAGTTTTGAAATGACATATAACAATGATCTGTACATTCATGATGTTACTTGAATGTTTATCTTAAAAACTAATATCACACTACAACAAGCAGTTTGAAAATGCTATCTTCTGAGTTCAGTATTCAAGCCTAAGCAAGACATTTACTAGTAAAACAAACATCTATTTCTCCTAAGGAGTAATTCAAAACCTATAAGTAGGAATTATATTTCCAAGTAAATCATGATAGTTTTTGTTGGGAATTAAATATTCTGAAGTTAGAATATCGGAAAATACTTTAAGAAGAAGGTACTGCTAGTTCATGATCAAGGTACTGCTAGAACAAGAAGGTACTGCTAGTTCAAGTAGAAGGTACGGCTAGTAGAAAATGGTACTGCTGATCAGTGAGTCATAGAGCTGCTACAAGGATAAGATCGAAGAAGATATTATTTGTATGAGTCACTCTTATGCAAAAATAATATCTAGATATGTTCTCAGTCAACAAGTTGATGCATGTGCTTTCATTAATTCATTTGAACAACTTGAGAGATATAATCTTCCATACGCTAGCTCGACTTGATCTTTTGTAAGACAAGTGTTGATTAGACATAAAGCAATATTGTAAGAGATCTCTTGGACTATAAAAGAGATCTTAGACTAGTGATTGTATGTGTGGATATACGCTTAATTAAGAACTCATATCTGTTAAGACATAGAATAAACAAAAACATATATCACAGATCTAGAAACATTAGATTCAAGGTCTTTGTAACCCTAGTGATAAATTCAAGATCACTCGTATTATTTTGAATAATATTGAATCGTTTGGTGATAAACTTTCTTTGTTCATTGTTAAGTAACAAATATAATTCTTCCATTTCCATAACATACATAACCTTCTAAGTGTGATTAAGTAAATTCCGCTTACTTAATCATATAAACTCAATATATCATTACACACAAAGTATACAAGGTTTAACCACTTTAACCGTGTGTCGAATCCTCTCAGTTGTGGAATCAACTTCAACAAATGATGTATCTTCTTCTAGTAAAGCTAAAGGAGATGTTGAAGATGACAACAAGGATGATGGAACAAAGGAACAACTCAATATTTCAAATATTGATGGTACTGCTGAGACAGAGCAAGGTACTGCTAGTATCTATAAAGGTACTGATAGTACATTTGGAGGTACAGCTAGTTCATTTGAAGATACTGCTGGTCCTTCAAATTCAAGAGAAGCAGAGTTCCAAGAAGATGAAGTGGATTTGGGTAATCTTCCACCATCTTATCAAGTTCCTTCTACTCCACACACAAGGATTCATAAAGTCCACTCCCTGGATAATGTGATTGGAGATGTACAATCAGGTGTGAAGACAAGGAAACAATTGATGTCTTCAGACCAACAAGGGCTTCTTGATGCCCTTTATGCATCAAAACAGCATGAGGTTTCAAACTCTTGCTTGTTTGTATGTTTTCTCTCACAAAAGGAACCAAAG